>PYHW01010133.1:1031055-1069926 GCA_013186435.1 Turdus rufiventris | reverse complement strand
TATGTATTTAGATAATGCTTGTACAATTTATCTAGACAAAGATGTCATTCTATGGTGTTATTTAAATATGTATTTTCCCTTTTTGAAGGCATTATAAGGGAAATGATGTTATGTTTCAAGCTGGTAGCATTAAAACATATTTCTTGACGCTATTATGTAATGGAACTGAAGACACCAAGGCCTGAGAATTGTCATTGCATGTTACTAAGTTGTGAATGTCAGGTCCTCCTATATGTTAGCAGTTACAGCTCAATAAGCAGTTCTGTCAAAGGCACACAGTGTATGTATATAGTATCATTTTTTATATCCATACCATCGTTTTACAGAGAAGTGCTGTTTAAAAGTGTTGCCATTTCTTGACATTTCGTATCTTCCCATTCTCAGACACACTGTGCAATTAAGAAAATCAATTTTCATTGTGTATTTTTACATGTAGTCCTGGCCAGCTTTTTCTTGGGCAGTGAGAGAGTGAGTGTTTGGGATTCTGTATGCTAGAATTCCTTTAGCATCTGATCAATATCCCAGATCAATGCTTTAAGAAAGCAGAATCCTTCTTAAATATAGGAAGTAAATTCTTTGCAGCAACTGTCTGAACTTCCCTGCAAAAGATTGTATTTGCAATTGGAAACAATTGTCTCTTCACCTGCGCAATATCTTTTATGTTATTTGCACAGATGTGAACCAGTGTGATGAATTACGTCTTTTTGAATTTGGGTAGTATTAAAATGGGAGAGATTGTAAGGGTACTTGATATTTAAATTCTCTTTTTCTCCACAGACTTTGATAAATTATAGTGTTTTTTTAAACCTGTGGTCATGGCCTCATTAGTATTTCTAGAAAATTATTCCAAGGAGTATATTGTTAAAGTCTATAAGAACTGAAACTGCAAACACATAATCTCAGATAAGGCATTATCCACTCTCTTCTTGCAGGATAGTTAATGACAAACAGCTTTAATGAAAGGTAATTACAGACAGCAGTCATTAGCAGACAGGGACAGTAAACACTGAGGACAGTAATGACAGTCACTTCTCATCCCTTGCCAATTTGGCTTTAAACTTGAGTCAGAATCAGAGAAACTAAAAGGCAGTGGTACTTGCAAACAGTCTTGAGTTGGATTTTTGTGGGCCATCTGCCACAGGCAATCTGAGATGCACTAAAAACTGTACAGCTACAGGGGAGCAGGGAGGAAGATTTTTTAAAGAAATGTGTGTCAATTGACACACATAAAGGTTGTGACACACATGCTTGTGCAGTTTTTTATTTGAAAGAGTCATTCATTTGTCCGTAAAGGAGAATAATAACTATTTTACAGAATATTGACTTTGAATCTTTCCAAGAATCTTTCAAAATTAGGCATTTTCGGTCAGCAGAGAGAAACCCTTTTGTTTCCTGCTACTGTTACACTTGGCTTCCAAATTCTGTGGTAAGGATACTTTACAAAACCCACAATCTTTCCCAAAGTGTACAAGCTAATAAACGTCAGTTCTCCTTCAAAACCCTTTTCAATTTCTGAGCTGTCAGTGCTTGGTATCAGCTTATTTATCATCTTGATTTCATAGGCCCGCCTGCCTTGTATGTGCCAGCTCAGCTCTCCCAGGAGCTGGTTCTGTCCCTCTCTCCTTGGCAGGCCACAGAGGGGCTGGTGAGCAGGACCAGTCCCTGCCCCCAAAGCCTGTGTCATGCAGAGGAACCAGTGCAGGGCATTGCAGGAGGCTCTGGTCTCTGCCAAGCTGCACAGCTTAGCTTGCAAGGACTCCTTGGATGGCACAGCACTGGCTTCTCCTCTCCAGTTTTGTTTTCCTGTGTGGAATTTATTTACACCTGGCTATGGTTAAGCCTGCAGCGCTCAGTACTGGGTTTAAGCTTGCTTCCTGAGATGTGACGCTCCCTTAAACGTCCTTGAGTTCTTGTATCTGTTCTCTTTCTGTCCTGATCTCCTCGGTCTCTTCCACTGGCCACGATGATTCAGCAGGAGATTACTGGAGTCTTGTGCCGTGGCCATTTCTTCCTCTACTGAAAAATAATTCAAACACAAAAATTCGATAAGAATATGCTGATTTCTTATGGTGAGTTTTTATAAAGAAAAAGAGCTGGCATATATTAATAAGAACTAATCTTACTAAGGTGAAGGTGCCTAAAGATCACACTGGTATTAGTTGGCCCATGGTCCTAGAGGGGCATCTTCCAAGGGTGAGTCTGGGGCTGTTACTGTGCCCAGTGAGGTGCTAACGTGACCTATTGACATCAGCAGAAATGCTCTTTTCATTTGCCTCTGCAGCTCTCAATCAGAATAAAATCATTAAACAACAGCAAAGAGCACAGTTAGTTCCAGCAATTCGTGCTCTGCTTTACAGAGCTGTGGCTGTGCTGTAAGAACCTTGAGCTGGCCTGATCCTCCCAATGCTGGGAGTACAGACAGACTAGAAAATTGCTTGCTGCCCACAAGCATGCTTGCTGTTGGAGGCTTGGAGATTATTTGAAGGATGGAGAAAAAGAGAAAATAAAAATAATTTTTAAAAATCCAAACCATAAAATGCTTGTCATTGCTAATTGTTCAGGAGAAATGTTTGCTGTTTTATTAAATTATTCCGTTTTATTTATAAGGTATTTATATATTGATATATTTAAGCAGATCCTCTCTCACTCCACAGAGAAAAATTAAATGGTTATTTAACAATGAAGCAAGGCAGCCTTGATTTAATAATGAAAAATTATCTTCTTTTTTATTTTTTGTCTTTTTTTTTTCTCAAAAAAAGAGATCTAGGGAAATAGGCAGCTGAAACCTGCAGAATTTCTGTTTTGTGTAGGAGAGGTAGTGTTTGAAGGCTTATCTGTGGCTGTTTCTCTCACCTGATGGTCTCAAGCTGGAGCTGGCTCCACTTGCTTGTACAGGGAGAGCTGCTCAGGATGTTTTGTGTAAATTGGCTGGAGGCCAGAACAGTAAGTTGGTCTCTGACAGTCTCAACTCAAGAAAAAGATCTTGGAGACAGAGTTGGGTATGCAAAGCCTAAAGTATTGAAAAGACAGGAATTCATCCCACATCCTCTTGAGAATCCCAGCCAGAACACCTGTGATCTGCAAACTGGGTGTGTCCTTTCCTGAGGCATTGAAAAGCCAGATGATTCCCTTCAAGCATCCTTCTCGGATGTGAAAGAGAGAAGCACAGCAGCAATATTCCTTTGGCAAATTAGTCTGCCAACTACTTCATTCACCTCTCTCCTACACCCTTGATTACTAATCTCAGAAAATTTACAAAACCACTGCTTGCTTAAACTCATTACAAATCCAAAGCTAAAATTTCTGTGCTTTAAAAGAAGCAGAATTTAACATCTGGTGCCATAGATTATTTACAGACCTGCAGAAAGTGTATCTAAAGAGGATATGAGTGCTGTGAAAAAAGGCAGGACAGTCTGTTTCAGCAGTTGATCGTGCATCATGAATGCAAATGTATGTGGTTTTTTTTCAGATGGGCTCATCTGGCTTAATGAAAGTATTTTCTGAGCCCCAGCAAAATACCTGAACTGATGGGATAAGTAGCCCACCTGCTTTTCCTGGTTTGCTTCATCCTAGCTGGAATAGAAAAGTGAGAGCATCACCAGGTAACAGGGAGTTCAGTAGCAGCTCAGTATTATTTCATAATAACTCATGTCTGACTTACACATATGAGCACAGAGGTGATAATTTCCTGAAAGGGAAAGTCCCTGCTTTTATCTGAAGTCAAATGCATTAATGTCACTAGCTTTCATTTCAACTACTTTCAAGAAAGTAAACTACTCTCTTAGTACTTAGCCTTCCTGTTTCCTCACAGATACTGAATTGCACAGTGGTTTGGCATTGCACTGGTTTTTTTTGTTTTATTAGCATGTGAAAAACCATCTGCACCTTGCTCTAAGAATAATCTATAACCCAAGTCAGGGTTGGGTTAGACGTGTGGAGCAGGCTTCTCTTGCAGATTAACTCAGTGTCTAAAGCACATCTTGAGCAGGAAATGTTTGAGTTTTAGCAGCCTGAAGGTAACTTGAAGTGTGTGCTCATATGCAAACAAACACTTTTCCTCAGTTAAAGCCTTGGATCTAAATGCCTGGAGATGTTGCTAAAGACAGGAAGTTAGTTTATTTTACATTTCTGGCTGCATATGACCTTTCTTATGTTAAGTGGCCAGATTTTCAGGGTAGAGCAAAATCTGAATTGGAGCATTTGACCTGGTATGTGGGAAATTTCTTTCCTGGCCTTGCACTGGTGGGTAAATCCTTCTCCCGTTGGGCTGATGCACCCCAGGCCAGCTCAGAGTGAGGCCACTGCTGATCCCAGAGCCCTGTGGGTAGGACTGGCCTGGCTACCCCAGCCCACTCTTGGCTGGAGCCAAAACCTGCAGAGGGACAGCTGTGAAACATTGTCCCAGGCAGGGTTCTCACCAAGCTGTATCAAGAAGCATATGCAGTTTACAGAGAAAACCTGGGCTGTTCTCTCAGCTCTCCTGGCACTCCATATGGAGAAAGTGTTCAAAAGACAGATAATCTGAGGAACAAGCTTAGCCCAGTGTTGGCAGAGTGTGCTTCCAAAGAGCCAATAGAAAGAATGGGTGAAGCCTCTGATCCAAATCTGTCCCAAGGCTGGCTTTGGCAGCTGGAACCCTAAAACAAGAGCACGTGTGAATCTGCTGCTGCAGCTGGGACCCACATCTGGAGGGCACGAAGATCATTCCATCAAGACTGGATGGTCGGAGGTACAGGATTTTCCTGTCTGAAAGAAACTCCCTGCCTGCTACAGGTGTAGCCCAGTGGGGCTCTGTGAGCAGCCTTGATTCTCACAGTCACTGCACATTTGCACTAGCACGGGTGTTTTGGTTTTACTCAGAAGATGGATTTTTGAAGTAAGTTTAAGTTGATTTTAAAGTAGAAAAGGCAACATGGCAAATACAAAGCAAAAGCAAATACACACTTTGGAAAGAACACACACATATACTCAAAGTCCAATTTCTTACAGGATGCAACTGCTGCTACCTATCTCAATTAAGACTTGCCCAGTGTAAGCACAGAAGAAAATTTTCTGTACTTTAACTGCTTTTCTTTTTTTTTTTTTTTTTTTTCATTCTGGCTGCCCCTTCTATAGTGTAAACTGTAAAATCTCCTGTATTATAGAATATAAAACCTCGGCATTTTAAGTGAGGGTTCCATCCAAGTTCTAAACAACTACCTGTAGTGTTTTTCAAATAGAAAATTGTCTAAAATACAGTACAACTTCATAAAATTGTTTCTGATCATAGTTCTCAGTTTAGTGAATGGTATAAGACTATGTTGTCTGTTGAATGAAGTTTGTCAGTCTCCCCAGTCTTTGTCCCCAAGTCCTGACTCACCTTCTCTTAGTTTGATCCTGAAGTAGGCAATTAGCAGCAGCAGAAGTAAAGTCACGGGCATAAAGATCCCAGCAAAGAGAACATAACCAGGCAGCTCCCTCACAAACACTGACAGTACATAAGCCGGGCCCATCTTCCTCTCTGGAAACGGTGCCAAGCCAGATCCTTAAGGTCTCCAAGTCTGAACCTTATTTATCCTGCTTTCTTCCTTTTTTCCCTGATGGACATTCTGCCCTTTGCTCACGCCATTATCTCTTTTTGGACTTTGGTTTGTTTGTGCAGGTCTGTGATCCCAGTAGTGCTGGAATTCACTCACAGTTACTCAACAACAAAGTTAAATGTGTCTATTGAAGTAACATAAGGCTTAGAAACCTTTGGATGTTGGGCTGGGCAGGGCTCAATATGCGAGGCTGCTGCTGCCTTTTGAGCAGTGTGGTTCTGCTAACACTGTACAGGCCATTCTGAATAATAACCACCCTCTGCCTAAATATATTGTTAATTTTACAGTAAATCTCGAATGCTCACAGGGGGTGAGAACCCTGCTGTACATCTCACACAGGCACACCTGTGGTCTCAACTCTGAAGAGTTTTCAGACCAAACCTCTGAGGCAAGAAGGAAGTGACTCCACAGCATTCTTTCCAAAGACCAGCTGCTGGACAGTGAAACTCAGGAAGGTTTCTTTCTTAGTAAAGTTGAAAATGTATGATTTTGTGGAGGCAGATCTGCCAGAGAATTCAATTGCCTTTGAAATAGTCAAGTAGTTCTCTTTTTCCCATCTGGTCACTAGTCTATGGCAAAACTGTGCCTTGCATGTATTGATCTTCTTAATCAATTTATTTAAAGATGATTACTCATTTTACAGTCCTCTACACCTTCAGGTTTGCAAGCATATTGTGATCAGTTCTGTCGAGGAATCCAGAAAGACTGTACAAGGTTTGCTTCACTAATTGGGTAGGTGTGTAGGCTGTAACCAAGGGGAAATGCAGTGTATTTTTAGACTTTCAGGGAAAAGAGGTATTTCTGTGTTCACCTTGTTTTCTTCACCTACTCTTTTCAAGAGGCAAAAAACCTCACCCAAAAACTATTTGAAGTTTGCAAGTTTTTTGAACTGTAAAATATTTGAGGTCCTCTTTTTAACAAGCGGTGGAGAATATAATGTTTACAGGAAAATTCCTTCTTTTGTTGATTACCTGCTGCTGTAATTGATAAAAGAGCAAATGGAGTGTGTCTTATTTCTTGCTTATCCTTGTTCAGCTTCACCATCTAACCATTGTGTCTTATTCTGCCTTTTCCTACAAGATGTTTGACCTCATTTATAATGTGCTTTATGATCTACTCATGAAAAAAGCATAGATTAAAAGCCAGATGGGGAAGATATTAATATTATTATAGGCCCATCTGTTGCCAGATAATTCCTTCCTTGAAGGTACCTGTCAGCTGTGATCAATAAATTCCTTAGACTTTTTTTCTTTGTGCATGAATAGTTAATTCTGGTTTTTTTTTTTGACTGTTGTGATTGTTATTGTTCAGGTTTGCAAAACAATTGCCGTATTTAATGAACACTCTTCTGGCATATTTTTAAAATTCCATCCTAACTGATGTTCTTATATAAAAATATCTTGAGTATTGAGAGAGCTCAGTCTGTTAGAGTGAAATCTGTGACTGAATTCCGAGCACTGTGACATTACAAATTGAACAGGGCGATACTTCTCTTCGATACGCCTGGTTTGGACCATAATGATGTTTATGGGCACTAAATACCTGCATACAGGGGCAAAACACTCACCTGGATTTTTAAAATTGGGTTACTTTGTGTGCCTATGATACAATTTCTTTCTGTTAAATGTGAGTCAGGGGAGGTGAAGCAGCTTGACTTGCTTGTCACACCTGCCTCTGGTGGATCAGGCAGCTGATGGATTAGAAGTGGTTAATTTCTGCCCGGGAAGAATAAGAAAATCCTCAACCCTCCACATTTCTACAAACTCCTTGTGAAATGGCAGCTGCCATCTCTGGTCTCAGCACTGAGGAACAAAATTTGGCTCCTGGCTGCTCAGTGTAATATGTTCAGACGTGTAATGCAAGTTTCCATATTGAAGCAGGACAAATGCAGTAGAAATGAGGTCAAGCACATTTTTGCCATGAGGGCAGTTCATTTCGTGCCAGGATTGGCTGGGCTGGTTCATTAAAGCCAAGGGGAGCTCTGCTGCTGGGCAGGCAGTGGTGTTTGCCTCGCGTGTTGTCCTGAGGAAAACTGGGAAATGTGGGCCAGGCATGGATTACTAACACAGGAACATATGGCTTCCTGGCTGATCTGTGAAGCTTGGGTGTGTTTGGGAAAATAGATGGATTCATGAGCTTTGTGAACTGGTCACTGACTTTTCACCCACTGGAAAAGAGAACAGATTGCTTGTTACCCCTACAGCACTGCCCAAAGTTTGCTTTATGATTAACAGGGATTTCAGCCATTTCAAAGGTTTCCTTTAGGCTTGAATCAGAATCTTAATTTCCTGTGAGAAGGAATTTAGGATCATTAATTTTACACCCAATAAAACTCTTATTTCAGCTGTGTCATTTTGATTATTTGTACGAAATATGAACAGAAATTAATTAATTCAAAATTCAAATTACTTTCTATTTTCCAGACTTGCCAACTAACACCAGAAATTACGAACATCACACCTACCTTGTTGGAAGGAATTCTTTTACTGCTCATCTTTGTGTGTGTGTGTGTGTGTGTTAAGGACACATATTTTCACGCACATTCTTGTTGAATATTTTGTTTCAACCACACTTTCCAAAGGAAAATGTTCTCTTAAAATTACTGGATGGCTTTAGTAGGAAATACAGAAAGGCAAAGAAGTACCTATTGGTGCTGAGGGGAGAGAGTAAGATGTGCCTGTGAACTGAACCACGATAAATAAAGAAAATCTGGTTACTGCAGGTGCTCAAGAGCCTTTTGGGCAGAAGCCAAGATGCTCACCTTTCATACAGGCAAATTGCCAATGTGCAGAGCAGATGAACTGGCAGGGCTGAGGTTGCACTTTCTTAGAGAAGACACTGTAAAATTTGCTGTGAGACTGAAACTTTTTGTAAAAAATCAATATTTCTATCATTATGGTAGAAAGAGTTTGGTCCTGGCTCAGTAAGAACAGAACCTTCCAGCACACGCCAGTGAGCCAAATCTCTTGTTCCTCCCTGAGCCAGGGTTGGAACTGGCCCCACAGGACTGGATATTCCCAGAGGTGTCCCTAGCCCAGGATGAGTGTTGGTAAGCTGGGTAAGGCTGTTGGTAAATTGCTAAGCTTATACTGCTCAGAAAACACATTTTGGATGAAAAAGCTTGAGCTCCCAAGACTATCAAGGCACAAGGTTTCCTGAAATAGATATTAAAGTTATTAAATTTAAATGCCGAATGAGCTTTTAGATCTATCTTTATTCTGGATGTTCTGCTAGAACACCAAAATTGTCTATTATCCTTTCCAACAGAAATTCAATAAAGGTTATTAGATTTCGTAGTTTGATATCTTTATTATTACAGGCAATTTAATTTCCTTCTATGTCCTTTGCAGAATCCAATAAATTGATTGAGGCTTGTTTTCCCAAAAAGCACTTAGCCTTTGTTTGAAAACATCAGGAGACAGATAATATCTGTCCCTTTCCATGCCTTGTTCTTGATGTAAAACACCCACTTCATGTCTGGTTTAGAGCTTGCCGTCATTCTGCTTTCAGCCACTTGCTCTGCCTGTGCCTTCCTCAGGGCATCAGGGAGTTTTGGGAGACTTGTTATTTTTCCCTGTGAAAGTATTTATGCTTTGCTGTGTCATGTTTCAATCTCTTTCCTGTTAAGCTACCCATTCTGGTCTCTTAATTCCTTACAGCAGGAAATATGGGGGGTTTGCCTATCCTTGGAACTTCCTTGCAGATTTTCTGTGCTTTGTCTAATTTTTAAAGGTATCTTTTGAAATGTGGGCATCCTGATGGTTGCAATCTTAAATTAGTGTCACCTGTGACACTCCTAGAGGTAAATTGATGTCTCTATTCTCACTTGCTAATCAGTTTTTCACTCATTAGGCAGGGTTGTGGAGCCCTGATTGCTAGAGTATTTGGAGGCACTTGGATAACACCTGCTCTCGGTCTCAGTCCTCTTCAGGATTGGGGTTGCCCAGGTCAAGTTTTAGAGATGACCTTTTGAGCTTGTTTCTAGATGGAAATTTTTTGTTTGGAAATGTTATAATGGCTTGTGTCATGGTATATACACTGGCTTTAACAAATGAACCAGATCACACAACCTAGCTGCTTATTGCTTCTCCTTACTGCTCTAGCATCAACCTTTGATTATCTGCACCTTTTAGAAGTGCTGATTTTATATTAATTTCTACCTGAGGTTTTATTTTCCCTCTTCTACTTTGCTGATTTTCTACTTTGTTGCTTTTCTAATACAAGTATTTGTGTCTTCATAGTGTAAATTGCTTCAAGTTATTGATCCAGCTGAAAAGCTACCTAAACTGTTTCTGGGGTTTGAGGGAAAGTATTAATGAGATTATTGTGAAACTGGATCCATTTTCTGGTTGAGTCTGTAAACAGCTTTGCTGCCAAATGTGTAGCCATCCCCTCACCAGAAGCACTGCAGTAGCTACCCTGTGGATATGACTTTTAAGATCCCTACAGCAATTCCTGATTCATTACTTGTGTGTTCTATTGATATAGAAAAGTGATTACTTTTTAATGAGCACATCTTGTGCTATTGATTCGAGTGCCTTAGGACTTCTAGGTGTATTGAAGCTGTGGTTGACTTTATCAAACAGATTTGTAATCTCATTAGCAAAGTAACATCTATTTTGCATAAACCATGCTAAATAGCTTATTTATATTCTGATTTTCTATCTCTTTGAACAATATTTGCATTCTTCATGGCTTCCATTAAGTTTTCTTACCTATAACTTGGCCAGATCATCTGACTGTTGGCATGAAAATAATAGGTTTCTAGACTTCTCAGTATTATGATTAAGATTTATGAAAAATTAGCTGGAGTGGAAAAAATGCCAAAACCTTTTTGGCCAATTTCCAGGCATCTTTTAGGCTTCTTGATTTTCAAAGTTCAGCACCGATTATATAAATCTCAGCTTTGTAGTTAATCACACTCTACAGGTGAATAGTAATTTACCTGTGCCCAAACATCTGGCAGTGGTACAAATGGATGAGCCTTTTCTTTGAGTAAAAACAAAAACATTAATTGAGAGTAATGCATTCTATTCATTATTACTTAAACCACCCTGCTATGAGCTGCTGGCAACATCTCTCTTGCTTCTGGTACAATTTGGATATAATAAAAAATATGATTGTTCCTAATCCTCTGACCACGACATTTTCCATAGAGTCCACTTTTTATATTCATGGCATGTCATGCTTGTCCTTGACTTGAAATATGACTCGGCAGAGAGCCATAATTCTTTTGGAATTTGTGTTTCTGTTAAACACCAATTTTAAAGTGTGTTGGATATTGTAAGTTAATAAATATTTACTCTTTCCATTGAACAATTTTGCTAAAATTTTTGGAAAGGGGTTGATTTCTATTACCTGCTTTAGTGAGTGTGTGAGTGTGTATACAGTTTCTTGTTTGAGCTGCCCACTGTCCACCTGTATCCAATGAGACTGGTTCCCAATGACTCTCTGTAACCAGCTGCTTTTCACCAATTCCAGCACAGGGACTATTTCACCTGTACCTGGCATAACCTAGTCCTGCAGCATCCTTCCTGACAGCTGAATCCCTTTCTCTTAGCTCAAGGAACTTTAGAAGCCATATGAGGAATGCTCTCTGCATGAGACTTCAAACAGTGTATTAAATGGAAAGGTATCTTTATCTTTTTAATTAAACACTGCAAAACAAACCCAACCTCTTTTTGTCTCATCTCTCAGACAGCTCATGGCTGCTTGTCAGTGTGCTTTTCTCCTTGATCAGTAAAGACAAAATCAATGTAACCTTTAGGCAGTGTAGATAAGTGAGTGAATGAGGAAAAATGGTGCTGCTTTGATATGATGGAAAGACAGATCCAGGTTGACCTGGGAATGGTTGTACAGTTGTAACACGGGGCTGTCTTTTGTCTAACCCATAGCCCCAGCTGTGATGGCAGTTTGCTGTATCACTGTTTGCTCACTGCCAGCTCGCTTTTCACACAGCAACAAAGCAAGCAGCTGTGCTTCTAGAAACTCAGAGAGGCTTACTTTCATTTGGTGTCCTGATGCGTAACTGATCCCGAAACCACTAAGTAAAGGTCCAGAGAAGTGATCACAGCAGTTATAAAATCTAAGCTGACTTTTTTTTTAGCTGGCTTGATTTCAAATATGTTATGCTGTTTGTTATGTTTCAATTGAATTATGCCATTTGTTGCCTCTTGGTTACCTAATACCTGCTCATATGACTTTACAGCATGTCTGCTGTCCTAGTGTTGCCATCTTACCATACCTCAGGGAGTTTTGAGTCACCATGCAGCTGTAGAGTAATGCACTGTTTCTTTTCCCACTTCCCCATAGTAAAAGATGATGGAGCCAGCTCAAGAGGCTGAACTGGAGATGCCCCAGATTCTGCTTCTTGGGCAGCCTGACCTCAGCCCCAGCTGATTTTTGGGGCTGTCCTGTGCAGGGCTAGGAGCTCAGGATATTCTGTGATTCCATGATCCAGCATGGGGCTGGAACAGCTGCAGTATGGATAGTGAGGGAGAATGCTCAGCACCATAGAGAGGTTTTAAACCCTGTGAACGAGCTAGGGGATGGGACTAATGCAGTAGCATTTCATTTGGTGGCTAAACATGCACAAATGTGTAGCTGTATTGAATTTGAAGCATGGCTCTGCAAAGTAAAAAAGTGGCATCTTCTGGATCAGAGTGATTTCTGGGGCATGTCGGCTTATTTGTGCCTACTTGTGTGCCCTAAGTGGCTTGAGCCACAACACTTTAGCTGCTTTGCAGGACACCTGAGGATTTTGTAGTCTCTCTGTATATCCCTATTAGACATACTTAAGAAACATCCCAACTTTCATTGAGTAGATAGAGCTGTAGAGAGATCTAGATCCATGTTAAAACTGGCTCACTGTTGCCAGTAAGCCAAGTTGTTTTAAGTTACTTACTACAGATTTGGCAGACATTTTATGTGGGTTTTCCCTGCAAGATTCCCTCATAGGAAACAGAGCTGTGACCACCTCCTGTTGCACATGCTCCGTCTCTGGAGAAAGAATCCTCTCCATGCTGCTGGTTGAATAGGGGCAGTCAAAAACTTACAGGGCTACGGCTTAATGTAACCCTGGGTGGAAATAAATGGCAGTGAAATGAACGGTACAGCAAGCTCGTCAGTAATGCTGGAGAAGTGAGTGTGTGTGCAAAGCTGTCTCTCCTGTCACAGCATCTGGAAGGAAATGAAATCTCTGTGTGAGACAAATTTTCGGCTGCTGCCAGGAAAAGCTATGGTTAGTTTAACGCGTTTTGTCAGCTATCTAGTACTCAATTAATATGACATGAAATAAAATGGCATGAGCACATATCATTCTCTGTTATGGATTTCTGGTGAGTGCTAATTAATTTGTCATTCCACTTTCCACACTGTACATTTACACAGTAATGAGTTGTAGCCATCTGCTGGCATGAAATTATCTTCTTTTTTTCTCCTCTCCCCAGAAAGGAGATAGACAGACCGCTTTTCATGTTTTTCCATATACTCTAACATATCCAGAAAACCTTATGCTTAACACTGACATTGGCAACAACAAATGCTAATTTACACATGCAACCATGTAAAACCAAGGAAAGAGTTTTGGACCCTACCTTGTTTGATGGTTTAAAATAGTTATTGTGGATATTCTGTCTTGGGGAGTTTCATGTAGTGTTTTAAGAGAGCAACAACTGCGTTTTTTCCCTGAATGAGGAATGCATTCTAAAGCGTTTTAATTATAAGAATGATAAGGCAATGATAATCCATCCTCATCAGAAAATTACCCCATAGGCAGCAGCTTCTCAAGCATGAATGTTAAACCATGTAGAGCCATGGAAGTAGAATAAAGGAGCTTCAAACTGGTAAAATAAAAACAAGGGGAAATAATTGAGGCAATAATTCCTGTGTGAAAAATGTATGGCTGCTCTGAGCATCTGCTGCCCCAACATGCTGGCTTTTCACATTATATTGAGAATGCCGATAGACCCTGCAAAACTTGACTGATATGATGGCAAATATATCTGTAAGAGGAAGCAAGACTCTTAAACTGATTTTTACAGGTACCTCAAGACATTGATTGCATAGTTGATCCTGAAGTGAGGGAAAATTAAGTCTCTTTTGCTTAAAATAGCAATTTTACTAATTTGCACAGGAGTTCCCAATATCTCTTATAAAACTCCCTGTGTTTTTTACATCATCAAGCCCTGAGATTGCTAGACAGTTTTAAACAGTTACCCACCACTGTTGGTGTCTTGCCTGCTTCATCCTTGATTTCTCTTAGAAATCCTCAGGGAGTAATAGGGATATGTTAGTGTTCATTTTCACAGTTAGTTCAGTAACTTCATCTATAGCCACTTCAAATTTCAGATATTTGCTCCCCCTTATTCTCCACCCAGGAATTCCAGCATGAGAGTCTCCCAGCTTATTCCAAAGTGAATGAAATTCCTTATGAAAGGAATTCATTCAGCTTCCCTGCAGTGGCCTTGCCAGGGGTTGCCCTTGTAGAGATGTCTTATCCTTATTCCTATTTGATTCCTTGAAAAAATAGAGCCACAAATGTCGAGAAAACCAAATAAAGCAGATGGGCAGGAAGAGCTGTGGATATGTTTAATGTATTAAACACACTGAAGACTTTACCTCACAGCGTGCTATCAAGCAAACTTTAGTTTGTATGGACTGAAAAGTGTATGAACACAGAATAGCACTCTGTCTACTCAGTGGGTATGTGCCCCCAAGTAGGTTTTTTACCTGCCCTGTCAACATGTGGTGGCTAATCACTTTTCTGGTGAGCTTGTGCCTGCCTGGGCAGTAATCAGGGAGAAGCTGTGAACTCATAGCCTGCTCTACCTGGTGACATGTTTTTGTGTTACGTGCGGATTTGAAGGGTATAATTTATCAGTCTTGAATATCTGGGCAGTTTTATTGTTTACAAAAACAGAAACAACATGGCATCTGTAGAGCTGCATCATCTGTAATTATTTTTGCAGCATTCTTCTTCTTTTGAAGGCTGGAGAGAAATTAGTGAAAATGCACTTTTAAAAAGTTTTTTGATTAATTTTCCTTTCCCATCACCCACACACTGTTTCTTCCATTCATGCTGTTCTTATCTTGGTGGCATTATCTGTTTTCACTTATAGTTAGTTGTGTGACAGCGACCTGCTGATTTTTCAATGGCTTCCAACAGCACTTATTATCTAGCACTCTTCTTCAATCAGTGGATTGCAGAAGTACAGTGCACTCAGAGACACTCAGATAATGGGTTACAATCAAACAACGTTACAGAGATGTGTTCTCCTGTCTTTCTGTTGTGCTTATTTGTGCATTTGGCAGAGTCATGATACTGACATTTGAAGCTCTAATGAGGCTTTCTATCTAAGGGTCCCCAAGTATTGTGCAAAGCACTGATAGATTCACTCCCTTAAATGTGCTGGGACTTCAGCACCTCCTGGGAATGCTGGAACTCACAACTCTAATTTTACAGCAACAGAAGTCACAAATTTTTCAAATCTTCACAACTTTTTAGTGAGAAAGCAAATACTTTATCTTCTAAGCCTTTCCTGAGGTCCCCCTGATGGAGGATGCAGAGGGCAGCTGATTTCCCTGAGCTGGATGGAAGCAGAGAATAATCTCATTTAATCAGTAGCAGAGTAATTTAGTGTATCTTTGGTCATACCCAAAGAACTAAGAAACATCTCTCATACCAGAAGTCAGTGGGGAAATGTTGCTGGGACTTTCTCTGGGCTCTGAACACAAGGGAAGGTAAGGGTTGTAGGTTACTGGCGCATGTTTGCCTGAGTGAGGAAGAACAAAAGCAGAAGGCAGTAGGCAAACTAGAGAGATTAATTAGGCATTTTGGTGGCTTAAGCCTGAGAGAAACTATGGTAATGGCACTGTTGGCTAGCGAGAATTTGGAAAAGCAAAGTGAAGTCCTCTTATTTTTTGATTACTAAAAAGGGTCATGTTTCTCAAAATACATAAACATTTCTATCCCTACTTCACTTCTCTAAATAATAATGTAGCTTGCAAGTATTCATTACCAGCTGAAGTGTAAAGAGGCAGAAAGAATATCTCCTATAACCTGCCTGGTAAAAGAGGATAAGGAACACATGCTGTTCCTGTTAACTCTGCCAGGTGTAAGGGAACAGAGTTTAAACCCCAGTAGCCAAAATGACAAGGAAAAAAGCAGACAAAGTGAAAGCAAATAACTCATTTTACTGCTCTAGCCATTATTTGGAGTTACTGGGAGAAGTAGTACCAAAAATGTGGGGGTGGGGGCGGTTACTCTGTTCCAGATATTAGCAATAGTCCAGTACAGCTTAGGGAAATGTACCTAAATGCCAAGTCTTCTGTCACTGTTGATAGTGTTTAACAAAATTCAGTTAGCATCATTGGGCTAAAAAAATACTTAATTGAAGTAATTTTCTGTACCTTTATACAAGTTCACAGAGTATTGAAAGGCTTTCAGGCTGCAAGAGTAACTTAGGGAAAAAATTTACTCAGAAACATTAGGCTTATTTTGAAAACACTCTCAAAAGGTGACACTGTGACCTTATCACTGGCTTCTTGTCTCAGTGAATGTGAAATACTCTTCTCTCTTTATGAATTTACTGATGGTGCTGAAAAATAAAGACCAAGGACTCTTTCCCCTATTGCATTAAAAATTTTATGCAGGTAACTGCTGAAGGGAGGCTGAGATGGACATTCAGTTTCTCTAGCAACCATTTGGAGATCTGCTCTTTTTACTTGCTGAGTTATTTTGTGCTGCCTAAGAATATTTCTTCTTTTAACTCCTTCACAAACACCCCAGATGGTCTTTGTCATTCACTGTCTCTCTGCTATGATCACATAGATAACAATCTCTGGACAGCTGTAATTCTCACTGTAGGTATTTTCCAGCATTTGAAAGTAATACAAGAAATCAAAGAAATATCACTGGAAAAGTTTTCAGGAAGCTGTCCAGCCAATACTCCTCCTCTGAGGCAGGGTCAGGAGCAGCTGTGTCTCTTGAACACGTCAAAATAACCTATCCTTAAAAACCCCCCTGAGGCCGAGGTTCCAGTAACCTCCTGAGGTGCTGCTTCCCTGGGGCACCATGTACAATGAGTGGTGTGCTGAGACTTCCCTGCTGTCTAACCTAACCGGCCCTCACTGCAAATTAAGTGAATTATTGTTCTATCTTTCAACAGCAGGCTACTGCTATATATTTTTTTTTTTTTTTTTGACACACACTGTATCTTTGTCCTCTGGTTTATGCATCCTTTCATTCCATTTTTGGAAAAAGCCATTCTCTCCCCCATTTGTTATTTACTTCCCTACCTTATTTTTGAAAGCTTTATAATTGCGTCTGTTCTTCTCTGAATTACGCCCAACTTTTTGAAAATAACCCACTCTAACTCCAGCTGTAGGTGTCAAGCATTCTCCAGACTGTAATGCTTTTCTCTGCCTGGCAATTTTTTTTCCCTCATGTAGGACTTACCCAGGCCAGAACTGTTCATTTAGGATATACTTTCAATATATCCTTTTTCTGCAACTGTGTCTCTTCACTTTCAGATTTTGTGTCACACAAAACAACAGGACTGGAACATATCTTGGCTATTTTCCATGGTGTATGTGTATCACTCAGTTTTACTTGTGGCGAAGGACAAAGGACTTTAAATTTTATAATTTTCAGTCTATTGCTCCAATTGTTCACATTCATTGTAAATCCTAATTTCATCATCTTAGCATGACCTATGTGCTAACTCATCACCCAAGCCATTGAAAAAGATATGAAATAGATTTGTCTTGGGACAGACTGTGTGACCTTACTTGAATGACCCTCTCATTTAAAGCAGATAGTCTAACATATAAATGTGCATTTACATTGTAGGCTTTATTTCCAGCTCTTTTCTGAGAACAGAAATGGGACTGTATCAAAGGCATGCTAACATCAAGACGTACAGCATCAGTAGTTTCTTTCCCTACATGAGACTAGTCATCTTTTCAGAGGAAAAGATTAAAAGGTTTCTTACAGCGTGTTCCTGACAAATGCCGTGTTGTTGAGGAAGGACCTGCTTTCAGGGTTGGAATCTCTGCAGTGACATCAGTCAAAACTGTAGAGCATCAGCTCCCTTGATAAAAAGATAGTGGGTTTTTTTCTTCACTCATATCTTTAGACAGATGCAGTTTTGGCGTGCTCCTTCCATTTAATTTATTGTCAAACACATATGCTAGCTGAACTACAACCATTTTGTGAATAAGTTAGCTACCCTGTTGACATTAATGGGGATTTTCTATTGCCATAATTGGCAAAAGGCCCAACTGGCTACAGCTGAAAGCAGTTTCCATGCCAGCACAAACAATAATTGAGCTCAGCAAATATTACATCCTGGCAGCTGCAGCTGAACCCTGTAGCTCAACTCTATTTTAGCCTATATGGGTTCAGTTAATAGTTGTTTTATCTTGCAGTAACTAAGATGGTTTTAAAGCTATTTTGTTCTTAATATTAAGCTGTATAAATAATATAAATGAGCTGAAAATGTGTATTTTTATATTAGAGATATTCTAACAATAAAAGCAATAAGCAAAGAATTAAAGTAACTTTACATGCTTTCCCTGTTCTCCATTAGCCCATGAGATAGAATTGGCTGTCCAGTTTGTATGGCAAGATGCAACATTAAAGCCCAGATAGCTTTTAAATAATTTCTCCATGTGTTTCCTTCCTCATATATATTCCATTCACCTTTTTGTGGTTGCTGTTGTTTGAGGGATGCTTTGTTTTTCTTTCTCTTCCCTTCTGCTGTCTTCTCATCCTCCTGTTTTTCAGTTAAATGGTTTTGCTGTGGTCTGTTCCTGGTCTGGCACAGCGGCAGGAAAGGAAGCACCAGGAGCTGGAGGAATGGCTCAGCAGGCAGTAAGGTTGCAGGGTTTATCCTACACCCAGTGGAGGGTGGAAGAGTCCAAATGCTCTTGAGCATGTTGGGGTGGGGGCTGCTCTCAAGAAGCTGGTGACTGCTTGGTGCAACTTCTTCTGCCCCCTCTGGTGCAGGAGCTGGCTTTTGGCTTCCCAGGGACTTTTGGGGCTTTTCATCACTCATGGATGTAGATGCCGCTTGGTCAGGGTCTGTGTTGCAAGGGGGTGTGAAGGGACTGGATTTATCTGATACAGGTCATTAGCACTGAAAGTTAATTGCCTGTCTATTTGAGCTCACTTAGAGGTGAAATACAGAGTCTGCAGTGTGCTTGTGTGCTTTGGAGGGCAACAATATCTATTTTCAAGATAGACCTAAGGGGTGAATCTCGAGTAACTTGCGGAGTTTTCTAGGCAAGGCTGAATTCCAGAGCAAGCCTAGGTTTCTGCCAAAGAGCACACTGCTGCTTGCAATGCCTCTTATTTCTCCTTTCCCAATGGGTTGTGTTACTGTTATGTCTTCCTGCATAATATTTGCAGTCACAATTGTTGGGAGGGACACTGGCCTTCCAACAATACATTTGATGGTATGGGATGCTCTCAAATGAAGTGTTAATATTTGCAAGAACACAGTGTGCTCTAGTTTCTAGGTCTCCAGCTATCCCCCTTGGGTCCCTTTATTCATCCCTTCATCAGAAAACTGGAAGGTTTTTCTAGTAATACACTAGGAATTAAAAAAAAAAAAAAAAAGGAATCTGAAAGTGTAATAATAGAATTATATGGTGTAGCTTGCAAAGTTCAGTGAATTTGAAACTTGGAATGGAAATATGCCTTCCCCTACAAATAAAAAAAGAAATTGATTAAGTATTTTCATATAGACAGATGATCACCTTCTCCTAAAAGCCAAGCATGAGATAGTTGTGAGCTGAAACTATGGCCATGGTATACAACATCTGGTAAAACTGTATTAATGTAATAATACTTTATTGTTTAATTTTCTTTATTGGGTTGTTTTCTATGTGTGGAGCGATCCCATTCTCAATTCTTATTTTCATCTCTTGAAATAATTGCTGTGGGAAATGGAGTGTTTTAATTTTGCTCTTCAGTATTGTAAAGAAAAATGTTCTTACCTAAAAATAGTAGAGATTTACTTTTTAAAAACTTCATAGGTGGGTCATACTGCTCTTTTACACCAATGCCAGTAACACAGCTCACAGTGCTAGTTAAAAACATTCTCCTGCACTGCATTAATCTACTGCCCATCATATTGATATATATATATATATATATATATATATAAGAGCAGCCTTGGGGACTGTATAAGTCAAGTATAGACCAAGAGGAAAGAACCCCAAAGGCCACAGCAGCCAATGTAATAATCAGCAAATTTAGCACAGAGACCGTGGCTTGTGGTAGTTGTCCTAGCAAGGAAAGTTTTAATCTGAAGGCAGTCATTAAGGCAATTTAAAGTTGCTACCTTCTGGTCGCCTCCCACACATAGAAGGGTAGTAATTTGAAACTCAGTGGGTGTGTGAAACAAGCTGGCAGTGTGAGCCTCTCAGTCTCTTGGTGTTGTCCAGAAATATAGGTCAGTCAGGAGGGTCAGAATATGGGAAGTCTTGGAAGAGAAAGAAGTAGTCAAGACTGGATGCTCTGTAGCATTACAGAAGCAGCAGCATGGATAGATTGCAACGTTAGATTCCAAAGAGATGGTGTAGAAAAGTGGATTTTGCTGGTGTGCTCTGCATGGACACAAGCAGGTGGGGAAGAGGGCATGGCTCTGAGGCAGGGAGGAGGAAGCTGCAGAAACAGGCAGGGAAATGAAAGCCTCTCACTCCAGTCCTGAACACACACTTACAAATGCCTAATTAGATTTTCATGGCTTAAAGTGCAGACTTCTGCTGTCTCAGTAATGTTTTATGGATTAAACCACTTGTCTCCAGAGAGACAATTAAGGTCAAGATGAGCTCACAGTGTTGAATTCACACTTTACTGTTAAATCACAAACAAGCTGAAACTTCATAGTGGGATATTTTGGACTTTGCTCTTAAGCAATTCACAAATAAAATATCTCTTGAAAATGTAAATTATGCACAATATCTACATTCTTCTGCAAAGCAAATGGCAAAGTTCATGCTAGCTTTCTATGTTACAGACTTTGTTTTCCTCAGAAGATCCAAATTTTCCTGAATTAAGTACTAGTGACAGAGTGAGTTTGGGGCTCCCCTAGAGTGAGAGTTAATTTCGCATTGGACTTGCCCCATGAAAGTTCACCAACTGCTGTGTTGTGGGGCAGCATGTATGGTAGGAAGGAAAAGAACTCTCCCTCTGTCTGACCATTGAAGCTGCCCAATCTCTGGGAAAAAAAAAATTCTTTGGGAATTAAAACCCGAGAATTAAAGAAAATTTTATATTAAGTACAATTTCTGATTAAATTCCTGTTTCCATGCTTTTATTTGGGTAATTTTGTCAGCTCCCGCATAATGTGTATATTGCTGTCAGCCACCAGCAGAGATTTTCTTTGCCATGCAAAGAAGTTGGTGGTAAATTATAGAACTCTGACAATGTGCTTTTTTCCTTTATCCCAGTGGCATCAACCTACTTTGTTACCTCTAAAGTCAAAATGCACCACAGTTAATACAGAATTTCATATTCATACATACAGTTCATTTAAAAACTCTGGTTTTCCATTTTTTTAATATTACACTCTGGTGAAGTCTTGGCTTTAAAACAAACACCCGTCTGAAAATCTGCATTGACCTAATATTTCCAGTGATGCATTTTTGAACGGACACATATCCTGTTTCAGATTATTGACCTGGATAAAGTATAAAACAAGTGCTAGAAGCTAAGAATTAGGACTTTACTTCATGTTATCCCTATGCTAAAATCTTGAATATATATATTGGGACAGCAACTACTCCCACTGTTGTCACATTTGTCTTAAAGAACATAGTCTCTCTTCTAATGAATATTGGAACATATGTCAAATCAAGAGGCAGTATGAAAGCTTGATGTTAAGCTCCGTTTAGCTTCAACCACTAGTTACTTTGCATTGGCTTCCAAAGCACTTAAAATGTTTGGAACAGGAACAAAAAAAATCAGTAAAACTTGGTAGGAATTCAATGAGAGAGGGAAATTCAGCACATGTCTCTTCTAATTGATGCTCTCACAGGTCAGGCATTCAAACATATCTTTGCACTTTTCTAAATTTCTGGCAAGCACCCCTTCGAGACATGAGTTTGCATATATAAAATGGTCAGATGAAATAAAAAGGCACTACACAATCCAGTACCACTTTCCTGAGCATATTTTCCTTTGTAAAGGAAAAACTCCCAAGGATTTCTTTCTAATTAAATATATAATTTTAAAGTCTCTACTGAATGGCCTTATTAAGTATGGTTTGTTACTTAAAAAAAGCCCCAACATTTTGTAAATAAACTTGTGAAGGAAATTAATTCCCTTCCAAGGAAGGGAATGGTTTTGCAATTTTCCACACTGTTACTTAACTATGGTTTTACTATCATGACAATGTCTTGTGGAGGGTCCAGCACGGTTGGGGAATTCACCCTAAGAAGCAGTTAACAGCTGTCCCATTCCAACTGCATGAAGGACAGATAGCAGACACCAATATTTGAAGGAAAAGGAAGTACTGCTATCTCCTTTTAAATGCAATGGACTGGGGGAGGGAGGCTAAATGGCTGGGCAAAGGTCAGATGGGTGGACTTCAGTTAGAGTCAGAAATAGAAGCATGATGGCTGGACCATCGAGTGCCAAGGGCGTCCATGCTCTCTTATAACCCTGATTGCAACTAAGGTGCTTGTTTGGTACATGAAAATCCTCAGAAAAGTTGGTTCAGATAAGCATTCATTCCTCTGAGGGCTTATCTCAGCCTAACTCAAACTCTCTGACTCCTGAGCCTGCAAAGTGGATGTCTTTCTTTAAAAAAAATATGTTTCTATATTTTAAATTCCAGTTCAAATCAAACTATATAGCAAACTAACAGGGATGAAAAATAAAGATAATGTGGAGTGAATAAAGTAAATTTCAAATCCCAGTATGATTTGATCTGTCAGATTTTGGTCACTGTGGTTTCATTTTTTTTACTTCCTGCCTTGTACCTGTCCCTCTTTGGTGAGGTCCCTACTGGGTGAAAGGTTCTTTCACCCAATAAACTCTCAGTATCAGGCCAGCATGCACTAGGGATCGGATCCTATTGCAGGATGCAGCAACCAGAGACTGTGATTTGCCGAACCTGTTTTGTGCAGTCCCATCACAAAACAAAAGCTCATGTTCTGCTCATTGCTGGGTTAAAACTTAACTGTCCTACCTTGTCTCAAAACAGCCTAACCCCTCCTCTTAGGCATCAGAAATGCCATGAGATGGACTGGAACATAGTTTTAAGGCAGACTGCTATTCTCGAGGGACAAGACAAAAAGCCATTTATGGGAGAGATGCACAGATGAGTTGGTGTGTTTGAATGCAGCATCTGCTGAAAGAGGCCATCCAACATGAGCCATTTATTTGCCATGGCTGTTGTTCATTTTCAGCTGAACTGCTCCTGGCAGAACTTCCCTAAGGGATGTATCATGACTGCAACTGCATTCCTTCTCTCCCAGCCAAACTACAGGAAGAACTGGATATCACTCTCTGATTTTTGGGTAACATTAGCTCAGTTGTTCAGTTCTTATAGATCTATTTCTTCTCAACCACTCATTACCATTTGCATCATACTTAGTGATGGCTAGTGGAAGGCTGGGAGTTTTCCTGGGTAGGGATGGGACTCTGAGGGAGTTCTTTGTCTGCAAATATTTCTTAGGGGAAGTGTCTTGGTCGGGTATGGTTTCTGTATGTGCAGAACAAGAATCTTCCTCTACAAAGCCTTTGGGGATATTGAACTGAGATATGCTCTAATGATTGCCTTTTCTTTACTATCCTTACTGAGCACTGGCCTTAAAAATAACCTTAAAATGCCTCCGTGCCTTTTCTGTACTTTGAATGCCAAGATCTCCTTTGATTATCTCTGAAATATCTTATTAACTTGACAGTTGTATTTTTGAGTACAGACTTACGGGAAATGCTCCTTCTTTGCAGTGAAGTCCCCATGGTTTATTGTAACACAAGTACATTGAAATTTATAAAAGTATAAATTCGTGACATGACACTGTATAAATACTGTTTGTAGGTTGTGAGAGACTGGACTGTTAATGGTTAATGACTCAAACCAATTGCATTTTGCATAAGGCAGAAGGAGCTTTGCAAGCTAGGCTTTGAGACCGATGAGACAGGTCCTGCAAGGTGGGATCGATCGATCTTTCTTTCTTTCTTTCTTTCTTTCTTTCTTTCTTTCTTTCTTTTTCTTTCTTTCTCTCTTTCTCTCTTTCTCTCTTTCTTTCTCTCTCTCTCTCTCTCTCTCTCTCTCTCTCTCTCTCTCTTTCTCTCTCTCTCTCTTTCTCTCTTTCTTTCTCTCTCTCTCTCTTTCTCTCTCTCTCTCTCTCTCTCTTTCTCTCTTTCTCTCTTCCTTTCTGTCTACCCTTTTCCCTTTCTCTACCCTTATACATTTTCTTAAGGGATATTTTTTGCTTTCATATTGCAATATTGCTATACATATTAATATATATTATATATAGTATACATATTAATAACGAGAATGGTTACATACTTGCTTTCCATTGCAATAACATTTTTCTAAAAGCAGTGTTACATATATATATTTATTTTTTTCTTTTTTTAGAAAACCCACAAATCATTTAGAGTTGTTTTACTCTAATCTGCCCCAAGGGATCTATTAACAAGAGCCTGAGTTACCCTCACCTTCTGGTGACTGTTTAAAGGGAAATACAGCACTCTTTGGCAATGATGTAACTGCTGCAGAACCTTTCTCCCCTCTGTCTCCTTTCCATTTTTTACATGTAAAGAAAAACATAGTATTTTTGTGCTTAAATAATATTCTTCGCTTCAGGCGGGTGTTAGCCATTACGCCATTAGCATATCTCATTCTTCTGATGTATCTCCTGAAGAGCAAGCAAGGTTATTCACAGGCAAAATAGCAGTCAAGGACTAGAATTTGTCTTAAAAAGAGATTTATTTTGCTTAATAAGTTGCTACCAGACAGATGTTTCCTGAATCAATGGATAATCCCTTTGATTTTTTTCATGACTGCAGTGAAAACGGAAGCTCATCAGCCCTTAAAAAATCATAGACCCACAGAGATCTGCTCTATCAAAAAGTCTGCAACCAGCATATGAGCTTCCTGAGGGGAGCTCTGCCCACATCTCCATGTTATCCTAATCCAAGAAGGAAACTCCTTCCTCTGGCCTCTTACCCAACAGTTGCCAGATGACACAGAAAGTTCATCTTTGAAATCACGTCTTGACACAAACTATGAATCACCTCTTATATGAACTATGAAACTATTTTTATTGCTGTTGAGGAGTTTATTATGTCTTTATCAACAGAAATAATTGCTTATTAAATGTTGCTACAGCTTCTATTTAAGTTTATTGGGATTTACATCAGGAATAAAAAGGTAGGCTAGCAAAAATGCAGTGTAATTATGTAAAAGGAAATTGCAATTTAACAAATAATTTAAATATTATCATGGAGCGAGGTTCCTTAACAAGTTTCAATCTGGGAATGCAGCACCAAATTTCCTATGTAGATCACAGTAGTGAAGTATGTTTGTGTTGTTCTCTGAACATGTTTTGGGTATCTATCAAAATTCAAAGTGATCTTGAATGCTCTTATGTATCCTCCTAAATGTACAGAGAAATACAGTGCTGAAGCAAGAAGGTTTTTTTTTGTTCAGGAAATTTGAGTATCAGCTGTTAATTCCACCTTACTCGCTGTTGCCCAAGACCTTGAATGTTTTGCGTAGCCCTCTTTGTGTCCATGCCCACCCAGTCTGGATCCTAATGTGACGGTGTACAGGCAAATGTGATATAGGGTCTGGGAGATCAGCCCTTGAGAGCAGCCAAAGGAAATACTTTCAGCCTGAGAAGGAAGTGCCTGGGAGCTGGATGCAAAGAGAGCTCTGCTCCTCCATGCCCATGCCTGACCCTGTTCTGAGTCCCTGACTCTCATGTCAAAGTTTTCCTCTCACCCTGTCCTAACTTCATACTTGATCATCTCACAGGGAGATCCCTGAGACAATGCTTTCCTTGGCTCTTTCCAGGCTCAAGCTGTACACTGAAAGCAAAAGTCGACATATCCAACATGGCATATCCAACACATCCAACATGGTTCTGTGTAAGTGAACCCTTGCCTCTTCAATGGCAGTGGCAGTCCTGGGGATTCCCACGAGTCCCCTTCCTTGGCTCAATTGCCTGGGGGAAAATCTGCTCTTAATTTATTCATTTGTTTCACTTTAGTTCACCCAGCAGCTCTCAGGAGCTCTCAGACAGCGGTGCTGTACATGTGAGGATAGGAGATCTTGATGTATTTACTGCCCAAAAAATGGGGTGGCTCATTTCTGCAGTCTCTGTGGTCTCTTGGTGAACCAGAGATGCTGCATGGTACAAGGTGTATGGGGGGCAATATGGAAGCAATAACTCTGCTCTCTTTAAGAAACTCTTGGTCAGAAGGGTCAGACCCCAAGAGGAGTCCAGGTGACCTCACAAATCCATCAGGATTAGTGAAGAGATGAGTCTCACACTGTGGTCTGAAAACTGAGGAAGGGGAATTTATTCTTCTGCTTTCAATTCTAAGTGCCAAAATTAGCAATGGATTAATGAACTGGTGAGGATAACATCTTCAACAGAGAATGTAGGGCTCTGCTGTGTATTTCAGTGTGTTTCTGCTCTGATTTGCCAAGTTCTGCCGTGTGTAAGAGTGTGTGCTATGTCTTCCAGGCATTCTGTTGGGCATGGTGACTTCAAGGGAATATGTGATTTGTCATTGTTAAGGAGTGTAGAAAATACTAAGGGGATTAAAGGCTGTTACAATTTCCTTGCAATTATCACATTGCAAATTTTCTTTTAGTACTTCTGGGCAAACAGGTCATAATGTCTAAATAAATTTAGAAAGCTGTAGTAATTGCTTTTATGCTTTAAATAAATTCTCCGAGCAACATTGACATCTTAGTTTTGAGTTTATTTGGGAAATTTACCATGTGATATGTAACCAAATGAAGTCCTGGAGTAATGCAAAACCTTTTCTTGGATCCAGGCAATGATAGTGCCAATATCTGGAAGGGAGTTTTCCCACAGAGGACCTCTCTGGCTGTATTCTTTATTACAAAAACGATTGTGAAGCAGACATGTGTCTGTAGTCTTGTGTATTGATTCAACAAGAAGGACAAATTGCATGTTTGAATGTACATTCCCTAATGATGGTCCCTAACTTTGGGTCAAAGCTCAGTCCTGTGAAGGGGTAGAGAATCTCCTGTTGCCATTAAAAACTCTAAGAGCCCCCTGCCCAGCCCCCTTAACTTATCCTTATGGGAACAATTCCAGGTGGAGTCACAACACAACTCAGTCTCAAACTGTTTTTCTTCTTTCTACGACTCATTTCTGAGATATCAAAGCACAACCACAGCAACTCAACAAACCTGAGATATCAATCTCCTAAATAAATAATTGAAAAACAAATTATTAAATCAGCATAAATCTCAGAGCTAAAAAAAAAAAAAGCTGCTCTGGGATTAAATACACATAGCTGTTTAGTCTGTTTGTAAGCCAGTTTTCTCTGTGGTATCTGGCAGTCAGAACATAAAAGGCATTCTTGAAATTAAATTTTTTCCTAGGACTCTCATACACAAAAGCATCTGGATACTTGGAACTTTAAAAAAAAGAGAAAATGAACATAACTCAGACATTGCAGTTCTTATTAAAAGACAAATGCTTTCCAGGGATGTATTTCTGGTCAATATAATCTTGAAAAATCTTCAGAATACAATAGATCTGGAGAACGAACACAGTTTATCTGGCACAACAACTCCTTGTAATCTGCCCTTGCTTGAAGCAAGAGCAACAGTTTAAGCCACTGATTCCAGCTAGTTTTCTTGGAAGACAGAGTTCAATTTACATTTATGACTGCCTGAAGCTATTTTGAGGATTCCAAATAAAAGTACAGCTCGCCTTCAAAGCTGTCTCAGAAATGACACAGAAAATGTTAAGCATACTTGTGGCTTGCATTTGTGTCGTTTGTTATTATCAAACTTACATTGCCTCTGGTTTTGAAATCTCAGGGGAACGTTTACTCTGCAAAGTATGCCTCAAAATGTAAATGCATTTTCTGCAATGCATTTTGTTATTGTTTCTAAAATATTTTTGATTTTTTTTTTAATTTCTCTTTTGCAGAAACAAAAAGCCTACAGAAAATAAACACATTCATTGCCCTTACAGTGGCAGTTGAGGAAAGCAAGAAACCAGCCAATCAAGAAACCTTTTTCTGACTTTGGAGTTGAACTAGTTTTCATAGTAGTTTTTGAGAAATTACAAATTTTGGAGGTCTTTAAGAGAGATGGATGGGTTTGAAATAAACTGTGAAACCATGTCAGCTCCCAGACTGAAATAGGGCCAGCTAAAGGGACTGGCTGTGTGGACCAGATCAGCAACAGCACACCAGCACTGCACCCCCTTTTCAGGAGCACACTGAGCACCAGTGGCCTGGACCTCCAAAGCCAGCAGCCCCTGGCTGGTCCTTGCCAGGCTAGCATGGTACCATCCTGAGATGTGCCTGGAGAATCCAGCCAAGGAGACAGGAGACTGAGAGGTTCTGAGACTGGGAGCTTTGCCTTGCTGAAGTGCTTAAGTGAAAATACCTACTGAGTGCTAAGAAGACAGCAATATATATTGCTGATATAATTTACTTGAAGGCAATGAATTCTTAGGAGACCTAGGAGGCGTTGGCCAGTGTTTTGCATTGGGATTGCCAGGGCTTCCCTGTGTTGTGAGAGTTCCTAAAAGACCAAAAAGTTTTCAAGCTTTAACAAGAGATTGTGACAACCATGTCTTGGAACAGCTATGAATGTGTGCCCTCATGTATTCTCACTTCCAGTCAGGAGTGAAAAAGATAGAGAGAGCATCAGTGTCTGACCTTCCCCCATTCTCCAGCAGTTTCAGTGTATATTTGATTTAGCTGTAAGTGGCCATTAACTCAGAAGAGTTAAAGGGGATGAAATTTGGACTTTCCTTATTTTTAAGGTACAAAGATAAGAAAAATCCTAATTAACAATATCTATTGTTTGAGATTTTTTTTAGCCTGGGAAAATGCTCTTGTATGGATCAAGAAAGGCATTGAATTCTCTGTAATCTCATGAGATATTAGTTTGCAATTCACAGGCTATTGTACAGCTCTCTGTATATCATAGAAACACAGTTAAGAAATGTGTTCTCAGTCATTTATTCCCAGTTTCCTCACTTGAGCTGAATCAGCTGTCCATGACACTGAACTGGGAAGTGGATTGCTGAGATCATCTGAGTTTAGAAAAACCACACAAACCAAACAAACCAACAAATAAGTCAAAACTGTGTTTTATGTTGTTTTTCTGTGTGGTGGAGATGGAACAAATAGGGTTTGGCTTTGACAGCAAGGACCAGAGAGAAGGCAGGAAGTTTCACAGGCAATGTAAAGGTACATAAAACTACCTGAATTTAGATCTTCCCTTGGCCCTTAAAGGGAGGCACTGGGGTGGAGGGACAGGGAAGCATGCAACACAACATAGTACCACAGTGCTGACTCCCCTTTTAAACTCACCTACGCTCAATATCTTGTCCATAAGGGATATCAAATGCAGAAGTTTCAAATCTACTTTAATCACTAAATATGTCTAGTTATACCACTCTGTGGTGTTTCCAAGGCACTGGGCTAGGAGAGCATTTGCTTTCCATGTTAATTTATCAGAGATATTTGGAAGTTTGTGGTAGCTTTTGGAAAAGCAGAAGTCAAAGGAATAAACTTTTCCTGCCAGCTGCATCAGTTATAAGCTGCTGAAATGTAAGGAGGTGAACATTTCAGGGCAGCTCATTATCAGTGCAGAAATTCTGATAGACTAAGCAAGGAAACAGCAGTTTTAAAGCCATCTCATACTTTCTCTTGAATGATAACAGCCCCTCTCAAACTGAAATTTGTGGAAATACTTTCCTTCTACTCCTGCCTCCTTCTCCATCAGCCTCCCCAAACCACTACCAAGGATTAAAGGTGATCTCCTTGTCATGCTGACAATATAAATGAGCATGACCCACTATTATCCATAATAACTATTTGACATTAAAGCAGTTGGCAATTAAAGTAATCCTCGCTCCCTGGTGACACATGCAGTGTGACAAAACAGAGGTAATGTGGCAGCAGCAGAACTTGTCTCCTTTATTTACTCACTTCTTCAGTGCCTTGTCCTGTCAAGTGACTGATCATCTTTTGAATCACCAAAGAGCAACTGAGTTGCATTAAAATGAATATTTGTGGTGAAAATATTAACTTGAAAGCATCTGCTGTGATAGCACATAAAATAAAATCAATATACTCTCAGATTTCATCACGTCCTTGATTTTGCTGTGGTTTTCCAGAAAACAAAGGCTGCAGCTCAGCCACTGGACTGAGACTGGGAAGCTCTAACCTGGACAGCTCAGAGATCCAATATGTTGCATGGCACTGGCACAGAGTGGTTGCACTGCAGCCGCCTCCACTCAATGTTACCTCATCAGCTTTGGACTCTTAAGAAGAGAAGGCAGTTAAAAGTGGAACAAAAAGTTGGTTTAAATTATCTGGGTCAGGCTGGGTAGGTCTTAGCAGTGCCTTCTTTAGGATAGCCTACTGAAGAGCCATAGTGCCACAGCTCTCTGGAGGGAGGAAGATCTCCGTCCTGTTGGACCAGCTCTGCTTGATGTGTGCCAGATTGTGGAGCTTGTTTGCACTCCTTCCAGGCCTTGGAAAACCAGCATCCATCTGTCTTTTTGCATTCATTTTCCAAAACAAGAATGACACCTGTATCCTTTATACCTTTTTCACTGTTCCAGTAGCATAAATGTACATTGCCGTTAAGAAATGCAATATGAAACCCTCTATATCCTGAATAAATGCTGTGTGAATCAAGACAAAAGAATAATTTGAGACAAAAGATAAAAAGATGTTTTTTTGATGAGCAGAATCTTAGGTCAAAGTAGCTGCTTAAAAAAAGGCTTTGAAAGATGGGAATTGATCACACACAGCATGGTCAGCATTGTCCTTCCTGCACAGTGCTGGATGAAGAAGTGAGTCCAAGAAAGTACAAAGTCTAAGGACTCAGAAAGGAGCTGTGGTGATAACAGAAGTGAGGATGGAGTTACACTGTTCTTTACAATGGATACAAAGAAAGGTTTGACCTTCAGAAAAAAATACCCAAGTAGCCATCAAATGAAGGAGGGGGAAGCAAAGTTAATTTTAACTTTAGCATAGTTTAGATGGGAGATGGAACTGAGCAGGAACAATTATTTGCATGTCATTGATGCTCCACGAGATGGTGTGCCAGACAGGGCAAAAGCCTGTAAACCTTAATCTTGTCTGCTCTGCCACAGTGCTTTTGTATGATTCTGGAAAGACTCTCATTCTCCACATGCTTCTGCCTTCTCCCTGTCTCCTGTGACAAAGGAAATAAATTCCTGAGAGTGGGAACGGAAGATGTGGATTCACGCTTCAAAGCTTCTGAAGAACTCAGACACAGTAATATATTCTCCGCTTCTAAAATTCCTGTACTCATTTCTAAATGAGCTAATTGGAGTTAAGGCATCACTCATGTAAGCTGAGTGCAAAAAAGTTGCTCACTCTAGATGTGCAGCTCCATAAAGACAAGAAGCTTAATTTCAAAGGCAAAGCTATGACCAGCTGATAATTACACCTGGGGAAAGAACAGCTACTATTGTTAAAGATTCTGTTCTGTTGCTATGGAAACCTCTACGGTATGAAGTGTCTTATATGTGAATGGTATAGATGAAGAAATGCAGAAAAACATTTTGTTATACAAGATCGAGAACACATGGTCTTTCTTTTTGTGCTTGTGGAAAACAGGAAATACATTTTCAGTGAAGCATGAAATTATATTAAATATTTTGTTACTGGAGCATTTGGTCTCAAGTGCTACCTCTTCTGAGTTTTGAGAGAAGATAATGTCATCTTCACTTGACTGCAGGCAGTATCCTTTAATTTTCTCTCAGGGACCCTTGAAAGACCTTTAAAATACAAAATATTCACTCCCTCTGCTCAGTGTTTCTAAATTATTTAAATGACCTGAGGAATAATGCATTTTAAGCCACCTCTGTGCTGGCAGGTGCCAGGACAGGAGCTCAGCCAGAGAAAAATGTACACTAGAGAGTTTGTATTTCCCAAGTGATTTTTAAAACTGGCTAAAATGGTCCCATGGCAATTTCAAGTTCTGGGTCCATATACTGATGAACATGGTGGCCATGGTGGGAAGACAGCTAAGCAAGCACGACTAGCCAAAATGCTTTAACTTCTCCAGTTATTGCTCTACTTAAAACCCTGCATGACAGGTGAGGCAGTCTGACATTTCTCCCCAATTTCAGCCCTGATCCACACATGAAACCAACTCCAGATTATACATGCTCAGACCAAACCCTCCTAAGCTCAGATCTTCAAGGAGAAATGTCCAGGCTGTAATTCAGCTCGAAATCATGCAGCTTCCCAAGAAGACAACCTAACTATTTTCCTTTACAGACATTTTCATTATGCTTTGCATTAGATCTGCAGTGATTTCTAGCCTTCTGCCCCCAGGTGACCTGCAGCAGAGCTCAGACTGTGCTTCAGTCCATCTTTCTGGATGTCAGTGTGTCTGAGCCATTGCAGGAGGCAAGTGCTTTCTCACAGACATTAATATCTGAGTTTAAATCTCCACCACAGTATCATCTGGGCTGTAATATCAAACTGTGTATGCTTCAGCCATGAAATGGGTTAGCTGAAATCACCTAAGGCAGTGGTTTTTTCTGTCAATATGTCACTTTTGACTGAGCCTCAAGTTTTAAAGCAAACATTGCACAAAGAGATGCTCAACACTTTCCTCCCAAGAAAAGAAATCCAAATTGTTAATGTATTGATTCTATCTTAAAACCATGTCTCCCTTGATGTACTTCAGACTATGTTTACCTAGAGAGCAAAGAAAAATGTTGAGATGACAATCTAGAAAATTTTCTTGGATTTTCACGTGATCTCTGCTTTTAAGAAGTCTAAATATAGTTGGTCTGTACTAAACTTCTGAACAAAACCAGATTACTGGATACCAAAATGTCAAGAGATAGTAGTTGTGGTTGTTGGTCTGGTGGTTAACTTTGTGGGTTTTTCCAGGAAGCTTTCAAAGTGGTCAGGTCTGAAACTCAGAGGCATCTCAGAGTGAAGAGAGGGACCAGACAATGAGGATTTGATAAAGCAGGGAAGTGTGCTTAGCTCTAGCTGTCCATCTTCTGGCCTGGTTGTTGCAGGCACGACTGCTGTTCATATAGGGAGTACTGTTTCAGGCACTGCTAATGCTCAAAGTGTGCTTGAGACCTTTTAAGACACAACCCTGGTGATAATCAGATTATCTGCATACTTAGCAATGAGATCAAACAAAGGTTCTTGGCTGAATTCCAATTTTTGCTGAGATCAGGGCAAATTACTCAAAACATGACTTGCAGGCATGAATGTAGTTTTCCCTTCTCTGCTCTCAAATATCCAAGCAGCTGTTTCTCACATATATTTTTCTTTTTCAATGTGGTGGAAATTCTTCCAAACCCCAAGTTAGTGTATTTCAAGTCATGGCAGCTTTTAAGCCTTTCTGTGTCCTTGGTTTTCTGGACATTTTCCCTTGCTCCAATAAATTTTTTTCTGGCTTTGCCATTTTCAAGATGTTTTATATTATTTTTGTGAACAAACAGAAGAGGATTTAACACATGCCTTCAGTGTTATTGTGGCACTCAAGAGTCCACAGTCTATTATATATGTGTCCTTATACATGCAGAATTAGATTTGGATATAACTAGCTAGTAAGAATATGGCAGAAAGCATAGCTGACATGAATGTTTGTAAAATGCAGGTTAATGCACGATTTAAATCAGAACACACATGATTTGCTCTGCAACTACTAAAATTACTTTTTTGGACGTTCTCAACTAACTGACTTTGGCTCCTATGTTTATAAGTCTCATAATGCTTCTTGCATGTGTCTTCAATTTTTTCCAGGCTTTGGTATGTTTTAAGATGGAAAGAAAGTTGAAGGCTTTTTCTTGGTTGTATAAAGTAAATATTTTCCTGTCTTGTTCAGGTATGATAAAGCATGAAAGTATATGGCCAGCTTTTAATATTCTGAATGTTTAGGTAAAAATAACTTCCTCAACTGGGGTCTGAACAACCACACTACTAACAGGCTGACAAATGCCTCTTGCAGTCATTAGAGTGTTTCATGTTATGTGTCTCATCCTTGAGGAGCACCTATAAACATGGCTCACTGATTAGATCCTAATTAATAGGGACCACAATTAGCCTTCTTGGGAATGGTTCTAATTACTGTTCTTGAAGGGGTTGGCCCCTCAGCTGAACTCTGGGCTATTCAACCAAGGATTTTGACATTAAGCAAATGTTTCACACTGGGCAGCAGTACTTTAACTTAGGAAATCCATGCTTTTCAACAGACAAATAATAGTAATATTTGCAAAGATAGTATACTCTAATAGCCTCTCATATTTCAGACATCATAGCTGAAGCTTGTGAGAGAAAACTTTGGGGTTTTCATCCCATCATTTCAGCAAAAAAAGACTAGAAAAGTTGATAGTGAGAGAAGCCCTTTCACAGATCAGAAATTGAAGTGGTGGTTTCTTAAATATTATTTGAGGACAAAATGCTACAGATTCAGCTTCAGTACATTGTCTCTTGGGTCACCTGAAAGAGAAACTAGTTGATACTATGGAACAGAGTGAGAGATTGGCATGGAGAGAAATAAACGGCAGAAGTGCTCATGATAGATGGCTGAGAAGAATGTACCCTAATAGAATTTTATGTATAAACTGGTTTTATTGTTTTACATACAGCCTGACTGATGGTGCACAGTGTTTTCTGGTCAGGAAGGAGAACACACTGCACCTCTCTGATCTTGCAAAAGACCAAGCTCATGTCAGCTTTGTGTTTCCCTGAGCAAGAGCCATGCTTGTTATCAAATTGCCTGTCACTTTTTACAGTGATGTCAGTATTTAAAAAAATCATTGCCATTAGAAGACACTTAAATCACTGCTAATTTTATTATCCAGAGATCCAGGTATAGGTACATGATGTTCAAAGACATTTTGGCTTTTATTGTTAATGTCATCTTTCTTCTAGTTACTGCAAATAGAGATTGCAGTGATGCAGTTTATCTGTATTTAAATCCCCTTGAGCCAATAGCTCGACTGAAGGCTGAACTGTGATCTCTTTGTGCATGAAGAAAGACACTCATTTATTTATATTAATGTCAAGCTTGTCTACTGCACTTTCTTCTTCATCTTAATTGAATGTGTCTGCAGTAGCAGGAGGGCATGTGCTTAAATAAGAAGGACTAATTGGAAGAAGCTGTCAGGTTAACAGATTTGTAGTAGGATATCTTACACTTCAGTAGAAACTTTTCCTCAGGATAATCTCATACCATTTCTGAGCGCATATGATGGCTGCATGAGGAAGAGGGTAGGAAGATACCTGTTAGGGAAATGTGTGAGGCTGCTATGTAATCACAATGGGCCTTTTAATCTGGAACGGATAAAATACTAAATGGATGAGATCCCTGTAGGTTACTGAGGATTTCACAGTTTCTTTTTCATCTTATTTCAGATCCTCTTTAGCCCCTCTGCACTCTAGAGAGGGGAGTTGGTTCTTTTCTTGCGTCCCCACTGAAGTAACAGAGGCATAAGAGGCAAGAGATGATACATTCTCCATCTGTTGTGTCTCACTGCTCTGGCTGCAGAGATGAGAAGGCTTGTTTCTACCATCAGCTTACTGAAAGAATATCTAATGTTAGACTGCGTGTGTAAACACAGGGTTAGTATTTAAATTCTGGATGAAATCCCCAGAGAAGATAATGAGCAGCTCCTAATGTTAACAGACTCTTATTTAAATTAAACTCAATCTTTTTTCACTCAAAACATGTCTTTAACATGTTTTCCTAATAGCCATGTGGTTTAACCTTTTAGTAGTGGGTATCCAAAGACTTTTCAAGTCTAACCTTGTAAAACTGGTGGCATTGGTGCAAACCTTCAGTCTGAGAGGTGTCAGCTGCCATTGGTCTCTGATGGGATACAGGCTGTATCTAGCACAGGAATCTGTTTCTGCTGGTGCCTGTGCAGTGCCCCTGCTAGGCAGTGCAGCTGGGGTATCCACTGGGACAAATTTGTGTAGTGTCTCAGGAATGGGAGAAGAAAAACGGCTTAGAGAGGCAGAGGAAGCAGAAGTACTTGCTGCTGACCTTTGAAGAGGATGAGGTGACTGTGCCCTCTTGCTGGAGCCATTAGCCACAGGCATCCTACTCAGAGCCTGAGATGTTGAGCAGCATCAGGAGCTGCAGGCGAGTGCTTGAGCCATTCTCAGCAGTGACCCGTCCTTACATGGTACTTATGTACCAGTTTATATGGTGATACATTTTATTGTCGTGTTTGTAAACAGGAAAATAGTTTAACTATTTTCAGTTTTCATTTTACAACAAGCTGCCCTTTATAACAAGTGAGCTGCCTCCAAGCTCTCTGAATAAGCAGGTAGACTGAGTATGCAGTTTTCCAGTGCTTTTACATAAATAAAAGCTTTTGAGAGAAAACTGTGTTAGTCAGAGCCTTCTGAAATGAACAAAAAGCTTTTCTCCACTGAGGACAGACGACCTGTTTGCACCCACATTCCCAGCCCTTACTGCAGCTACAGATGACCTAGCTGCATTGCTCTTTTTTTCTCAAAACAGATTGAATGGAAGCCCTCCTCTTCCTAAAGGTTTCTTAGGCACTTCCAATGAAGAAAAACTTCACTGCAATATTTATACTAGGAGACTCCTTTTCTGATACTAACAGCAGTTACAGTTAGCTTGATAGATCCAATGCATTTGCACTAAAACATTAGCAATATTATCTTTTTTTTTTTTTAAATTGCAAATAGCTATTTTATACCATACATAATTCCATCTGGAGATTGTTCCAAATATAAATTCATGTCCCAAAAATGTATCTATGTTTATTTTTCCATAGGTCTGGAGGAAAGCATAAGGAGAATCAGTCCAGAAAATCAGCCCAGTGATTATTTTATGTAGCACTGAGATCTATACAACTTTTCCTTAATTTACAGGTAAATTCAAAAGAAACCTGAAAAAGTTGGGAAAATACTTGTTTCAAATGGTTCCATTATGCTGTTGCTTGCTATGGTGACCTCCTGGTAAAGTTCATAGGCTTACAGAAAGTATTCAGTGCTTTATGAAACTGCAGCCAGAGTTTAGTATGGTTTAAGGCTTTTTGTCTTTGTTTTGATTTGCGATTTTTCATGATTATATTGTACTGGGAAGAGGTGAATATTTTTCCTCCCATTAAATTATAATGGAATATAGCATCAGCCTACTGGAAACTTCACCTTCCACCCACTGATTCTCTGAGTTAATTACCAGTATCGTTGATTCCAGCTCTGCAAGTCACATCTGTTGAACAAGATATGCCAGCAAAGGATCTTAAAATTAAAATATATGCTTAAACCATCATTCTCCTCCATTTTTAGCATTACACTGAATAGAGTCTTATGGGTTTACACACATTTAAAGGTTTGCTCGGTTGTGAACTTGTGCCCTACTTGGATCATTTAACATTTGAAACAGAAAACACCCATTATCATTTTCACTTCCAAAATCTTGCTGCCTAAGATTTTTGGGGGGCTTTTTTATTTTTTTGCTCTCCTACTGCCACCAAGATTTCTATTCCGGTTTCTTCACTGGTCAGACGGGACTATGGAAAATGGCATTTTGAAATTCTGCCACTTGGTGGCACTAAGGAATAACAGAAATGCCATTAAAAACGATGCTGTAAAACATGGCCAAGTGCCGGGTGATAACCGGGCCCAGTGGCCCTCGGAAAGGAAGACATCAGGAAGGGATTGCTGCCGGCAGAAATCCCAAGGCTGCTTGGCTTGTTGTAGATGTTAGCAGGTTCTCAGGTTTCTTCCGCTGGGATGCTGCTCCTGCACTTGGGCGTGCACAGCCGGTGCCTTGGCTCGCCACTGGCTCTGCTGGCAGATGTTCTCTTGTATTTGTTACTTAAGAATCAGCTCTGCCTACCTAGGAGGAATTGTGCTGGTAATTGATGAGGAAGAAGTTGCAAGGCCTTCATTTCCAGTGCCTTAGTTCAGGCAGAGTCAGAGAGTTTCTCTCGGACAAGGAAATGTGCACCATCGCCTGGGGAGCCCCCACCCAATGTAAATATTATTGCCTGCTGGGTTAGAGGAGACACAGTAAAGCCATGTAAGGAATAAACTCACTCTGGAGTTGTGTATGGATGTAAGGGTTTGTGTGTGTGAGTGTGTATGATTTGACTCACCACCACTTCTAGTACAGAAAATAAAAGAACTGGACCCAGAATTTATTCAGGTTCTTTCTCATCTTGGTTGATAATACCCAGTAAAGGTCAAGTGCCCTAGAAACTGATTTCATTTGTGGTTCATTCCGTCTCCCTCCTGCAGCTCTTCTTTCAGACGAGAACTGAAAATTTGTTTTTCTCTTTCCCCCTGTGTAAAGTTTTTCTTGGAGATGTTATTTATTCAGAATTTTTTACAAGGGCATGTAGGGATAGGAAAAGGGGGAAGGACTTTAAACTGAAAGAGGGAAGATTTAGATTATATATTAGACAGAAAATTTTCACTGTAATGATGGTGAGGCACTAGAACAGGGCCAACAAAAATTGTGTATGCCCCATCCCTAAATGTGTTCCAGGCAAAGTTGGATGTGACTTTGAGCAGCCTGACCAAGTGAAAGGTGTCCTGCCCATGGTGATGGGGTGGGAACTAGATGATCTTTAAGATCCCTTCCAACACAAACAATTCTGTGATTCTGTGATTCTCTGAACTGAGAGCTGTTTTTCTTCTGATCTTTTCTTCTATCATTACTCCTTGAATGCGTGTTTGAGTCTGCTGGTTTGGACTGGAATAGAATCCATTTTTTATCATAGTAGCTGGTATGAGGCTGTGGTTTGGATTGTGCTGAAAACAATGCTGACAACACTGGGGTGTTCTATCTATTGCTGAGCAGCACTTGCACAGAGCCAAGCCTTTTCTGCTTCTCAGCTCACCCCTTCAGCAAGCTGTTGTGAGGGGACACATCCATGCTGGGCTGACTCCAACTGACCACAGGGATATTCCATACTGTATGGTGTCATGCTCAGTGTGTAGAGCTGGGGGAAGGAAGGAAGGAAGGAAGGAAGGAAGGAAGGAAGGAAGGAAGGAAGGAAGGAAGGAAGGAAGGAAGGAAGGAAGGAAGGA
>PYHW01010133.1:1004924-1023424 GCA_013186435.1 Turdus rufiventris | reverse complement strand
CAAGGCTACCTTGAGATAAAGAATTGAAATATCAAATACAGAACTCCACTATTTCAAGTAGGATAAAGTAGTGTTTACCCCCATGAGAGCATTGTGCTCTCATGAGAGAGGTTTATGTTATTTAATGTCAAGAAGTTTAATAAGCACCTCTTGTCCGAAGTTGGAGTTATATTGATGTTTCAGTGCCTCTCAGGTAGAGATCCCAAGATAAACACTGATTATGAGGTTTGGAAACATGATGGCCATGTGAAATGGAATGAGATTTGATGCTGAGGTGACCAGAATAGAGATTTCCTCTGGTTTCCTAGATTCTGTGAAAATCTGCATTCTAATCTATTGTTGCCTTGGCCACTTGCAACACCGTGTCAGCTTGTGGCTGCTGAAGATTTGTATGCCTTGTGGTGAAATATGGTTTGCTCCTTTGAACTTTCACAGACAACTGAGATAACCAGTTGTTTCTTTATGAAAGACTAAATCTAAAAATACTAACAAAGTCAGTGATATTTTTATTTAATTTTTTCATTATATAACTCAAATAAATTGGTCCAAGATATAAACTTTGGATAATTTCAAAACAGGTTTATCCATGTAGGCAGACAGTTTTGATAGTAAAGAGATATTAATGAAAGAGGCAAATTTTTGTACTGGTTTTCCTTCTTGTCAGAATTTCTCTCATTTTGCCTGTATAGAGCTTACCTTAGATGTACTGTTCCTTCATATGAATCACTGTTAAATTTTGGGTAATCTAAAAGATCATGCTGTTTATATTTGATAAAATGAAGCTGTAGGGCTCCATTGGCACTGAAAATACCAGAACCAGGCTTCTGGCAGTTCATCTCCTCACAGGGCTTCAAAACAGGCTGAGAGGATTAGACTAAGTGAGAGCTTTGGTACTAAATGACCCAGTTTGCCCAAAACAATGCACTGAGTTTCATTTGAAAGGAAGAATTCAATTTCAGGGCATTTCTGTTGACCTCTAAATCTCCTTAGAGCTTGATTTTTTTTTTTCTTTTGACCAATAGGTGTAATTTGTTGGCCTGAAGAGATACAGGAGGTAATAACTTTTTTTGAATGGATCTCACTATAGAAACAAAACCAAGAACACAATCTGCTTCATGTTTCAGCTGAGGGTGGACATCTGAAGTAGCCACAGCTGGTAGAGGATGTTTAAAACATCCTGGATCTTCCTTTGGTTTTTAACTAATTTAATAATGAGCTTCCATGAACAGTGAAGATTTGGGTTAAAAATCTTTAGCTTTGCATAATTTGCAAATATCGTTATTGTATTCTCTTTAGAAAACATCACCCACATAAATTACTGATGTTACCATTCTTTTTCTGAGAAGCATGCCTGGACATTATTTTAGTATAAAACAGATGTTTACGTTGAAGGGTTTTAATCTTGCCATAATTCTTCAAGGAATAAAAGTGATCATTGCATCTTTCTAAAAGGGAGCTATTTACACAAAGTTCTAGAAGGGAAATTTACACAACTTACAAAGTAGAAATGCCATCACTGCCAACAGCTTCCATATATTTATTAACAGTTACAGCTGAGGAATAGAATTTTTAGTTGCATTAAGCAATATAAAATTTCTTTAGAGGGAAGAGATACCTTAAAGTAGCTTGGAAGGTAAAATTAAAATTGACTGTCAAGTAAAGGACTACCACCTCTTTCTATAATTGACAATATAGATGCTTTCAGCTGATTCTGTCCTAGGTTGTATTAATGAGAACTTAACTTGTATATCTTAGAGGGAAACTTGACGTTTTTAAAGGAATTTAGGTCTTCATGTCCTGATGGCTGACTAGGATAAGGCAAACTGTATTTCCTTAGCTCCTTTGGCATTTCTTTAAATTGCAGATAAAAGTGGGATGAGAATAGAAGTTGTATAATTAAAACTGGTTTTATAGGGGATAAGAGAAAAGAAAAAAATTGCAAAGAATAGTGAGGAAAACATGGAATTTCCCTCTCTGTATTAGCATGAAGATAAAAGTTTCTGGCAGAATTGTCCATTTCCTACAAAACCTTCTACTCATATTGACATGATTGCAAAATCTCCATTTCTCTTGCTCCAGTGCAACAGACCTCAGGCAGTGTGTACCACAAAGGAAAGAAGAAGAATAGTCTTGCACACGTTGGTAGAACTTCACGGGGGACCAAAAGGACTCTGAACTGAAAACCCTGGTGATTAGGACCAACTGATCAATGACAACACTGGGAAACTGGAAAGTTACTTAAGTATTAGGAAGCACTGGAAATGATGCAGAGAACAAACAATTCTGTCATTGCACAAATCAATGGTTCTCTCACATAATGGGTACAGTTTTCAGCTCTGGTGGCCTCGTCTCTGAGAAGATATGTAGAAAAAAGATAAGTGTTGAAGAAAGGCCACAGGCACAGTCAGGAAATAAACATTTTCCACATGTGTAGTGTTTGAGTTGTTTGGGAAGAAAAGGAGTACAAATCTGAAGATAACATGACAGAGGTAAAGTTACAAGTGCCATGGGTAAGAATGATAGAGGTAAATTGTTCCCTGTCTTTTCCAGTAGAATTGGGGACCATCATGCAAATCCAGACAAGATGCTGATTCAAAACCAAAAAATACAATTTTTTTCATTCAACTGATTTCAACCCTGTCAATGGATGTGTGAAAAAGAAAGTTACAGGCCTCCTTAGGGAGACTGGGCTGGATTTTGCTGGTGACCAACAAAATAAACTACAAAGGCTCAGGGAAACCTTGGAGGTGAGACACTGAGGGATTGTTCACCAGCAGAAAAAATAATCCTCAGTTTTCAGAAATGATCAATCATCCACTCTGACTATTACTGAAGTTGCATAAAACAAATAAATGAACAAACATTATATATAATATAATAATTTTAATTATATAATTAATTTTAGATCTAGAGAAAAGGAGCCTGTAAGACCCTCAGAGACTGTTGTGTCTACCACATATATGGACTTCTCAAAATCTAATTAATGTGATCTACTCCCCATGTGTTAGGAGAAGAATGTTTCATTTATTTTTAGTTTGTCATCCTGTGCTCATAAGAATGCCTTTTATTGGAAGCTTGCTCTCATAATTATGTTTGTTCTTCTTGTGTGGGGCAACTGGATGTTCTGAAAGAAAATCTGGAAATCACAGATATTGCCAATTATGAAAGAGTTTATTGAACGGAAATTAAAACTCTTTGGGACATGGAAAAAAAGAAGAAAAATTGTAATGAGTCAGTACTCTGCACCAGAAAGAGTTGTGTCATATTTTGTACTAATTGAATACCAATACAAGTTCCCTGACTGAAAAATTTCCAGGTACAGCTTTTGTTCAGCTTTGACATAAACTTGTGGATATAAGGTAAACTGTGTGAAAGACTAAGACCAGATTTTGTGATTTTACCTGAATGATTAATACATTTTTTAGATTGATCACATTTATTTTGATTATGGAAAGCATTAGCTATCTCATTCATCCCCAAGGTATCCTTTCTCAGGTAAAAGAAATTTAAAAAATTTAAAAATTTAACCTATCACATTACAATAAGACATGAATCTAGCCTGAGACTTTTCCTTCTCATTTACAATCTTGCTTTCAATATCTACTTGGAAAAACCATTTGGGTCCCATTTTCATAAATAAATTTCATACTTAATTGCCCTAATTACTTTGGCTTACTAAGAAAATTGATGTAGGTTTGCAGCTATTGACTGTGTAACTACTCATATGTACCCAATTATACCACTTCTGAACTGCATTTTCTCTCTGTGGCTAGACCTAATAATAACTCAGGAAGATCACAAGCAAATTCTGTTCTTAAAATAAACTCAGTTTCCATGATAATCTTTTGGGTATATATTTTATGTGAATTACTAATTCATTCTTTCCTTTTTATTTCATGAGGGTGACATTCACGTATCACACCAAGCTGGTTGTGCTAGTCTGAAAAAATCTTAGGAGAGGTGTTTCATCTAAAACCTGCACATATTCTTGCACTTAGAGTCAAAGGCCATGAGAGGAAGCAACTGACATATAGAAGGGGGAAAGTGAGGGCAATTGGATTTAAATGAGCACAGGAACCCTCCCCCTACTTCCCGCTGTCCTATGGGTGATGGGTGTGGTCTCCTCCACCATCCATCTGCTCTACCTCAAGTAGGAATTGCTTATGGGATGCTTGGCTGTATCAATTTCAGGAGAATGCCCGATGGACAATGGGCAAATCTTTTCCCCATTTAGGAAAGACCAAAATTATGGCATTGCTTGGATAAATATGCTGCTTGTGTTTCATGAGTTACCTCTGCAGGGTGTTGTGATGCTCCACATCTTTTTAAAAAGTTCTCTCATATTTCCCTCCTGTCATTTTGCTCCTGCCCCACTGACGCTTTGAATTTTTAATTTAACTGTCATGAAATAAAAGACTCAGTCGAGTGACTTTTGTTACAGCAAGTTTTTTTCATCAAATCACTGTGAGATTGTATGTCTACAGCAGGAGAACAATTTGATCTGCAAACACTTCCACTAAGTCCCCTTATCCTATCAAGAGCAAATCAAAAGGAAACAGATGCAGGGATCTGGACACTGAAAAGAAAAACCTCATCAGAATCTATAAATTATGAGATTTACTTAATTGCAGAAATGTGTACACAAAAGCCTAAGGTCCAACTGTTTGGCTCAGTATCAGCATTAGCTGGATGTGGGGAGTATGTTCACCCCATGGCAGCCCAAACCTCACTGATTGTGCCCTTCTGGCACCGACTGCAGAGCTGCTCCTGCTGCTTGTGCCAGGAACAGGGGAAAGAAGGAGGGAGGACAATCCCCTCTGCAACGCTCCAGCTCCCTCATGCCAGCTGCAGCCAGCTGATGAGCTCTAGGAGCCAAAATACAGTGCTTTGAGCTTGTTAGTAAAATCTGCTTCTTGAACAGCTGAATCTCATCTTGTCTGCAGCACTGCAGCAAAACAGGCCATGCTGACCCTTCTGGCATCTTAAATCTCTTGCAAGTTGGGAAATGAGGGCAGAGGTTGGGTTTTGGAACACATCTCTACGAAAAGGAATTTCATTGCTAGTTATAATTTCTTTTCTTTTAATCATCTTTATTTTAATTAGATCTGTAGGCACTTCAAAAAATAACCTGAAAGTTAACATTACAGGCATTCTACATCTGCTGCTATTGTTCACCTTTTAGTACTAAAGGCCAAGATGTTTTACAAAAATGTATCTGATTATTTTATATGGAAAATTAATAAAATCCTGACAAAACACCAGTGGTGTGGGTTTGTGGACATTAGCTAAGAACGTCTTCATATGAGAGACACATGATCAACATTGGTCCCTCACATGCCTCCAAAGTCCGTTGGATATCAAGGAAACTCTTTTCCCTATGATTTTATTTTGCCTTGCTTTCCTTTGGATTCAAGACAGGTTTTCCCTCTTCTGCTTTAATCCTGAAAACATCAGAAAAAGAGTTTTCTGTCTGATGTAATTGTATTTTTTAATCAGCTCTTTTATTATGGGCTGTCCAAAACCAAGTGTCTACTTTTATAAAATGACAGGTAGATTGAAGAATGACAGGTTGACAGCTTGACAGAAGAATGACATGTGACAAAAAATTTGGATAGTCAAATCACTTAGTCTGAAGGAACAACAGCCGTACTGGGAAAGGCTCATCTCGGAATAGAAATAGGAAAATTAGGAAGGAATAGACTTCAATCACAGTAATTACATAGAGAATGGACCCCAGTTTGTTTGCTCAATAATAAAGGTAAATGAATAAACTTCATGAAATGATTCAAGGAAATATTGAAGAGGTTTCTTTTTTGTAAATGAAAAGGGATATATCAACAAGATGCAGAACTCCCAGAGAGAGATACATTATATTATTAACAGAACAGATGAGAGTTACAAAAATGAGATAGGAATAATCAAACTGACAGACTGTAAATGCAAATTTTACAGCTGTGGAAAGTCCTGTCCATCCATATTCCTTTTCTATTAAGCCTCACCATTGCAAATTTAAAGTGATCTTTTAAGATAAGTGAGATGAAAGTGGTGAGGGGCATGGAATAAAGCCCATGTGCTGGTGGCTTCCAGGATTTCATCTGTACAACCTCCACACAGTGCAGTATGCAAAATAGATACCTCCAAGAAACCCCAAAAGAACAGTAAAAGTGAATACACTGTCTTGTACCAATTCTGTATGCTGGCCAAATATGAAAAAAACCCAAAACCCTTAATTGACAGATTCATGATCAAAGAGTGATAGCTACCTCACAGCTACCCAAATGTTATTCCAGTCTGATCTGAAGCCCTCTGGAAGTAGTGAGCCTTCATTCATTTGAACAAGCTTTCCATCAAGCCTTGTATCTCAAGACAAAAAGTATATACACTGTTAGTACTAAAAGCCCAGGAAGGCATCTAGGTGCTCATTACATGAGAAAAGGATGGACAAACACTTCTGCACTTTACATTTCCAAATTGAAAACTGATAGGAAAAGCCAATGGTGATCTTGGATATTTGGTGGAAAGTAAAAACTGGGTCTAACACATTCTTATGTAACCATTACAGGCCACAGGAAAATCCAAAGATTTGCCAAATATTCACTGCAGCAATCTGTTGTCAAGAGCTTTATGCGGTGAGAAATGAGGTTTTCACGAAACTGAAGTTTATAGGTAAAAAAAAAAAACAAAGCTCAGTTGCTTGTCACCTCAGATCCGACTTCACTGCACAGCACATTTTCAGTGACAGCTTGTAACAAAGATCAGATAATATGCTGAATGTCATGGAAATGATTCAAAATGTCAAAACAAAGCATAATTATTAAAACAAATCAGAGTGAAGAGGAAAGAGGAACAAAATGAGCATACCTATGAGAAGTTATTTTGGTCTGTAATTTTTTTGAAAGCAACATCAAAATGATAGCACTTTAGACTGTATGTTTCTCTTATAGCTCTGCCTTATGATTTTATCATTGCAGTGTCTGTGAATATACTTACACTTAAAAATCTTTTGGAAGAAGCAGTTTCAGGCATTTCCTCGCCTATGCTTTGGGCTGCTTTTGAGTTGCAGGCACTTTTCTGTAGAGGACTGGCCTTCATTATTTAAGTGGGCATATTGCCAAAGATTTCAATTTAGCTGATAACACATGCAGCTTACCCCAGAAGGAGACATGCACAGCTAAAATGCTGTGTACAGTGCTAGGCCAAGTGGGGTTTATAGGCCATCTAGTCAGGAATTTTTCTTAGGGGAGAACACAAGGAAATGTTTGTCTCAGAGAGACTTAAAAATGAAAATATACTCCTGTATTCTGTGAGTCACTCTTGGTGTCACCCTTGTCTGGGCTACTCTAGAGGTGTCAAGAGCTCCAGTGTTAGAAAATTTATTTTGAAGCAATCTCAATATTTACACTGCCCTAGAAGCCCACAAGCTTTGCTCTGTGGTGAAGCTTTAACCAGGGTTATGGGGCATCTAACTCATATTGTACATTTTAGCCTAATAAGCGTCATGTCAGGAGTTGAAGCTCATGTCCTGTGACAACACACTTTCCATAATATCTAATGGTGTTTCCTTAACCCACTAGAGTCACTGTCACATCTCAGTCCTCTGTTATAGTAGAATCAAGCAACACAGAACGTTACTTTCCATCTAAATATTTGTTTATAGATTATACTGTCTTCAATGGTTTTCCAGCTTTATCTGGATTCTTGTTGTGCCTGATCCAGTTTTCTTTCTTATGACTCTCATAAGACTGCCCAGTTGGGTCACCAGCTTGGCAAGTCTCCATGGGAGCCATGGACAGGGATCAGAACACCAGGAAAATCAGCAGCCTCCTTGAGCTACAGTTCGGTATGGGTCCTCTGGCTGAGCACATGGTACTGCTGTAGGTCTCCAATGTGCAAAGGCAAAAAAGCTCTTCCAGTCTAAACAAGTGCAAAGGGTCTGTGGTTGTAGCCATTTGAGTAACCCATTTAACCAGGAAAATGTGTGTGGTAACATGTACGGTGTGTTTGCCTCCATGTAAGTCTGTATTCCCCAGCTCAGAGCAGCCAGCATGGAAGAGCAGCAACAAGCTGAGCATTCCCCAGCATGGAAGCTGGAGCACTGGTAGACTGGGAAAATATTAAATGAGGCCAAGGAGTGACTTCTGCTGAGTGAAAATAATTTTTATCTGTTAATGTAAGGGCTCTGTTCTTTGTATTAGTGAGTTCATACTTATTTATAGCTATTTTATCTGGTCTGCATCTGCAGTTGTTCTATATTTTACATATTTAAGAGGAAGAGTGAACTGACCTCATTCAGGTAGGCAAACTGTTTCTCATATATATGCCAAGAGACAAAGATGTCAAACATTTATTTAAGCCTGTAAATATTACAAAATAAAATGAAAAGTATGTTTGAGCTGTCTGCAGCAGAATGGTAATGTTCTCCAAGAGCCTTATGCTGTGTTCCCCAGGAAATAAATAGTGTCTGCTATTATAATATTGATTTTTCATTCTTCATAATACTTAGTCAGGCCTCTCCAGACTAGACACCAGCTATTCTAACAAAGAGTGAGCCAAGGAATGGGAGGAGGGTAATATCTACACTCAGCCTATTCCTTTGACTTTTTCAAGTTATCTGTTTTAGAATTCTCATTGCTTCTAGTGACTTGTATCACAGCTGGCATTGCCAATTCAAGCTAAGCTCTTTAAAGTTCTCATTTAAGCTCAGCTAAGCTCTTCTAAAAATTATTGAAACTCAGCATTTATTACAAAAAACATTTTCTTCAGTTATTATGTCACTCATTTTTAGGTTAATTTATGCATAACTTTCAGCAAAGGAAAATAAAAATAAAATACTCCAGTGTGAAATCAGGTGAAATGGCTGTCAGGATGCCACCATGTGCCAGGGGCTCTGTTCTTGGGCTCCTCGTTGGTGCTTCCTTACTTCAGACTCACCACTTCCCACCTGTAAGCATGCATATGTGCCAGAGGGAGGTGGGGAATCATCTCCTCATTGTTCCTTTGGCAGAAGAGCACCAAACTGTCTTTGTAGCCATTCCCTGTGTGAGTAAAGGCATGAAAATTGTATTGTAGGTGGATTATAGTGGAGACATTTTTTCTGCTTTATCTTGTTAAAGTTGGTAAAATAAAAAATCAAAGCAGCCTGTTTTCCTCGTCTAGGAAAGCAATGTATTTAACAGGATGCTTCTGACTCCTAGATAACCTGTAGTGACAGAATGGTTTGCAGGCATGGGAAAGGCAAAAAAAAGTGAAATTCTTTTAGAAAAAAGTCCCTCTGGATCCACACTTTATAATCTCCAAAACAATACAAACACAAAAACGCCATAATTTATTCATTACTTATTTTTTCTTGCAAAGTGATTCTCTGTAACTAATAAAGTTAACTGTGCACATAAAGATAATGGTGGCTATTAAAAAGTCCTTAAGGGTAACTACTATAAATTAAGGAGGGCACAAATACTTATTAGGCAATAAGTGCAGCTCCATTACTGGTATTTTTATCCCTTATTTTTCTGAGGACTTAAAAAAGGTGTGACTGTCCTGTCATTGGGAAAAAAAACCCCAAAAAACCAGATGACTATTATTGCTAAAACTCAATGGTAAAAATATAGGTAAAAATATCAAATGGTGAGCAAGGGGACCCCGCTGGTAAACCTTGGTGTCCAGGGAAGTGTTGGGCTGAGCAGGACAGGAGGGATGCTCTTTCCCTCTTAGCGCTTTTCCCCTCTAACTGGAGCTGTTAAGTAACTATTTCCCACACCTAATAACCTTTTTTTCCAAAGACATTTTAATCTAAGAAGAAGATTTTTTCATCCAAGTTTTAAAAATACATGTAGTTCTTCATATCTGATTTTACATCTCCTCTGCCTACTCTCTTCATACTGCCCCTGGCACTGATGCTGCCTTCTGTCTGAGCTGTGCATGGGTACTGCTGTAACTCCCTTTCCTCTGCCAAGGCTTCTCTAACACTTTCATTTTCAAATTGCAATTTATTTTGTTGCAGATAAGCACTAGAATCCAAAGTTTTTAATCCCAAATGCGGACTTTCATAAATGTCTTAAAGTGGTTCATTTTGTGAAGACACTCAAAAAAAAAAAGACAATTTCTCTTAGACTATGTGGGTACTCATGATTTGATTTTTGAGATAGTAGTCTTGAGAATTGAAGGCCTGGATCATCCTGAGACAAACAGGAGGTAAAGATACACATAAGGCTTGCAAAGATGACTGCAATGCCAATAGATTTTATCTTCTCATTTAACAGAAATTTGCCTGACTTGACTTTAACTTGATGAGTACACTCAACATTTTCATGTGTTCTTCCTAGGATCTTGTCTTCTCATGTTGAAGCTCATGGGCAAATGAATACTGATCAAACAGGAATAAACAGGAATAAATTGTAGAAGAAATAAATTTTAGAAGAGACATAGTATTGGGAGTTGAGAGATTTGCAATTCTGTAACATGTTTTGTAAGAATCTGCTAAATGTCTTTTTTCCACAATACATTGCATTCTTTAACAATAATAAAAAAAACCCCACGAATTTTCTCTATAAACATATAGGTGTTCTTTTTTTTTTTTTTTTTTTTTGCATCCTTAATTTGTAAGTTATTTTCTGAAGAATTTTGTATTCCATTAGTAGCAAGAAGAACTTTTGAAAACCACTAACAGAAAAGATAATTCCATCTGTTTTATGAACCTTCCATCTCCCTTACAGTCCCTCTATCTTTTGGACATATATTCGTCTTTCTATGCCATTTTCATTAGTTCACTCATTTTATCTGTCAGAATCCTCAAGAATCAGCATTACCTTCTAAATTCTATTTGAAATTATCTGGTAAGCACATTATAAGTCAGCATAGGTCACCTTTTCATTGCTTTCAAGTCTTTTGCCCACCTTAGCTGAAAAATTGCTCAATGAAATGAAGCTCCTTAGACTTCAAATCTCTGAAGAAATGCCTGAGGAAAGAAAAAAAAAAATGGAATTTTCTAGGGAATTATTTTAGTCTGTTGTGAAATACCTCAACAAAAGAAGAATTCCCTATGTGAATTCTCCAAGTAAAATACTTACTGCACTGAAAACTGTCCAGGTGAGGTTGCAGCCTGGGATTTATGACTACTGAGGGAAAGTAGAAGGGAGCTGCATTTGGTGCAATGCTTTTCTGAAATCTCTATTCACCTGGGATCATGCTGGAGACCCCCACAGGGAAGAGACACGATGAAATTATTTCATCCCCCTCTTTCAGGCCCAAGGAGATTTTCACAGAGGTTGCCTTTGGTGAGGTATCTTTCATGCAGGTTCTGCTCCCACAGGAACAGTCTACCTGTGCCTGCAGATGGACTTGCACAGTTTGGAGCAGGGCTCGCAGCAGGAAATTCCCTTGCCAGCCATGATGGTACAAGGCTGCTGGCTGAGCAGGTGGAGAATAAAGGCCTCCATATAGACCCCAGATCCTACAGGGGTTGTATGTGCATCCCTAAGTGAAGAGGCACAAAACCCCCTCCCATTTTAATGAGACATCTCTCAGTGCCTCATTGGAAGGAACACTGCAGAGCAATTTGGCTCACAGAGTAGAAGTAACTCCCTGCAGGGGCAGCAAGGCAAGTGCATTCCCTGTGCAGTGGAAGTGTGCAATGCCTCACAGCAGCATTGGCTGTAGTTTCTTTAGACATGTTCATGTGAAGAACATTAACAAAATAAAAACAAATCTCACATATGTGAGTGCCCTTCATCCTCAATTTCAGTGAAATCATAGATTCATAGAATTGTTTAGGTTAGAAATGACCTTCAAAATCATTGAGTCCAGCAGTTAGCACTGCTGGTTCCACCACTGAACCTTGTCTCTTAGCACTTCATCTGCACAGCAGTGTCCAGATTAAGTTCTAGCTGGGCTTAGGCACTACAATTTTCTTCATTAATAACCCCAGGACATCCTTGCACTGCTCCTGAATTGTCTGCCCCTCTTTCAAAGTTCATAAAGCCCAAAGTCTCTTTTTTTTCTCCCAACTTACAGAGTTCTCTGTCCTGCCATTAACACTAAACTCAGGTCCCTTAATTTACTATAATGATATAAATGTTGCACTGTTGCCATTTTAGCCAAAGGTTTATTGTTCTAAAATCTGTGCCAAATCTCCTAATAAGGAGATTGTTTAACCAGAATCTGTAAAGGCTTAGTATATAAAAAAAGAGGATTAAAAAAGCAGGGGAAAAAAATCAAATCATCCTTTCTTTAGCACATTCTTATTCTGGGCAAATGCAAAACTTTTTTGGGCAACCTAGACAGAAGCTTAGGGTCCACTAAGTTGAAGCATCAACTGTGGCGGTAACATTATCTGAACAGATACTCTGCTTAAGTGGAATCTGTGCTACATTTTAATTATGCCTTCATCACTCTCATGTTGCTGCCCTTAGATGGAAACCAATTCCCAGGAGCTGCCCTAGTTGAGTATGTGAGCTCCAGTTAAATGGACAATCTTTCCTGTTCAATATGTCTAGAACATGATCCTTGGTGAGTATTATTAACTCCTATATCCTAACAGAAAAAAAGCAGCCGGTTTTAAATTGAGCAACTGTTTTAGATGTGGGAACTGACAAAGAATTTTAAATGGACCCTAACTTCTTCCATTTATTAAAGGCTACATCGTGTCTGTGCCGATGACCCAAAATACTCAGAAATTGAAGTATTCTTCCTTGAGCTAGCACTTGTCTCATCTCTTCTATCAAAGTAGCTTTTATAAAACAACAGAAAAAAATTAAAGGACAAAACCCCTTGTGCCGTTCATATAAATTAATTGCATTCAGGAACGCTGTGTACCACCAGAAATCAATGAACTGGTTTCATTAATGGTCAGGCTTAGACACAGCTTTGTGCTATTGTGATTTGCAGCAGCTTCACTAAAGGACAATTACACTTATCAAACAGAGCAGACAGAGAGAAAGAATAGCTTCAAACGTGGCAAATTCCATGCTTTGAAATCAGGACTCATTCTTCAATGAGTCAGTTTTAGGGACTGATTTGGATATAACTGCTACAAGCAGGATGTAGGCAGAGCCTGGAAACCAACACAGAGGCACACAGTGCCCATAACTCATGCTTCCCCACTAAGCCCTGCAAGGGCTCAGAGTGCTTCAGAATGCTGCCCAGAAGTGCCTCTGGAGACAGAACTTTCTACATTTTTGGTCAACAAGTATGATATCTACATTAAATGTTTAATTTATCAGAGGCTTGTGGCTAGCAGAAAGCAGATGGGGACCCTATATGGCTGCTTCTGGCCTGGAGGGCACAGGAGCACAGGGCACCAGGACCTGCAGCCTGATGTGCCCTGCACATGGAGTAATCTGGGGAGAGGGAGCAGCACAGCATCACAGCTCAGTCTCCCTGCCCTGCTGGAAGGCAAGCACAGACCCTGTTGGTGGCCCCTTTGATACATCTGGCTTCTGTTGATAGGAAACCTAATATAGAAACCTTGCAAAATGGAATGAAAGGTGTTTAAGCATCATATTTCAGGTTTTTTTTCTACTACATAAGTTCCTTAGGCAATGCACCTTAATAGATAATTCAAGAGAGTCATGAAAATTATACCGCATTAAAAGATTTATGTCAATGAGTATTTCTGGATTTTCTGATTAAAGCTTAGTACATTTTTGGCATAGATTTGAGAAGAAAATTATTTCTAAGCTTAGTTATCAACCAGGAGAGACAATGTTTTTCAAATCTTGATTTTGCTATTTTTTGTCAGATGAAACCCAGTCAGTTAACAATAAATATTCCTTATTTAGCATCGTAATGGTGTTTTGGTTTTTTTTAATTAAATACTCCATTAAGCTTAATACTTAGCAAATTTTGTGGGTCAGATGATGAACCATTTGCAGACAATTACTTGTTCAAGGCTTGTTTTGAATCCCACTGAAGTTCAAAGAATTCTTTTCAATTACTTCAGTGGGTTTGGGACCAGGCAGATAGATTGAGTGAAGCAGATGAGAGAACTCCATGTAAGGAACTGGCATCTTGCACAAGGGATTTGACTGTGTCATCCAACAAATAGATAGAGCCACAGTAGTTATTAATGTTGTACATGTTATGGCAGTAAAAATCAGCTGACATTAATTTGACAAGCTGTTTTTTAACTAAAGAGATGGCAGTGTGATTAGCTCTAGAGAATAGCAGTTTATCAATGTCTACACTGCTGTACTTGAGGTCACAGGACTGCTACAATTATGAGTCTACAAAGAGCTTATATTTTAAGTGTCTACATGTACACATACATACACTGAAATATTTATATAGAAAAGGTCCAACTACCCTTCAATTACCACAACCAGCAAATAGAAATTTGTTATGCTTATGGCTTCTCATGCTCCTTTGTCAGAGGCTGTCATGTGGGTATTTTCATCTCTGCCTTTTAGTGCAAAGTGCCTTTTATTTATACAGGAATATGTAATCAGTTGCAGTCTGCGAATTAAAATATTACTCACTTGGGGGAAAATGACCTTCTTATAAAGATCGATGGAACAACCATCAGAAACTTAGAGAAATTATGTTTACCGTTTTCTAAATGATAACATCTTGAACCAATTTTGATCTCTCTGTGTTCCTCATCTACCTCCAACTCATTTGTAGCAGACCAAAGAAAACAAACACAAGTGGAGATAGATGTTTAATTGTTTGATGTTGTCATTATTCTCTCGTAATATCCTGTCTTTTAAACTTGTACACATTTATGATATTACTCCCTACTGAGTAATATAAATAACTACCTTTTTACGATTATTTACAATCATAAGCAAGGGAACTTGCCTTTTTTTCCCCCTTAATGCTATTCTGGAAGCACTTTAAAGCCCTATTAAAGATCAGAATCTTTTTGTACCAAAATCTGTCCTCACAACATATAAACAGTGCATGTTCCAGATAATTCCCATTTGAAATACTCATTGTGGAGGTTGCAAGCATGTGATCATCAAAATAAAAGGTAAGACGAATAACCTGTAATCAAGCATTCACTGCTTATTTGTAAACGGCTTCTTAAAGGCTAAAAAGCATAAACATCTGAGAGCTTCAACAGGAAATTATGTTCTTCTAACTAAATTATTCCTGGTATAGAATATATAGACTCTTACCCAGAGAAAAAGTCTGAAGTCATCTTTCTTCACAAACCTGCTGTTCAAAACAAAATGGACTGTGTTAAAATGCTCAGAAAATAGCCTAGCATCCTTCCTTACAGAAAAATCAGATATTCATAAGCCAGCTGATCAGTCAGCAGGTTCATAAGCCATAAGAAATGTTTACCAACAGTAGAAAACCTGCGAAGTATTCTCAAAGTCTTTGTTGTTGGCTAACTTTAGCGGTCAGCTAAACACCACAGAGTCCCCAGCTCACTTCTTCCCTTTCTCAGTGAAAGAAGGGAAGAGAAAAAGAATAAAAGCAAGAAAACTTGGGTGTCAAGATAAAACAAACAAGCGAACAAAAGTTTAACAAGAGAAGAAGAAGTGGAAAAAGACAGAAAAAAACCAAAACGAGTGATGCAGAGGGAATCAATCACCACCTCCTGTGGGCAGACTGATGCTCAGCCAGTTCCCATATAAAAGGTGAGTAACAGTGCTAAAACCCCTCTTTTTCCTTCTAATATTGCTGTGCATGACATTTTGTGGTGTGCAGTATTCTTTAGTTTGGGTCACTTCCTGCTCCATTGCATACCCCTCACCTATTCAGTGGGGGGCAGAGTGAGAGGGCCTTGACACTGTGCAAACACTGAACAGCAAAAGCTATAGCATTAATGTGTTATCAATACTGTCTTGGTCAAAAATCTGAAGTGCAGTGTCATATGAGCTACTATGAAGAAAATTAATGATCTCCTAACCAGGCCTGGTAAAGTCCTTTTAATTTTCACCCTCAAATCTAGACTTAGTGTATGTTGTGCTTTGTTCCCTAAGGAATTGAAAATATTCTTGCTTATGCAAATTTTGCCTAGAAGGTCCAGATAGTCAGAAAGCATCATACAGAAGACAAGAACATGACTTTCTTCATGGCACCTCTTCTCTTTCTGTGGAAAAGTTATTGTTCCTTTATGGAAGTGTGTTATTTTTTTTAAAGGGAGGCTGTAGTTATTTCTCACACTGCAACAGCCATCAGATGAATTGTACTGCCTCTCTGAGACTGTTGTTTCACATTTTAATATCTTTCTGTGGGGATGTGATGGACATTAGGAGAATGAGGGATTCTCATATCCTTCCAGAAATCAGTACTGTCATCTCCTGGTAGACAGGACCTCCTTCCCAGCTGAATTGGAAGGCAGACCTCTCCTTGATGTGCATAAGCAGGACGAGACCCGCAAAAGCCAACACAGCCTTATAGTTTTCATCCCATAAGACACAAAAGTTTCAAAAGGTCAGTGAAGGTTTTTGAGGCTTACATTTTGCACAAAGCCATGTCACATCAGATCCCTGTTGCTAGGGGAGTTACACCATGCTGTGCACGGAGCCTACAACTGCTGGAAATTTCTTTCAGCTCAATGTGATTCACAGGCATGAGGACTAATAAGAACATATTGTATTATTAAAAATATCAGCTTGACAGGGCTCAGCAAGTGCCTGTAGGAAGTGTACCTCAGAAACAGGGGAAAAGCCTGACACCATTAACTCTGCATCTGAGCCTTCTTTCTTATCTGTGGAGAGAGGCAGAGAAATTACAAGAGGTTGAGATTTTAATGAGAAGAAGTAGAGAACTAATGAAATGCTAATGAGATCGACATAACCCAGTGTGTCACTGCAGGCTCTCAGTCCTCCCATGCTTGGTAAACAAAATAGCAACTATTAATTTGCTTGAAGTGGATTCATGAATTTAACAATGGAATTTAAAAAGCACCGAAAATACCCCATGCATTCAGCAGTGACACTGAATCTTTGGGGTTTTGACGTATTTCCTGGAGGTGGAAGTAGGAACTCAATTTCCCATCCGCCATGAGCTTGCTAAGAGGGCTTCAGACTCAGCCAGTTCCCCCGCAGGCATAAGCAGGTGACCAGATGGTTTCTACTCAGGTAGCAGCTTTGTTATGAAGGAGACCTGACAGAAAACTGGGGATGGACCATATGTTTCCATGGAAAGCACCAGTTTTGAAAAGTGTGCTTCGGATGCTGGTACTGGGGCATGTGGGCTGGCTGTAAGACGAGGGCTTTTGCTTCACATCTGTCCAGCTCATCTCCCTTCTAAAGGGCCAGCACTTCCCAGTCTACAGGGAACTTTCAGGCAGGAGTCTTCCCTTTCCAGAGTGACATAGCCCTGGGCCACAACAGCCTGTGTCATAAGACTGGAGAGCTAAGAAAGGCAGAAGTAGGTTGAAACTATTTTTAAAGCTCTGTGATCGGAAGATGATCTTTCTCTTATACAAGAGAGAACAAGTTTCAAGATGTTCTGTTTTGCTTTGGGGTACTTTTGCAGCCCTCAGTAGCCCACACTGCTCTGCAGGGATTAGTGGGACACAGGGCCAGGGCTGCCACTCATCTCCTTTTCAGTGAAAGGACTTGACTCCACAGAATAATAATTTAACTCAGATCTCTCCCAGTACAAAAACAGCCAAAGGCACTACAGGATATGCCCAAAATGACTCTTCAAATTGTATCAGCTGATTTCTTTATTCACAGTTCCTAAAAAAAACCCACTTCTATATAAACTGAACTTCAGGTTTCAATGTTACTGTCCATCACAGCTACATTTGCAAGTTTGGGACCTTATTATGAAGGGCTTGTAACTAGTTCTAACCTGGATGATAATGTTTGCCCTAGCAGCTACCAAGACTACCCTAACTTCCTTTCAGATTCTCCATTTATACCACAAAATTATGAATTCCAAGTACTTGTTCCAGACAAATTGCTTCTTTCCACAGGGAGAAGAAAAATCCAAAGAGAGAAAATAAAAGCGGTCATTCAGCACATCTTCAAAATATTTTACCTTGACTTTGCCTTGTTCTATGTTTTAATTTTGGTTCTTCTAAGAGAGAAGTCTATTGCCCTTTCAACACATCTTTTCAATTATACATATATCACAATAATTTAGCATACATTTCTCTAATCTTTGATTAATGTCTTACCTTTCACTTAAATACCTATTAACATGAAACCATCACATCACACGTAATTTTGGTTGAATTTTCGTATCACTGAAGTACTGTTAATGAAAACAAATTAGCATTTGAAGCTTTCAAGAGATGATTGCTGTAGTGTTTGGATTCTCTCATGACAAGATAGACTCTCTAATTCTTTCAAGTGAGAGAAAAAGCATAATTTCTTTCCAACCAGACTTCTATGCTTTCTTAAGCACAGAATCCCAAGTGAAGTTAAGTAAAAAATTCACAAGCCAGGGATTCAGCGTTTGGCTGAAAAGTGTGCTCAGGTCACTGTTGCACCTCTCTGATATGTTCACTAGCACTACTTTCACTACTTTTTATTCTTTTTATTATTTCTTCTTCTTCTCTCTTTTCTTTCTTTTTTTTTTTTTTTTTTTTTTTTTTT
>PYHW01010133.1:948356-1004874 GCA_013186435.1 Turdus rufiventris | reverse complement strand
AAGATAGACTCTCTAATTCTTTCAAGTGAGAGAAAAAGCATAATTTCTTTCCAACCAGACTTCTATGCTTTCTTAAGCACAGAATCCCGAGTGAAGTTAAGTAAAAATTTCACAAGCCAGGGATTCAGCGTTTGGCTGAAAAGTGTGCTCAGGTCACTGTTGCACCTCTCTGATATGTTCACTAGCACTACTTTTTATTCTTTTTATTATTTCTTCTTCTTCTCTCTTTTCTTTTTTTTTTTTTTTTTTTTTTTTTTAATTTTTCCCAGCTGATATGTAAGTTTCCATCAGACCCTTCTCTTCTCTCTGTGTTTTACAGTGTCTGAGACAGGAACTGCTGTTATGGAAACACAAGCAACAGTCCATTTTATCTTCTAAAACTCCTCTTCTGAAGCAAATTTCAGCTTCATTTATGGAGTACCACATGCAAATTTCATTCATTCTATAATGTTCTTTTCAACAAAATTAGTTCTCTATATGCCTTCATAGATTTAGTTATCTGCTGCATTGAAAATAAACTTGGAGTGCCAGAATTCTGTGACTGATGGTGCATTTGTGTTCTTAGCTAACACTTTCAAGATCCTCTGAAAATCTTAAAGGTAGCCCTGAGATTGGCAGAAAATTAAATTCCTGGAGTCCTTCTACCTTTGTTCTCACTTATGCAAAATGACAACAGTACTGACTTGACAGAACTACCATGCAGGACTTAAATTCATTTTTAAAGTACTTCAGGACTCCAAAGTGAAGTAGGCTTAATGTACTGTTGCCTTAAGAAATGTTGACCTTTTCTTATCTCTTTCTGACATTCTCTCAGAACTAGAATAATGCAGTCTATATCCTGAAAAACAATTGGTGCATAGGGTATTTTTTCATGACCCTGTGCTACATTAGCACCTTTATCCCTTTTCTCATGAGGTGAGGAATTCACAGAGAGCCATGTGGTGCTGCTTCTGGCAGTGCAGTGTCTGCATGAAGGAACTCAGATGCTTCTGCTTTGAATGCAAATTGGGTCAGCTGCTGAAGCTGTCCCCTGATACCACTGTGAGGCTTTGCTGCTGCTGCTCCCTCCTGCTGCGTAGATTCATCTCTTTCACATATCAGTGGGGGAGGGCTGCTGTCTTAGACAGAAGAAAGGACTTCCTTACCCAACTCAAGCCCTTACTCTGATTGCCACTGACCCTGCTTCTGTGCTAAGTGTAAATGAGGACTGACCTGTGTTTTCCTTAGGGCAGGGTCTGATATTCATAGCAGGGTGTGTGTTATCCCTGTGCTTAGCTTAGCTCAGCATACTTGATTATGTCATGTATTTACATGGCTTTGCTACTCTCCTTCCACTGTTTAATTAAATGAAAATTACCTGGTGTTCAGTTTGTTCTCTGTACTATCTGACTTGTATCATGCAGTTATAGAAGACTGCTCTTGTTTGTTGAAGTTGTATTTGTCCAGTGTTAATTAGAATGTCCACTTCACAGAACCACCATTGTAGTCCTTGGCCTGAATACACTTGTGCATGTTGCTTACTAAAATAATGTCAGTTCTTCCACTGAAGCTTAAGTTACACTGGATTATAATACAGTATTTGGGCTTTTTATAGATTATTAGAATGGTGTCTCATAGAATTATGACATCACTTAACTCTTCAGATTGTTCATCTGTACCTCATACCTCATTTTACTGGTTTGATAATCAGTGTCCATGTGATATGTTGAATTCTCAGTACTATCTCAGCAGTATTATTAGAAGCTTTATGCAATGCAAATAAAATGCATGGGTCTTTAAATACTGCCACAGGTATCTTAGCTATTTAATGGAAAATTAGATACTATAGTAAGAAAAGCACCAGTCTAAATTTCATGATTCCACCAGTTTTAAAACTGTACTACTGTCCTTTCCTCCGAGATTACACCTGGCCTGTGCAGAGTGGGGTTTTAAGGCAACTCCCCCAAACAGCTGAATGGTTAAATAAAGTGTAAAGACAGAGAACAGGAGAAAGGAGTTTGAGGAGAACTGGGGAAGACAAAATGAAGAAAAGAAGGCAAACTTCAGTCTAATTCAGTCTAGTTCAAGTTTAGTTAAGGGGGAAAAGGGGAAATAAATAATGTGATATTAATACAGACATTTGTTAGATCAAAAGCCTACATCTAAAGTTGTTTATTTTATAAAGTACTCTGTAGTAGATGAAAAGAGAGAGCTACCATTCCAGGGCAGATCATATATCCATGAAATGTATAGAATATCAGTGTGTAAAACTTTTAACGTCCTTTTCTTTGTCTTCTTTCAGCAAAAGATTGAGAATTGTGTTCTAGTCTTTGTTAATCTTACAGTGATAACAGTGCAAGTTTCTCTTTGCAAGTATTTCTCAGATTATTCTTTTGACAAATATTCATATAGAGATCACCAGGACTGAACTGGCGAAGAACCATGTGAAAGACACTATTGGAGATTTGTTATTTTCTCAGAAGGGTGGTGGATATAATGGGTATTTACAACAAAGATTAACATCCAGTTATATTGTGTACAAAATGTTTACCCACAAGAACTTTTATGTTTTTTCCCATTTTCCTGTCCATTAAAATCCTAAAATGTGATTGTTTTCACAAACCTGTGGTAATTTCCTATTTGATCACTTTTTACATCAGACTTCACTCAGGAAAATGTTATAGTAAGCTAGCTTTGCATCCTTCTAGTCTGGGGTTGCTCCATGAATTTCGGCCATCCTCTACATAACGCCAAAGGATTAAAGTGTGGCCTAAGATTCACTGGTTGTCTAGTGTCAGCAACACTGTTTGAAGTCCTCCCAGCACAGTTGCTTCATCCTTGCCAAACTCCTGGTTCCCAGGCTAAAGTAGAAGTGTCCTGCATTTTCCTTACTTCGTGCTGGAAGATTTATTTCCCAGCAGTCTCCCCACACCTGCTGGGGCTCTGCAGGTGCTTCTCTCTGGATTAAAGGTACTGAATCTAAGCTGGAAGGGCCAAGTGCCTGAATGTGTCCCAAGAGATGACTCCTCTAGCTGGAGGTGAGACCCACAAGCGCCAGCTTGTGCCAGCACTGCTTTTTCCCATGAGGCCAAATTTGGGAAGGGTATTGATTTGCTGAGAATTCATGGAAACTCGCTCTCTCGAACAGTTGCTGCAGCAAATAGGACGGACTTGTGCTTTTTCTGCAATCCCAGGGCTCTTCAAATCTCAGCTGTTGTTGCCATGAGAGCCCAAAGCACAGCAGGTGCCTGCAGGGTGACGTGCCCTCCACCTTCAAGCAGGATGGATGTGAGAGGGACACACAGCATGGCAGGCACAGATTGGCAGCCTCACTGCCTCTCTCTCCTGCTCCTCTCAAAAGAGAAGGAAAACGTGATGGATTTTGATGTCAAGCCCTCCCTTTGAGAGGAGTTGAGCAGTGAAGGTGGCAAGATGGAAGAAGAAACAGCTCTGTGTGGTTTGGCAGTGACATAAATGGTCAGCACTGGCTCACATGGCACATTTAAATTGTTTTCCTCCTTGACATACTTTCTACTTTTAGATGTTTGTATTTCCTATAATTTTTACCCAGCCACAGTTGGGCAAGTAAACAGATTGTTTCGAATCAAGCAGCTGTGCTGACTTACTGCACTGTTTAAGACAAAGCTTGAACATGTTCTTGAATAAATGCAGTGACTGGATGTACCAGCAGATAGAAACAATCTCCCTTCAAACTAAAACACCCACAAGAAGCAGCAGCCCAGCCAGCAAGCAGGGTGGTTTGTGAAAGATTTCCTCCTCCTGGCCCAGGACTGTGCCTTAGCTACACATGGCAAGTTCTTACAATAGTTTATGCACCAAATCTGAGGCCAGAGCAAATGAAAAGATTTAGGGATATGTCCTAAACCTCAGAGAAGGTAAAACTGGTTCTGAGCTTAGGGTCTCCTGGTGGTCAAGGTCACTTGACTGTTTGTTTACACAGCAATTCTGCCTTTTCCTGGTGTAAGGTACAATCTCAAACACTTTGCATTTCTATCAGTTTTTCTTTATTTTTCTTTCTGTTTTTAAGGCATTTCATGGACCCTATGTTTATTAAATGAAAAGCAGGAGAACTCCACTGTGAACTGGTGTGGAAATATACACATAAGAAATAAGCCTGTAGTGGAAACCCAAGGAGGTTATGGCCATGATCACGTAATATTTTTTTCTTAGTTTCATTTTTGTTGTCATTTTTGGGCTTACTTTCCTTTGCAATTCTCACATCTGAGCTTGAATCTTCTAAAATTTCCCTGAGTTTCCACATCATGCTTCACTGAACATTTCTGCAAGGAGACAAGCAACAAAATTTCAATTGCATTTCTAATTATCTAATGTCAGGCGAGAGATGTCCTGCCTGTGCCTACCTCTGCACCATGTCCTGACTGCCCTGACATGAAGTGATATTGGGAGAAAAGACCAGTGAACTTTCCTGATAGGTAAACTGCACTTTGAAAAACAAGTTTCAGGTTTCCCCAATGTCTATTCATAGCCTAACAAGTCAGGGATTTAAAAACAAACTGGGCTGCAATAAAAATATACATATGTATGTGTAGCTGTTTCTGCAAGGAACTTCCCAGGAATGACGTATTCAGCAAGTTTTATACTGAGATTAATCTTTGTGGATATATACCTGTGCTGACCTAACCTAACAATGTTTGGTACAAAGACAAATTAGAAAAATAAAATTAAAAAAAAAAAAAGAGCAAGCAAGAAAAAAGGAAACAGGTGGCTTGTTTCAGGCTTGCCAAGAACATTTTGGAGCCTTGAGAACATCCACTCCCCTGCTTGACTGAATGTTGTTTGTCTCATACACAGTCATTTCTTCTCTTTCCTACAACTTCCTTCTACTGCCAGCAAATAACCTGCTCTCTGCTCATTTTATCTGTTCCCTGGGGATAGGCCTTGCTGTTTGATTCTCCACGTTTTCTTCATATCAACTCTTCCTGATATGCAGATGCTGGATCTTGATAGATGATTACCCTCTTGCCTCCATCCTCCTCATTCTTCACTCTAACCAAATAAACCAACACTTTTCACTTTGGGGTTGAAAATGCTGCTGTTCCTGTGTGGTATATTGATATTATTGGTGAACACAGATGCTCAGGGTAATCATGAGCAGTTATAGTTTCCTTCAGCTCACCTCTCTTCCTTCTTCATCACTGAAAACCAGTACAGCATTTACAGAAAAAAAAATATACTATCTTTTTTCTTTAGTGTGAGGTTTCAGCTAGTCCTGTAATTTTAATAGAGGTATGATTCTGGTTTTCCTTCCTCATCCATGATTTAGAAATCCAAATCATTACATATAGGAGTATTACAGTGAATTACAGCATTGACATATCTATTTACACATTTTCTTGCTCAGAACAGGACCAGATATTCTCTGAAACTCTTATGTTCTCCAAGAATTACCTCCATAAAATCTCTACCATACTTCATCAATACATAAATAGCACTTTCATCTCTCTTTGTATGTCTTAAACATAAACAAACATGCATGTTCTAGGCTATATTGTACAATGGGTCAGTGCATCCAGGTCACAGTAAACCCCAAAACGTTTGTGCCATTCATTTCTGCATGTGCAGTATCTGTCCAATTGGGATTTCTAGATGTCTGGAGCCTGGCCAAAGCTACTCCTCCACCAGGGCTTTTGGACATCTGGAAATTCCTGGGGTGAAAAAGAGAACTTACACAGAAACCCAAAAGTATTTTTCAACTTATCAAGAAAACCTAGACAAGATGATGATGTTCAGTCAAAAAAAAAAAAAAAAAAGAGCATTAAAAAACGCTCTTTATCATTAAAAAGAGCATTAAAACATATCTCCTACTAAAAGACTATAGGAGTGCCAAATGCCTCTTTGAACCTCTCAAATCCTGCTTCCTATCTCATTTTGCCTTGGATTTATTATACTTCCTTTTATTGCATCTAAACAGACACCCTCTGTAACAACTTTCCTCTCCTTTTCACCGTGAAAGCATTTCTGAGTCCCACATCATACAGTGCACTTCAAGCTCCCAACTTTACTTCTCTCAGTATGCCCAGCACTATCCTGTTTTGTTGGCTTTTTCTTCTACATGGCTCCATAACTTATGCTTCTCCAGGGACCTGTGGGCTATTTTTACTGGCACATCTCTCCCTGAGTCATATGTGCACGGAGCTTTGCAGTGCTGCTGTATAAACACTTGATATGAGCTGTGCGCTGCTTTGTGAAATCAAATCGATCAGGCAACTGTTTCAAAACAAGACTAGGCCTACATTACTCCTAGAGTTATCTTCCAGAGATAATAAACACATTGTGAGCTGAGTTCAATTCATTCTAAAAACAGTGTGGTCAAAGGGAGCATTCGTGCTCAGAATATTTGGAATGAGTGAATTTACATGAACAGTTTGCTGTTACTGTGGGATGAATCTAAGTCCTGATTAATGGATGTAACTTTTGTGGTCGGAATGATAAATTACACAGTAAGGTTGCAGAGAAAACAATTTAAAAAAAATGTGCACACACGGGGAGGAACATTTCCATCCTTGAAATATCAATAGAATAACAGCTGGGGGTGATTTTTGGTCAGATGGCTTGCAATTAATTTTATCTACTTGACCTATAAATTAAAAATTAATCAGGCATATAAAAATACACAAAGAGAAAAAAAAATGTAGCTAGGTAAAAAGAAAGCGGTATCAGATTTAGGAAAGTGAGAATTATTTCAGATCACAATCTTGTTAAGCCTCACATTTGGAATTAATGCCAGGAGTTATTATATTGCCAGCACTGAGGCAGGCTGTCTTTTCAGTTAGTGAATTCTGTTGCTCATAGCTTGGTAAACTGTGCCGAAATTTTCTTTATTTGTGAAGAGTAGTTATTACCACTTCCCTAATCCTTGCCAGGAGTTTCCTCTCCTAGACTGTTCTATTCTTTAATGTCAATATTATTTTTGGTGTGATCCCATTGCTTTTTCCAGGCTGCTTTCAATAATCCAACACTTTCAAGGCCAAAGCAGTGAGTAGCAACAGCCCTAGACATTTCAAATACACCCATTACATATTCATGTTAGTAAAGGGGAAAGTCTGACTACAAATAATTGAAACATATTTTAAATGAATCTTAAATGTGTCATAAGTTTAGAAAAACAGATAAAAATCCTTTTGATGCATTATTTGGAACTACATTAGTGAACTTCTGTCATATTTTTTTCTCAATGACCAATGTATGTTCTCAAGCCTTCTTATCAACTTGATAAGTAACTTAAGGAAGCAGCTTAAAACTTCAGTTTTACCCCTTTTAATAAAAATTAAACCAAACCAGAATTAAATCATGCCAAAACAAAACCAGAATATGTTCTGTATATGGTCTAGGGTTCACTTATTAATTTTTGGATAATAATGAGTGTATCTATATATGTATTATAATTAATATTAAAGCATTTTAAACCAAAGGACAATGCATAAAATGGTCTGTTCCCTGTTTCTGTGTTGTTGGATTTGGGGCTTTTGGCTTGCATGGTTTTTGTTTTTTGTCACAGACTAGCTCATGAAGGCCCTTTTTGCATTTACTCCTTATCTGTAGTACTGGCCTTAAAATGTGTGCTTGATATCTTCAGCAAAAGGTGGCATTGAAATGAAAAATATTTGTATTTATAAATAGGCACCATTCATTACTGGTATAATCAGCACACTCTAAGCAAACAGGAGTTGAGGATCAAATTTTTATTGTATTAAGATGTAAGTGACTTTGAGGAAAGTTAATCATTTTATGAAATATAAGATAATGTTTTCTAGCTAATGAGTTGATAAAAATAATGGATTTTAAAGTAGGTTTCAACAGGATTTCAGATTGTTTGAAATAATGCTTAAAAAGGGCAGAAAAATCTACATTATCCAAAAATACATGTAATCTATAATTTAATGCATAATATCTGCTCTAACCTAGACATTACACTGCCAGAATCTGACTCATTATTGTATAAAAATGAATACCTCCAAAATCCTAAGTGCTATATGAAATCTATAAGTAGTATTTACATTTTGAATGGCAAAATCCTCAGAAAGAAAAAATCTCCTCACGGGATTTTTACTAAATCACACAGGAAACAATTGTGAAAGGAAAAACAATTCTGCCTGCATAATCTTACTAAAGACATATGAGCTTCTTTAAGGAAGCTTTCATGTTTTAGGAACTGAAAGCCTGCTTCTCAATCTTTAGCAAAAATCTCATGTCCTTCTAATCTGTATTCACTTGAGAAGCAGATGGGACTGTTAGAATGAGTAAGACATCACTGAGCCCAGAATTCTTTGACAGATTATAACATTTTAAAACTCAGTTTGAATGATCTTTCAGTGTAACACACAGGTTGCACAAGTGAAATGTATTTTCTATCCATTTGTCAATGAAAAATCGTTCCACATGGAAAGCAATTTTGTTTCCATTTAGAGGGAAAAGTAGAGATCAGATGGAAAACAATTTAATTGCTTGTTTGAAGAATTCCAGTTGCCACATTTTCTTGTTAGTTGTAGGGGCAAACACAAACTTTTAATTGCAATTCTTGATGTGTAAACTTGCAATTTTCTTTCCTGTAGAAGTTTACAGAAGTTATATAATAAATGAAAAGATTAATCTGTTTTCTTACAAAAAACTTTTCCTGAAGGCCATATCTAGTCTTCAACCTGGTTCATCTACTTTGAAATGTTTCCTCCCAAACTGCTTTTCTTTGCAGTTCTGTCACATCTATCTCTGAAAAAGGTAATGGAGTTGACAATGGAAGACCTATTTCTTGTTTTTTGTTCTGTTGAGGGATTTTGATCATGGCATTTGGAAACAAAATTCTTCTTTCCTCATAATTCTTTTATCTTGTATAATTTCTCAAGTTTTGCCTTTGGGTGCATCTCCATGACATAGTGCAGTGCCTTGGCAGTATATCCAAGCTACCTTGGGCACAAAAGCAGCACACTTTAGCACAAGGTCCTGTCTAGGGTAATTTGCCTGGCTAAGAGGGTTTGTAAGCAGAGTATCACGTTGGTGCTCTAGTCCTTACTGCACCAGAATTTTGCTGTATTTTGTGTCCTTTTTAAAGCCACATCTAATGTTAGCTGCATGATGAGACATTATCTGTCCTCAGGAATAAAGCAGTGTTTGTGACAGGTCCATTTTTCAGAATTCACCTCACTAAGACACATTTTAGTACTAAAGTGCCTGGACTGTAAAAAGTGAAAGCAAACAGGTACAATAAGAAGGTAGGAAAGTACTTGCTGAATTTTATGCTGATGTTTCCTTTCTTGGTGCTTGGAACAGTCTAATTATCCTGTTGCTTAGAGAATGACAGGGAGCTTGAATCACCTCTTTTAAGTAAAATATTCTCTTTGATTTTTCTAAAACTTATTTAGGTGGAAATGCAGGGGGTTTATACCTGATTTCAATATACTATGCTTTAAAAATTGCAGTCTGATTTCAATCTGGAAGAAATTCAATGTAAAAAATTCACCCAAAAAAGACAAGAACTTTGTTCAATCTTCAAAAAATATTCTTAGTCTCTGTAATGGCTGATAGGATACACTCATGAAGCTGAAAATAGCGTGTAGACTCAGACTCATAATGTGCCTACACTATTATAAATGTCTACAAATGAAACTAATTCAATGGTTTTGATTTGTTCTATGGAACCAGAAATGGAATAATAAAAAAGAAAATATTCAGCTTATGCAGGATTACTTCCTGTAACATAATTGGTCTAATGGATAAAGCTATGGAAGTGCATCTTTGCTGATAATAGATTGAAAACAGAAATCTTTCACACAAACATCGGTATGCATTGCTCCAATTCAAGACTTCAAACTACTGCCAACGAAATTGCTTTATATTAAAAACTCAGTTGTTTCTCATTAGGTTGTTGGGATACTCAAGAGCTGTAATAGTGCTTTTGCAGCAAAGAAACGACATTAAATAAAGTATGGTGATATTAAAGTATGGTGATGTTTATTGCTGGTACAGCTATTAAACAAACTTCCATTTGCAGTAAGGACACCATAAGTTAAACTCAAAATAGAGTTTAATTAATGGAAGTCTTCTTAATTACCATTAAGGCTTTATTAGTCTTATAGCATTTCTACTTAAGCAAATTACAATAGCTGTATCTTTCAGTGGCATTGGCTGGATTGGAATTGTTATGCAGTGGGCATGCGTTAACTGCAATTTTGTTTATATCAAAATTGTATCTGTCATATTTGTTTGAAGCTGACCAGGAACCTGGAAATAACATTATAAGCAACCAAATGACCTGATCAGGTGAAATTGAGAACAGACAAGCAGGACCATACAGGATGTTTGCTTTGTTGTATTATAGGCAACTGCAATTCCCGATTTGTTTAATTGTCTGGGATCAGACTTGGTGTGTCCTGGGAAACTCAGAGCATTAATCTGAGCTTCAAAACCATATAATAGATACTGATTAGGAAAATTCACCTGTTAAATATTTCCTGTAGCTCCCAGAAGTGTTTTCAAAATTGGCTTGCAGTTACAGTGCAGCTATGAAATATTGTCCAGAAGGTGAGTCAGCAGCATATGCATTTACAGATAATTTTTGAATGAACACAGCTGTATTGCTTAGTGATTCACTGCCACAGTAGTTCAAACTTTTATGTGGCCTAATCAGATGAACTCAAAATGAAGGCAAATGCTTTGCATTATAAATGGATTTGTTACCAGAACTATTTAGCAAGATCATGAAAAAGGCTTTAGAAATTTTCTTCCAGGGGTTTAAATATTAATTCAGCATTTCTTTTTAACTCTGTTGCAAATCTTTGTCACCTGTATATTTATCCAGTCTTTTGTTGCTTTGATAGAGAACAAAATATCCTGTATGAATAAAAGAAAAGAACAAGCAGGATACCTGACTGCTGGTGGGTGGGCAACAGCTCCACTAACTGCTGCTGGTCTTATGCATCACAAAATTCTTGTAGCTGAGTAAGACAGCAGTTCTATCTATGTGAGTGAAGCAAGTAATGGAAACTCTGGGCTCTGAAAGCAGATGTCTCTACTAAATGCTTTTAACTCAGTAGTCATCCATCCTGGCTGGAGTCTTACTGTTTAGTGAAAGTAAAGGTGGATGTGACATTCAAGACACTTGGAAAAGTGGATATGAGTGGATATAAAGTCAGAAATGTACTCAGAGAGCCTTCAGCAGAGCTGAAGTTTGTTTGTGGAGGGGAAGCTTTGTGTTCAATAGTGGTACAACCACTTTTGGCACCATTGGGTGACAAGGCCAAACAGTGGGGCAATAGGTGTGATGTGTGAAGTGTATAAAAGTGTTTTACAAAACTAAGGAAAGGAGATGTAGCAGGACTGCACTATAATGGGTTAGGGGAAAGGAAGATGAAGAAGATTGTAGTGGTTATAGCAAAAAGCAGAGAGGGAGGAAAGAGAAAAAGGAAGACTAAAATGATGAGAAAGAAGAAATACCAAAACTAAGGAGACAGACATTTTCATTTAATTTGATGGAACATAGAATAAGACAATTCTTGTTGCTTGCTATTTATTTACCCACACTCTGTCTCTATTACCTGAATCAGTGTAATTTGTAGCTCAAATTTTCAAAAGGATCTTTGACTTATAATTCACTGGGGATTGCTCTGACTCTGATCAATTGAGAAAAAAAAAGTATACTTGTTTTTGTAGGCTGTTTGAAATAGCTTTCATAGACCATGTGTTGGCTGTATGGCTAGTAGGATATACCCAAGGGAAGAAACTGAAAAAGGCAGCAGAGGACTGAAGTGAAATAGATGAACGGATAGATTAGTCCTGGGGAGGCTGCACAAGCAAAAGCAGTTGGTTTGCTCCTTCCTAATCCAAGATGATTCCTGAAAAATCAGCATTAGAAGATTAACAAAGTTACTTTCCAGCTTGCTGATCTAGCTCTGCTCAGGAGTGAAACCTCTCATCAAATCATAACATTTAGAAAAGCTCCTAGAATTTATCTTCTCTCTCTAACATTTGAACACTGATTAAACAGGATCATCAGATGGGATCATCAGTGTCCAGTTATACAGAGCAGCATTTTGCAAAATTAAATCACTTCTATTCACAACAGATGAACTTGTGATGCTGGCTGCCCAAATGAAGAGCCTAGGACAGACACATGGGCTCCAGCAGCTACATCTGAAGTACTGTATCATCAAACAGAATGGAAATAACTTTTACATGTAGTCATAGTAAGTGTCAAAAAGATAATATGTGTCTAGAAATATATTTTCTTTTACTTATTATGTATAAAACACTGAAGTTACTGCATGGGTGCATAAGAAATAATTGTTAAGATTGTTTTTTAATAACATGTATGTTAGAGGTTTTGGGGGAAGGAGATTCCTCCTGGCTGTGTTTCAGACCAGACTCCTCAGACTGATTTCTTTTCACCCTTGTCATCTGTTTGATGTTTTGAAATGGTCTGTGTGCACACACATGTGGAACTATCTTCAGGTCACACCCTTACCTTCCTGGCTTCAGTCAGAGGCTTCCAATGTACATCTGTGAGAGGAAGCTGAAGGTGGAGGAGAGTTCCCTTGCCCTGGGAGCCATTTAGAATTTGCTTTGTTTGACAGGTCTCTCATAGCACTTTTTTAAAAAAAAAGTCTTTTTTTTTTTTCTCCTTTTTGTTCAATTTTTCATGGACAAATGGAAGAAGAAAAGGTCTTACTATGAATAAAGACTGTCTCCCGTTGCTACATGGTGAAAATTTTGCATTTTTAAGTTTTTGTGTTGGCTCCCAGGAACTACAGCCTACTATCAAACCTGCTCCTTGTGTGACTCCTTCACAGTCTTAGATGATATAAGCACAGACTTTCCTTGCCCCTGATGTGAGTGCCTATGGCCAGTGTGAATAGCCTTGGCTTAGAATTTCCTTCTGGGGATGTTTGAGTAGTTTCCTTAGGATTTCACACCCCCAGATCTGTGACTGGAATTTGACAGACAACTTGTTGCACATTCAGATGTTCAGAGTAATTATTTCAACCTACAGTTTGTACCGTACCACACTTCTGTACATTCAGGTGGAGAGGGCTACAGGTACAAGTACCATTCTAAGTCTGGTAAGGTACAGCAGATTATGTTTGTATTCTGTATACCAGAAATGTATTGCTAAGTAAGAAAACCATAGAATTTTTCCTTTATCAAGATGCACGTCACCTCTTCTGTTGCCCTGTGCCCTTGGGAATTTGTCTGCTAATGTGGCACAGATTGAACCAGGACTAGTTCTATTATTCATGCTACTAAATAGAACTGATAGGAAAATGAAAGGACCTTTTGCATTTTATTTTAGCTTTGTGTTGAAAACATCAGAAACTAAAAATTATCCCAAAGCTAACACTGCTCAGTATGAGTTTTCATGCCAATGTTTTGTTTTTCAGCTAAATTCCAATGTCTTCTTGGGAAGCACAGACTAGTAAATGCCTCATTTTCAGAATGTGTGATTGGCCCCTGCATTTGGGATCAGTAATCATGAAATAGTTACATCCTCTCTTCAAAAGCTGATTTCAAGGAGTTGAGCTAAACAGCAAATTTGAGCATCTGATCCTCCACATTTGAACATACTTAAGTGGGCTTACTTAAGATTTTATTCACTGTGTGAATAAAAGAATGTTTAGGCCACTCCCCAGTGAATGATCTGTTTTTCACAGCATATTGATTATTTTAGTTAGATGTAAGGAACATTTTAATAAAAAATCTCCAGAGAAAATCCAAAGTCTGAGCTGTAACCCATCTTTTTTGTGCTAATCCTGACAGATGTGAAGTATTTAAAAGAATTATTTGAGTATGCACAATAATTGACTAAAATTTTTGTACAACATAAATCTCAGTGAAAGCAATAATTTCTGTGTGCCTCTGTATTTCTGGTGTTTCCTAGTATTTGTGCCTTATGTGCATATATTACTTTTGTCTTAAGAACTTCATAGATAGGTGTTATCTTTAATAATTAAAGTTCACCCAATAACTTACACATGCAAGACGGCAAAGAATTCAGTCAGGGTATTTAATGTCCTTGAAATAGAAGAGGAGAAGTTTAAAATTTATGGTTTTAATACTTGGCATTCCTTCATGCAGAAATTATTCCAGTCCTTCCTCTTCCTCCCCCTCTGATCTTAGCTTGTACTGTGAGTGTTAAGTGACTATTGTAATATAAATCCCCTTCTCGGCACTGCCAAAGGAATTTTCCAGCTAAATGCTACATAACCAGCATATGCAAAATGTAATGAACCCATATGTGGGTGTAAGTCTGTTCAGTATAGCCTAATATTGTCACCCAGACTGCACTTGGGCATGTATCACTTGTATGAGAGTTAGCAAGGAGTTCCAAATATTTGCTGAAGAGACATTAAATTACTTTCTCATAGCAAATTTTAGCAAACTGTTACTGATTTGCCGTGGATGCAAGTTTACCTGTCGTTAATCCCTTTCAAAAGAGGAAAATACTTCATGAACTGTTAGAGTGCAATTGGATAAGCCCTAATTTATGGCTTAGGAAAAAAAAGATTAGCCCACATTATAATGCACAAGACTAAATTCCACTCAATTATGCTGATATAGATCCACTGTAATTCCATTAGTCAATGAACTTTTTTTCCAAATTAATGCTGAAGTGACTAAAATTCAAATGCTTCTCATAATTTTTGTTGTCATCTTGAAGCAAAATGCAGAGTCTCTTGGTCTTTTTGTTTCTCAATTTTAAAAGAGTGGCAGAGGGGATGGTCCAGAGGGGATGGTCGGCAAAGATGAATTGTACATTTCTACAGGGATTTTTATTCTAAGAAGGCAGAATTTTTAGATCTGTGTATATGAAAGTGGAAATACTGCATTCCTACATTTTTTTTGACAGGGAACAGCCAAAAGTCATGCACCAATCCTCTTGCTCTGCAAAAGAGACCTGAGGAGAGCACAGCAGACACACTTGCCAGGCTGGGGGTGTTCCCAGTGGGCACAGAGCATCCTGTCAACTCACTCAGCTGTTTCCCACTTGTAAATGCATATGCTTGGCCTTTTCCAGGTGCAATTATGCAGTATCATCACTACTGACTCTTACACATACCTAAAGCTGACCTGGTACCAAGGGCTGCTGATTCTGGGCATTTTTCCAGACACTCATGCATTAATTAGACATTTGCCACATTTTTCTAAAGAAAAGCTTCCTTCAGCTTCCCATTTATTTATCTTTTTTAATCAATTATAAGCAATAAAAAATAGGTGAGACTTTGATTGTGTTTCACTTATAATGAATAATTCCCTCAGCATGACAAGAGATTTAGTCTTGAAAAACTGAAAATTACTGTTATACACAGAAATGCTATATTGCCTTTATTATGAAGAGTTAAATGACATTCTACTGCCTAAGGGGAAGAATTTGAAAAATGGGGAAATATCTCCTAAGAATATTTTAAATTTAATTATGCTTTAAATATGTATTTTATCAAAGTTTTCTGTTTGGAAGGACTTTTTCAATATCAAGCATGCTTCTGCAATCCATACCAAAGAGTGTAGGTGCACATTTTAGAACTCTCAAGAGCTTTTGCTATGTAGTCAGTATATTTGGAACAAAATTAATGTCGTGCTTGAAGCCACATTTCGCAGTCTTTCTGTTATACATTTTTTGAGGAAAAAGGAGGTTTTAGAATAGACTTTTACAGCATATCTAAATTACATCAAATAAATGCTCAGACTGGCTGCTTTCTTCGTGGCAATCATGCATAACTTTATCAGGCAGTCATATGAATTTAGCTTCCATTGTTCACTTGTTCACAGCTTTCTGAGGTGAGTTCAGTTGGAGTTGAGGTTAGAAGTACAATCACATCAAATTGCTTTGAAAAGTCTGGTCAAAACTTTCTGAAACAATTACCGATGTGAAAACTTGAGGGCAATCAGTTCATCAGTTCAGTCCCTGTTCCATTCTTTGTGTGCTGTGAAGGAGAGAAATCTCACTGCCTTACAACCAAAACCATTAGGTCAGATGCTGTCAACTGTGAGATATCAAGCATAGGTGTAATGCACTTCAAATGGTGAGACTGCGTGTCAGTTCTTGAAATGGATGGACTTCCACATTTTTCATGGGAGTAGAAGAATATCAGCTTCCTCCATTTCCTTATGCTATGTGCATTAATGTTCACACAGCCCTTCTCCTTCATGGAAAGAGGGTACATTTAGTAATAAAGCCAATAGGAATAGGTAGGTACTTCAGGGAGCTCATTTATTCAGGTTTCTTACACTGATCTTTAAAACACGCTTCAACTGGAGAGATCTGACATTTGTTAAGACTTCTTTCCTTCTCCTGTCTTAAATTGAAAATCTTTTTTATGCTGATGAAAAGACTCTGAAACCTAAAGTTCAAACTAGAAATAGTATTAGAAATTTACTGTGTATAAAAAAATTAAACCTCTTCAGTTCTATCCATTTTGATCAGACACTCATTTCTGCAAGTCTGGGATTTTTTTTGTAAATTCTAATTGTTTTGGTTTTGGAATGGAAAAATGATGTGTTGTTGAGCTTCAAAGATATGCAGCTGTGCCTGTATACAGACCAGATGCTTTGTAGATAAGAAAATGTTGCCTAAGCAGTGGTTGGGAAGATATTTATAATATGCAGAATCAGTTACTGGCATTAGAACTCACTCCCTTTAATTCAGCATGTTTTCTTGCTTATTAAATGTGATTCTTCCTAGAAATCCTGGCTAGGTTTGCTCAAGAATATAAACTAACTTGGTAATGGGCCAGTGGTCATTGTGCTTGCTGACATGGAGCATTTTCCCAAAGAAGCTGCTGTCACTGAAGGGCACAGAAGAGCATTCACTTGACATCTGTACCTTAGGAGCTCGTGTTTCTATTCATGTTCTGAAATTAACATTGTAGGGATGCAAATGGATAGCCCCAGGTTCAGACTACTTTTCAAGCAGAAAACAGATTAGGAAGTTTTAAGACTTTTGACCTTTTCTAGACATGCAATCAGTGTTTCATTGCTGCATATTTAGAATCTCTTATTTGAGCTTTTTTGGGGATTTCATCTCTTCTAGCTGAAAGAAAGGACTGCAAATAAAAAAAAAGGGAAAAGGGATTTTGGCTTTGACTTGTGAAACATTCAAGTTTTGATTTCTTTTAATTTTACTTTTCTATCTGAATGTAGTTTGCCATCAGTAAAAAGATCAATACTATGGTATGTGCTTAAGCATGAAAGCTGCTTATTTAGTAAATAAAAGGTCCTAACTTGTTGCTGATGCTAAATCCAAGCAATTGACAGCTTATCTATGAGAGCATCAGAAAAGCCTAATAATTTTCAATCATTAGATAGCAGGGTTTTACATTAATTTTAGTCATTGTGACCAAATGAAGTAGAGCAACACTGCGGCATTTTCTGTCTTCATCTTGTGAAATCAGGACAAAGTTATGGCCACATATGTCTGTGGTAACAGAAGGAAAGCATATGTTTCATACCAGAGTATAATGCCTTCACTAGCAGACAAGTTGCAGTTACAGAGAAGTTACTCTGATAATCTGGTTGTGCCAACAATTTCCTAAAGCATTAGAGAAGGAATTAGGTGAGAAAAAACAGAAATGCATCCTCATTCCTTCTCCATCTTTTTTTCTTGAACTCCTATTAAAATTTCACTACAAAGCGAAGCAGAATGAAGGATGTAGAAAACCCACCAGGGATTTTATTTTCCATACTAAACTGTACCACTCCTAATCTCTTCACAGTCCCTGGGACTCTGGTGATTGATAAGCCTTCACTGATATCAGTCAGTGATGTTTAATGGGGCATATAGCTGACCAAGTGATCTGTGAAGCTCTCCCTCTGCAATTTCCAGCTGGGAAGAAATTCTTGTCAACCTCAAGCTACTATAACAGTTTGCAAATTAATTTCATTTGGACTGCTGTCACACCACATTAGCTCTCGGAACATTTCTGATGGTAACAAAACACAGATCTGTGGCATAAAAGTGACATAGGAAGATATGGATTTTCTGTTATTCAGTGGCTCAAGCATAATCATTGCATAAAAAAAGAATTCCCCCAAAATGCCTAATTGGGTAGCTTTAAACCTCTAACTCAGGCTCTGAAAGCTTAGGTCTTTCTGCAAGACACAGTGTGTGGTCTGACTGTCAGTAGTTGCTCTGGTCTGAAGCAGCTGTGGTGATGGGAAAAGTGAAAGGCCCCTTGTTCCTAGTTCACTTAGCATTGCTCCTCTATGGGAAATTACTGTCCATCAGATTTTGAATTGCTTATTTTCTTCTTGCTGTGTGAACTGCTTCTTGTGTAAAGTGCACCTTTATTTGTTCCATTCAAAATGAATACACTTAAATAGTCCACAGAGTAAACTTTACTGGCCTGGTTCTCCTTTGTGCAGATAACATATGAAACTCAGGTCTGAGGAGACCACAATTCCTGTGGTCAGGATCAGCCAGGTGTGGCAAAAAGGGGTGAGAGAAAAACTCCCCTTTGGCTGCAATAGAATATTCTTCTGTCTGGATCAGCAACTGATTCTTGTTGGGAGAGAGAATTTTGTGTTCATCCTGCTGGTATACTCTGAAAAAGAAGAAACACATCAAAAATTTTCAAAAAGGTCACTGAAATTGGCAGAAACTACACGTTCAACAACTTGGGTGAGGAAGAAGATGCGGTTTTCAGATGAAGGTATACCCTGTTTTTGCACATTAAAAAGACACTATTACTTATGATCAGGGGTTTTGCTCAACTTTTCCATGGAGCGGAGTGTTTAGTTGCATCTCACTCTTTGCAGTATAAGACTGGAATGAAAATATCATCACTTTCCAAACACAGTGTTTCATCACTTCTTTTTTTCTGTGAAGCTGCCTCCCCCTGTTCTGGCACTTTTCTACCAGTGAAATAATTTTTGTTCAATTCCAAAAGCACTGATGCAATAGGGCAATTGGAAATATACAGGGCAAGTGGCACTTCCCCCACTGAGCCTTTTCTTAAAATGTCTGCTGGTTTCTTCCGTCATCCCACAGTGCTTAGGAGGGTCTGTTTTGGGGTAGAGCCTGTCTCAGTGTCATTTAATATTCTGCAAAAAGTCTTTTTTAACTACCGTCTTTAAATACCAGAGAATTTTCTCAGTTTCTTGACATACCTTATGATGCCATGTCCCTCTTGTCAGAACTTACAGTCATGGTATCTTTCTTTTAATTTTGCTTCTCTCCTTTTCAAGTATCTTCTTCAAGAGTCTTTACATGGCAAGTACTAAAATTCAAGATATACAACCCTAACAAGATCTTTGCTCTGCAACAAGTACTGCTTTGGAGTTTAAAGCTTCAGTTTGCATTAAAGGCAATTTTTCAGATATCTATTTTTGTCTCCAAAGTCATTAGATGGAATAATTAGTGAAAATTTGCGTGAGACTCCCAATTGCTGGTTCCTCTTTTCAGCTCTGCCCGTAGCTCTGCTTATTTCACCATGTTACTCCAGGTTTACAGGCTCAAGTGAATTAAACAGGAGCTGTCCTACCATGTATAAAGCCAAACATGCTGAAAAAAAGATGGTAGGCATTGTAGTCAAGGTTACTAAATGCTCTTTAAAACACCTGCCTGCATCCTAAGGGAAAAGTGCAGGAAGATATTCAGAGGTGCAGTAACCAGAGGATGCTCATAGCTAGACCTTCTTTTCATTATGTTTGTGTAGAGAGCCACAATTTGAACTTACAGCTTGAAAGTTCTGAGCTGCATAAATCCTGCTTCACAGCTTAGCCTCAGCTGAGTTTATAAAACAGGCTCAGCTCTAATACAAAATTTCCAATAAAAAGGGAGATATTCTGGATACTGAAACCAGCATCAGGGAGGCAGGAATGGTAGGTTGCAGTTCCTGATCTGGTGAAGAGTAGTTACATAAAATGAGCTTCACAGGGCAAGACTGGCAGCTGAAACTACTTTTGGACAGTATATAAAGGCCATAGAAAGAAATGCCTTCTGATAAGAAATGTATTCTATTATGCTGTGATACCAACTTTCACCAATGCCATTGGAAGCCCTGCGCTGGGGGTTCAGTCCAATCCTGTGCTGCCCAAAGCTGCTGGACCCTGACTTCAGCCCTCTTGTTTTTCCAGGTGCTGCTGCACAGAGTAGAGGGCTCTTCCTGCATCCACGTGTCAGGAGTCTAGAAAACATTGTTCAGTTTGAAAATCCCTGGCCTTTGAGGGAAAGAAGAGGGAAGATTTTCCTAGCAAAAAAATCAGCAGAATCAGATCCCAGATCTGCAGCAAGAATGTAGCAGTGGGAGAGCAGAGGGGATTGAGAAGTAAAAAACACCCTCTAAACCATGACTCACATAAACCTACGAGTACTGCAATACCTGGTGTTGTTATGACATGATAGATTTGTTTTCAATTTCATTACTGTCATATCCAATTAGGTTTGATCCAAATTAAATCTAGTTATGCGGAAGAAGGATTTACATTTATTTTCTCTAGTGTAGATAAAAGCTAGTACCTACAGACTAGAGAACACAGGAAGAATGGCACTGAATCCATCACCTGGTGCTCTCTCATTTAATCCCCCACTCTTGGAAAAACAGTGCTGAGTCTGTTCCCCTCTTGCCAATACTTTTCCTTGATTAGCTAAGGATGTTCTTTGCTCTGTTTGTGGTGGGTCAGGCACTAAATGGCAGAGTATTTAAAAAGCAGATGCTACAAATTGTATCCTAAATCCTTCTAGGAAACTAATTCCCATGTCCAGGTTCTCATCTTGGAAGATGAGATAACTACTCCCTCCCACCTTGCATGGGTATTAAAGAAATACATTCAGGTCTAAGAGGCACTCAGGTACCATAGTGAGGAGAAATGCACCCTATAGAGGATAATTCCACCTTCAGACAAGGCTATGGAGTGAGTAAATGACATTTGGTGAGCTGCACGCTGAAAAACAAGAAGAAAGCAAATATTAAATAGCTACTAGCTGCATGAGAATCTTGTGCTGAATGAGAGGAAGGTTAGAAAAAAAAAGGTGCATCATAAAAGTGTGTCATAGTTTGTAGGCATACAGTGAAATAATTAAGGTTGTACAGGCTTTCCCTAAATGTCAAATGCTTGCTTTTTAAATTCTAAATTTTGTTCTGCTATGTATGGTGTTTTTCTTTGAAAATGAAATAATGTACTTCCCAAGAGAGTTTTTCCTCACTTTGTCCTAAAAAAACTTTCTCATGTAAAATTAAAACTGAACAGTGTCCTTTTGAAGGGACAGGCAGATTTATTTCATTCTCTTTTTCTCTTTGTGTGCCACCTTTCTCCAGGACATGGACATGTCCCTACTGGAGTTCTGTGGTTCACACTGTGCTCTCCTGGATCACCAGGTTACTCTATCCCCTATAGCTGATAACTGCCCATCATTCGTCTGATGTGAAGCCAGCAGTCTGGGCACACCCCCATGTTCCTGTGGGGTGGCTGCTCCATTGTCCCCCTGCAGGAGTGTGCAGAGCCCAGCTGTCTTTGGTGGCTGCTCGATGCCTGCTCTGCACGTCTGCAAGCAGCAGCTGGCTGACACAGATTGGAGCAGATTTTGCTGGGTGGAGGTATTGCTCACTTACCCACAGACACTGAGCAGGCAGAAAGTGTTAAACACACACATCTGCTCCTCTGCATTCTGCCTACCTTCCTTAGAGCTTGGATGGATGTCCAGCTGTCTCAAGCACACACAGCTGTCTCAGTTCACTCTCCATCCCTGCTGAAGGTGCTACACTTGGGATATATATATTTGTGTATGCATAAAGTTATCTTTTCAGAAATTACTGCATCTTGTTCACTTTCTCTCTTTTGTTGTCATATTATATTGCTTTTTCATGATGGCATTTTTCTGAACAGAGATTTGACCTCAGCTTGCATACCTCACAGCAAGCAATTAGGTGCTTTCTGATAACTAGCCCTCTTCTTGCTCCCAAAGGATCCTCACTTCTGTTGCTCACTTCTGGTTGTTTTGACCCATAACTAGCAGCCTCAGAGCAGAAACCAGCAGGTAAAGTAAAGTGCCATGCAAAATTCACCAACCCTCTCCAGCCTGGGCAGATTTTATAATGCAGAGTGAGTACAAGTCTCAGTTTCTTTCCGTAGTTATTATTTACCCAAGTTCTTTTGCATTCCAATTTTGCATCAGCATTTCTGGGCTTTGGCCCTTGTCAACTTTAATTTGCATTTTGAAGAGCTTAGTGGGGTTCTCTTTGAGGATGTCATGCTGAGGTAGAAGGACTAAAAAGATGACTCCTGCTGCAACAGGCTGCTTTAGGAACAGTGCTGGCTAACTGCCCTGGCAAACTGAGTGAAAAGAGAGCTATTTGAGAGCAAAAGAAGAAGAGACAAAAATTTTTGCATGTCCTTTCTGTGTGCATGTTGACTTTCTGTTTCCCACTGAAAAGTAGAAGCTTGGAAATACGTAATTAACTTGTCTTTCTATGAATCTCATTTTCAAGTGTGACAGCAAACAAAACAAGTGATAGCCTGGTTTCTGTAGAAGATACTTCAAAGCAACTTTTTGTTGTTGGGGTGGTTGTTTTGTTGGTTTTGTTTTTGGTTTTTTTTTCTTGAAACACATAAAGATAAGAAGTTTGTGCACCATAATCACTGTGCTGACAGAGTGATACCAGCTCCTCCTGTCCTAGTGGAATAATTAAAAATGCATCGCTTTAGCTGAACAAAAAATAAGGGGGATCAAAGGATATTTGTAAAAAGGAGATTTGTAGTTCGTGAAGTGTCCCACACTAGCTCTAAGATTTTTTTTTATATTACTATGTGCAGACCTGTGTTTTATATCAAGTCTTTCAAATAATTTATATCTGGATTACATACAAATCCTGACACAATAGCCAGAGCATGATGGCTTAGGGCTTCTGTGTTTGGCAAAAGTTGCTCATCTTCCCTGTGTAGAATTCCATAATCAGTAAAAAATGTGTATTTTACCAAGCCCACTGTTTCCTATGGCCTCAAGTGTAACCAGAAAACATGGGCAGCTCAGTTTAGGAGTTGCAAAAGATATGAAGAAATTATGCTTTAAAATTGAAAGAAAAGTTACAATAAAAAAACCATTTAGCTCCAGCCCCATTTCACTAAATCAGCCTTATATTTTTTTATGTATAACATGATTATCTGGTTTTTTAGCACTTAACGTACTCTGTTTAGAGCATGGAGATCGGGGACTCTTTCCCATAACTTTCCCAATGTGCCTTTTACTCTGTCAGTCCTGAAAGGTGAAAAGGCCAAGGACAGCAAAGACTTTAACAACATCAGTGTATAGAAATCAGTGAGCACTGACAGAAACAGGCTTGAACATTATCACATCTGAAAGTACCTCATGGCATGAAAAGGTAGATTAACCACAGGACATAGGAGTCAGTCAATAGATAGCCAGATGCATAACTTTAGTTTTAAATCTTCAGTAACTTTCTGAAATAATGCCTTGTTGTTTTGCTACTACTCGATTTTCCAGTTTCAGAAGTTTCCTCTTGGTCTCTCTATTCAGGCATATAGTCTTTGAAGTCTTCGACAGGAGGAAAATATTTTTGGTTGTGAGACAGAGACAAAATTATGTCTCTATTCTTCTACCAGGATAATAGCAAGCAACATCCTTCAAAGCCAACTCAGTTTAAAGGAGGATATGACTTTGGTTTTGATTTCTAATGTAAATCTTCTTCCAGAAGAACCTATAGGCAGGGGGTAATGATTTTCCTCACACTCCTGTCATGAATTAGCAGAGAGTTAATAAAGCTTTAAAGAGGCATATCTAACGATCTTTAACAACAGGTGGTAAAACTCACTTACCCAGTTTAACCAATACTAGCTGTAAATGAGGGTCCCTCAGGGGAACCAGCCACAGAAAGCCTCTCTTCTTTTAATAATACCAACCTCTGTTTCTATGGAAACAGCACATCTTGTTTGCTGCTAGCAAGGCATGCGATTAGCCCCTTTTAAAATAAACTGTGTTCTCTTTACATTGTTTTTAAGGCTGAAAAAAGCACTCAGCTTCCAACACACCAAATTATTAATGCCTCTCCTTCTCCTCTAATTAAAAACACCCAAAACCTTGGATGTATAGCCTGTAGCTGTGTATTAATGTAACAAGTGGTGGCCTTTTTGTAGGTTACCATTGCTATGAAGAATGGATATCTCTCTGCTTTATGGCAGAGCATTGGAAATTTTGGAATTGTGGCTAAAAACAAATGTTAACCTCCTAAAGATGGTAACTGGCTGGCTCCGTTAAGAGCGTATTCCCCTGCACGCTTTTCCTTATGTTGGAATTTGGTGATTTGCACCAATGCCTTTTGGAAGTGCTTGCTCTTCGTATCACTAGGTATTAAAGATGCTAAAAGGCCATCTGTCAGACACTTGGTGGGCCTCATACAAGTGCATGTAGTCAGCTTGTCTTCTACCGGGCCAGCAGTTTTTCACCCTGAGTCTCTACAGAAATTAATGAAGTTTTCCTCCCCAGCCATAGATGTGAAACAACACTGAGTAATTAGATTGCAAATAAAATAAGATGGTAAAAGCTGCAACTTATCTTTTCATTGATGGGTGCTTAGGTCATACTGAAACAATTTTATAAGCTGATGAGCTTACTATGGAAGCTGGTTTTATAGCTTTCCATATCTAGAGCAGTGAAAAACAACTGGTCCATTTCAAGCTGTGATGGAATGGAGATTTACAGAGCTTGGAGAGTCTAAAGGATGGCATTATAGGGTTGTCAGAGTAACAGGCCTTGGGAATCTGCACTGTTTATGTTTAAAGGGAAAAGTCAGCTGGAGGCAGACATCTGAGACATGTTGGATTGATTTGCAGCTTAAAAGCAGATTGTGTTTGGGGAGAGAAGAATGGAACTCTGGCTTGCATCTGTTTTTCAGATTTTTTAATGAAAAGATGTTTTCTTTTAAAATGGCATGAACACAGCCCCACTTCAGAAGTAGCAGCAGTTTCAAACACCTTAATGATGCACGGTCTCACCTTTGCAGTAGGTCATTAAGAGAGAAAGCTGGTGTCATGAAAGAAATCCGAACAATCCAGGTTAATCAAGTTTAAAAAAAATAGAATTGTTTTTGAGGTTTGAATAAAGATATATTTTATACACCACCAGGCATATTTTATACACCACTTCATATGGTATCTGAATACCACTTCCTAAAAAATGGAAGATCCTACATTTTTCACTCAGCAAGATGCCTTTGTTGACTGGGGCCTTCTTCAATGCTCATGAGTCAAGTATAAGAACACAGGTTGGAATGAGTGAAAAAAATTTCAGATGCTGTAGAGCATTCCCAAGATCAAATTAAGAATTTGTAAATCTATAAATTAACTCTCATGATTTGCAATACAAACATGGCTGATAGCAAACTAGATATCTCTCTCTTTTCTTTGTGGAAAATAGAACTTCTACAGTGCTAGGAAGCTTTTGATATTTCTGTTTTTTCAGTACTTCTCAGCTATTCTTTGTAATTCATTACTGCAATGGATTCCTTGCCTGTTAGTTAAATAATACAGTTCTTTGGCCAATTTATGAAGATCTGCAATTTTCTGTCTTCCCCTATTGTGTGAAATTGTACTTTATCTCTTATTACTGTAGTGTTTCCAATTCTCTGTTGATCAATATGGTGCACTGTCATTTAAAGGGAATATTTTCACTGGAGTTGAAAAGGTTTTTGTACAAGACACACAGTAATTTTCTTTTGAGGTGAATCATCTTTTCCTCTGCCTTGTTCTATATTTTTTCTCCAGGTCTTCAGTTTGCAAAGAACTTTCTTAATATCAGCTTTTAAAGACATGTGAGACCTATCTCTATTACAGCTGAAACTGATTAAATGTTAGAGATATAAAAAACTTTTTTAAAAAACATTTTTTCAATTCCGCATGGCTATTTTAACCCCCAACTCCATATAGTACAAGATACTTCTAGAAGAATTCTATAATAAATTTTTCATAATAAGGTCTTTAGGCTTCTCTGTTTTCAGTTTCTGTTTAAATAAAATAGAATAAAAAAATAAAAGCATTTGCAGTATTCATTTAGTCATTTGTATGTGATTCTGTACTGGGTAATACAGGCCATCAAATACCTTCTTTGATCTGTTCTGCTCTCTTCTTATCTCATTTTTCCCCAGTTTTTTTTTTTTCCATAGAACCATGAGAAAGTTTTTTGACTTTTCTAACACAGCTACAGCTGTCTAAATGTTGTTTCCAAATTCTAATGAACAGACTGTTTCTCTTCTGGTACCCAGGGTGTCAAAGAGCACTCTCTCTTGCCCTTTCCTCTCAACATATGTTTAAAAAGTCAGGACTGGTGCTGAAGCAGAAAGTATGATTAAAAATACTTCTCTTTCATCAGCAACAGTTAGAGTAATATATTTGGCTCCAGTTGTTGAAAAATATAAGCCTTGGAAGGAACTTTTCTTAAACAAAAGAGGAAATATGGTTTTAGAAATGTCATGAAGAAGTATTGTAGACCACTGTTGTTAAATTATTTCTCCCATTTTGTTGATCCTTAGCAAATTTGAAAGGCTGGTATATGGGCTTTGATATACTTTCAAAACTACTTGAAGTTGCACGAAGTCATTTAATGCTAAGAGATACTGTAATTATGTTGATTTCCTATTTAAGGTAAACCGGCAAGATGTATCTCTTAAATATAAATTCATGCTGAAACTCATCAGATCTGTTTGAGTTCCTTGGTCTTTCTTCGGCGATTAAAATCAGTGTTACTTATTTACTGTCAAGTAGTGCGAGGATTTCTTTTCATATGTAAGATCCTCTTAATTTTTTAATATCTATAGTTTGTATGATATTATGTGATATATGATATGATACGATGTGATGTGATGTGATATGATGGTGTTTGGTTATACTCAGACTTGCTTTTGTATTTATTTATTTTTGCACCAGTAGCTGTAGTAATAGATGTTTGTCACCTGTTTGTGGCACAGCTGAGAACCTGTAATTAGGGTTTAGAAACTGGAACTCTCAGTGATCAAATGTGGTTCCAATACATAGCTCTGCAAGAAGAGGTATGTTTCTGTACCCATGTTTACCAAAGAAGATAAGGAAAAAGGGTCTTCTTATTACTTGCAGCATAAAAATGTGATGAACTATGAACCCCAAAATAAAAAGGGTGACTTTATACCCCATGCACACTGGAACACATGTATGTGTGTGTGTTTATCTACTAAACCTTCTCATCCCAGGCTTTGACACTTTGAGCTTCCATCCTCAACATTCCAGCTTCCAGGACAGGCAGAATGGAAACCAAGAATTACACTAAAACATAACTGCAGTTTTTTGCACAGGGAGGTGTGGATTTTTTTTTACATTGAAATTCAACTGCCAACATTTTCCTGTGAAACAAAGTCTGTAATCTAAATTCACAAGCAAGAAATTGCAGATTATGTACTTTTACTATGTAATCAAACATTTACTTATTATATTTGTCCTCTGATTTGTCTAGCTTACCTCTTTCAAATCTTTGGTTTCATCCTGACAAGATTTTAGAATCTATTTTCTTCTACTGACCTGCGCAAACATTTGTAAAAGTACAATGACCCGGAATGCTAAGTCTGTCTAAACAGTTCCTTAAGAAGAGACTGAAACAAACCATTCTGGTTTTCTTTTAAACTGTTTCACTGATGTTAGCAACCAGATCCCTGTTTTGTCCCTGGCAGAGATTTATTACTCTCTACCAGTGTTCATCAGCATAATTGCATCAAACTTCCTTTCTCAATTTATGCAAAAGAATGCTGGAAAATAAGAAATTTTTGTTGTCACTTACATGTCACAGACTTACCAGAGACTAGAATTTGCAGTAAGGGATTGAGACTATGCTGGTTAAATGATTGCTAGGCTAAACTGTTAGGATCTCTGCTTTTAAAGATAGGCTACTCATATATTAGCACTGTAAAACCCAGGGAAAAGTGATAACCCAGGTATTCTCCTTGATGTACAGAAAACACCACTTTGCAGAGTAGGTTTTGCTTCTCATTTTGCCATCCCGAAAGAACTGCACAAAATGCTCCTTTTACAGTGAGGATTTCAATCTTGCAGCTTTCTCTAAATGCATAATTTCAAAACTGTAGATTTATTTTAGAGTAGATTTCATGTGGGAATACAAAGCTGGAACAGACCTCCTGATTGATTGAGGTCATCCTCTGCTTTGTCTGCAGTCTTGGGCAGTCACAATCACACACACTCTTTTAACAACTGTTTTAGTGCCATCCTAAAGCTAGATGCACTTAGACATTTTGTGTATTAAGAGAATCTCCTAAAATTGTTCTTATGCTAAAACCTTAGAATTTCTTAGTCAACAAAGTAAAAGCATTTGCATCTGCTTTCATTACCCAGTAGGCTGCAGACTTTAGGGGTCCCCTGTTCTAATTTTTTTCCACCTCAGGCTGGGTCATTCCCATTTCTCTTTTTCTTCCAGCCTTTGGCCTGGTGTCCCTGATTTCATATTGGTTCTTTCCTCTCTCCTATAATCTCTTTCTCTGCTCTCAAATTTTCTTACTTGAGATGACTTTAATAGTTCTTGTTTGAGAAATCTTAAATATTTTTTGTAAATATTTTTCTTTTTTCGTGTGACTGTACTGTCAGACAGGTAATGGCTAAATCTTTGACTAAAAACATGTGCTTTCAAACCCTTCAGCTAGGCAGGGCAAGAGTGTTTGAGCACATCAGGGCTTAAGGTGTGAAAGTGTTAAGTATGAGGTAGAATAAAAATGCCCTAGATAAGCACATAACAATCTATCAGCAACAAGAATAATAGAGAGTGGACCAGAAGATTTGGCTGGATTTGTCTGTTTGTGTCCCTGTGACTCGTTTTTTATTCTGGTTTGTTCCGGGGAAGGGAATAAGGAGAGCTGGCAAGAGGTCACAAAAGAGTCTGCTCGGTACAACCAACAGCTGCTTTCAAAACCAGAAATACTCTAACTGACGTGATGGCAGCTGCTGAGGAAGTAGCTGATAAAAAGCAAAAGATGTACATCCAAAATGCATCAAACTGCAATCCAACACAAGTTCTGAAACGCTCCCAGTGTCAGTCCCCCAGTGCCAGCACATCCCAGCACAGTCTGCAGGGCTCCAGCACAGTCACTCCTGCACCACCTTGTCTCATAATAGTCCCTTTCCCTTAACAACAGCAGCAGCAACTCTGGCATACACTTGGAGCTTGTGTGAGACAATTGTGTAAATAACAAAATTGAAAATATCCTTTTCCTTCAAATAAGCTGTGAAAAGACTGAGCTGTGTAGGAGATGAATGAAAACAAGGGAGGCTTTGCCTTTTTATGTACTTAATAGCATAGCAATCTGTGAGGGTCATGTTTTTTATCAGCTGAAGGAAATTGTATACATCTACTGCATCTAGCTGAAGGCATAGTTATAACAGATGATCCTTTAGAAGGCATCTATGTATTCTTTAAATGTTCAATTATTTTGAGTTTGTGGTAATTGCATGTCTCAGGTTCAGTTCTGCAAGATGAAGTACATTACAGTGCATGATTCAGTTTCTTAGAGCACTTCGTTCTAATATTTGAACATGGGGAAATGAGTTGCTGATTGCTTTTCAGTCATTATGTTTGATTTTTAGGTTTTGTATATTTAATCATATCTCATTCATTTAAACACTCAAAATTACTTTGTGGTTTAAAACTTGTAGCCAGTTATGCTGGTTAGCATTTAATATAGTGAACAAATCACTGTTTTTACATGTTACCATTTTTGTGATGTTTTATATATATCATGGCTAATATAAATAACATAATTTTCCTTCAGTAGTTTTCATTTTGAAGAGCTGTAAAACCCCATCAGAAGAACAATAATAATGTGGGTTTTTGTATCTCCTTCATTTCACAAGAGCAAATAATGTGAAATCTTTTGGTATCATTCCAAGTAATGGGTTTTCCAGCATATGCATCCAATGAATATTTTATTCTTCCAACATTTTTTTCTGTCTTAACCACAGTAGAAATGACACAATAAGTAGGAAACATATGCCACCCACATAGTAATTTCTTTATCTTGATCCTAATGCCAGTTAAACTTTAGAAATCTTCAGTTAGTGACCTAAATTTTTCTAAAAAAGTGTTCTGTTGAAGACTACAAATGCAGACATAAGTTTGAGGGATTCTTCCAGTATTGAGCATTCCACGAAATTGCAGTTATACTAGCTCAAATTGGGACAGATTGAGTTTCATTTTTTTTTAATAATTTGTTTCACAAAATGAAGAAGAAAGTAATAACTCTGTATCCGCCTTATGATTGCCTTATGATGTTGTGCCCTGTTACTTCTTTTGGTTTTTTTTTTCTTTTTTTTTTTGCAGCTGACCACAGTAAAAATCATAGGATCATAGAATCTTAGAGTGGAAGGGACCCTAAAGATCATCTAGTTTCAATCTCTCTGCAATGGGCAGGGATGCCATTGACTAGACCACGTTGCTCAGGGCTCTATCCAACTTGGCTTTGAACACTTGCAGGGGTGGTACACAAACAGCTTCTCTGGGCAGCTTGCTCCAGTGCCTCACCACCCTCACAGTAAAGTGTATTTTCCTAATATCTGGGAAGAGCAGAGGCTCTAAAATGCTCGAGCTGAGAGCCATCACTGCTGACACTCTCATTGAACAGTTCTCTTCAATAGGCAGCTCTTTTGCAATACAATGCACAGATCTCTGTGCCCACTGGAAAGATCAAGTGACCACCAAAACCTCTACTTGCTACATAGCATGTATACACATTTTCTCTGTGTTTTGAAGAGGATGGATAGTGACTTGGCAATGGTGAGTCCCACCCACAAGAAGATGCTGAGGAATGACTGGCTTTAAATTACTGGAAGTGGAACAAGAGAGCAGCACCACCAGTTAGTCTGGACTCTTAGGGAGGGCTCACATTCTGCTCAGTGGCAACACAGATGGTATCTACAGGAACAGCAGTAGGGATTTGTCTGCTTGCAGCCCATGGAATGATCAGGCTTGCCTAAACTGAGGGAGTGAACAGCAATTTCATGAAATGGCTGTGTTAGCAATGTGTTTGTACTGAATATCTTGTCCATTGATTACAAAAGTAATTCACTTCCCAAAATGACTGGAATTACAACACTAAACTATCTGACCATTCACCAAAGCATTTTGAGCATTACATGTAATAACTATGGTTCTCTTTTGAAGCCTGGTGCCATGACATCCTACTGCATCCTAGCCATGCTAGGTGGGCTCTCATGCAGGAGAGAGAGTCCCCAGCAAGCGATCTGTGATTTATTTTTATCATGAGACAAGCTAACCCCACCAATATGCAGACTATGTCTCAAGGTACTTACCAGCAGAAAACTGCATTGTACCTGCTCCACAGGTGAGCAATCCAAGTGGCTGTTCAGATGGTAACTTCTTCCACCCTCAAGTACTCCCAGTCCTTGGGTATGGCAATGGGACTGAGCCCTGCTTGATCCCTGAAACCCAGACATCCTTGCAGGCAGGTGACTTTCCTGTAGGGACACAAAGGACATGCTTGCAGCACTGCATCTCATCATTCAAAGGACTGGGCAATCCATGTAAAAGACTATCCATGATATGCAATAACTCAGTCTCACATTAGATGCCAATGAATATAATTGACCACCTATACAGAAAAGCTGTCCAACTCTTCACACTCTTTTCTCTTTGTCATCTGCTGTTTTTCAGAAGGCTGACCTGTCTCTGTGCCAAAAACTGCTCTGGATCCCCATGCTTACACTAATATTACTGTTTTCAACAAAGTTACACCATTTCCTTTTGACCAATCTCTGAACAGACTCACTGGGAATTTCCTCACCTCCAATGACCTGGGAATCCTGTAGCTCCTCCCTGTAGGGGTCCCAGCTATCTGACAAGCCCCTCACAGGGACTGCTCCTTTAGGAGTCATAAATATTTGCCAACCAAATACCACTGGGGAAGTATGAGACCACATAACACAGATTTCTGATACAGAACACATGGTAAAGTACAACTAACACAGTGAACCTGGAAGAATGTGGTCTTCCCCACTGCAAGAGCTAAGAAAGGTAGCAGAGACTTGTACTGCAGAAAGAGCTGAACTTACCCTGTTACGAGGAAATATAACAGAGGATCACTTGGTTTGTCTTGCCAGTATCTGATGAGGATGAGACTCTGAAGACAAAGAAGATTATGTCAATATAAGAATCTGTGTCCAGATATTACTGCAGCCAAAGTTTTGAAAAATGTGGTTGGAACAGCCGGACAAAATATGAAACAAATAGATGCAAATGTTTCAAAGCAAAATAGAAGTATAAAAGTTGATACCTTAATTAAAAAATAAAATTAACTTCATGAAGCAGAGTTTATTATTGTAGGTTTAGAAGTAAATATACGGGTCCATGATTTTGTGCATAAATATAATAGAAAGATATATTTTGTGTATCCTTTTGAATTAGAATTTTTTTTAAATAGATCTTTTTAAATAGTGCTGTGTTGCTTTTTCCTATCTCTTCTGCAGAGTATCTGAAGTTGTGGATTTATTACTAAATACATATTGTGGAGCAGGCAGATCCCCATAAGCATGAAATCCATTTCTATATGTAATCAAAAATCTTAGAAGCACTATCTTTATCAGCAAGAAAAATAAGTGAGGACTCATTTTGACTTTGTGTATTTGTGCATCATCTTTCCTCTGTGTTGTTTTTCTTCTCCCCTACACATATTCTCATCAGAGGGTTAGAGCATTGTCTCTACCTATTTTTGTACTCTAAATGCCACCAAATGTTTAGAGGAAGAATGAAAGCTTTGTGCTTAGCAAAGATTAAAGATAAGTTTGTTAGCTAGTCAGCTAGTGACAGGTTTTGCCACTATTCCCAGTTAAAATTTGAGCTGCTGGAACAGAAGATGAGGTGGAGATTCTCTGGGGATTTCATGGAGGAGAGCATAGCTTCACACATGCTGTGTAGCCCATGCCTCACATACAAGCCCCAGTGAGATGCAGAAAGGCTGCTGAGGAAAAATGGCAGTCGGGAGCAAGATGCTACAGCTACCACATTAATTGCTGCTGCCTGGAGCTCCGTGTCTACAGGAGACAGTCAGAAAGAGGGACAGTGGGCCAGATGAGTCACTTTCTCAAGGGCTGGGTTGAATCATAGACTGTGGGCTGAGTGTTCCACATCTTGGAGAGCTGGTTTGATTTCACCATGGGCCACTGAAGGCTGGATCAGTTTTAGTTTCAAAGAAAGAGACCAAAAAGGATATTTATGAAGTCAAACCCTTTGGTGTTTTTGCATGAGTCACCTGCTTGGTGGAGATGGCAAGGGTGAAATGATTTTAGTTGTGCTTCCTCACTAGTGCAGAGTGGCTTCAAGCCAAGCTGGGCACATCCCTGAGGTCTGTTTATGTTTGTATTTTCATGCTTTTGCTATACCTGCTCTGAACTCATATTCACCACGTCTATCTTCAAAGTTTTATCTGAAATTGTTTATCAATCTACATACCTGGTCTTCAAGTCTTAATTTAATAGAACACTGTTCAATTAACATTTTTTATAAATAATAAACTTTTCAGTTGTTAACTAACACATAATCACATTTTGTATGAAAGTGACAGATGACAGAAGTGAACATACCAAAAGTGAGCACTGCAGTGGGCAATTCTTATACTGTAGTTGTAGATTTGTTTTGCTGTCTTTCTGTCAACCTTAATGTTTTTCTAAATTCATTGCCCAGTGATCTTTGTTAATGTAAAAATCGTAATATCATAGAATAATTTGCATTGGAAATTATCATTGCAGGTATATCATATTGCATCCTCCTTGAGAAAAAAAACATAGTGACATTCTCAAATGTCATGAGCATAATTAGAGTGTTTGTTTTTCCTTCCTCTATGCACAGAAAAAGGTTTCACCAGAACAAACTGTTTCTTGGTGATTGTAATTGAGATCTGTAGATCACATCACATGCTTACTAGGACCATCCCATTAATTCCTTCCACAACTAGGCCAAACATTAGTATCAGTTGCACTGTATTTACTTGACTGCATTTAGTTTCATATCATTTCACTTTCTCAAGATTGGCTAAATAAAATTAGGTTCTATACAGCAACACTAAGAAGAAATAACTTGCTAAAGTAGTTCTTTACCCTCCTACATAATGCTGTGAAATCTGCAACAGTAAATACTTAGGTTCACAGTATTTGTACTTCAGAATTTGAAATCACAGTTTTAGTTCAAGTCTTCACCAAAGCCACGGTGTTATTCTGAAGATGTTGCCCTCATAACTCTAGCCCTCAAAACACCGACATCACCAACAGCTGTAGCAGAGATAGGAGACTTGTTTTCAAAGAAATACCCCTGTGAGCTCCTGGTTGAGGTGTTTTCCTGCTCCTGTAGTGAGAGGAGGTCCATGTGAAGGCTTCACCAAAAGCTGAGGGTAAGCACATGAGCATGGAGTTTTTAGAGGGACTTTCAGTAAGATCATGATACAGGGCAGAGAGTTGTGCAGCCACAAAATGATGATGATTATGGAGACATGTGCAAGTCATCAAAGGTGCAATTGGCCCTGACACTTAACTTTCTCATAAGCAAGTGAGATGCAGGAATAGACCCTGTCTATTTGACTACTTGCCTAAAATCCTTTTAAAGAAACTTTTCCTCTGGTTTATCTAAAAAGTCTGTGGGAGAAAGTGAATGCAGTGTGACACTGGAAAACATAGTTTCAGCCCATTACCCAATCCACTTTGCATGTGGCTACTGCTCAAATAAGAAAAAAATGAGTGTCATGAGCCAGCTGGACACATCTTTTGCCCATCTGTTCCATATTTATTTATTTTTTCAACATTTGATTTACTGTTTAATGTTTATATTTCTCTTATTTGGTACTCAGTGGAGAACTACAAAAATTCACCCATGCCTCCTTCTGTTCAAATCATCCTGGAATTTCCACAGTCAAATATGGCTGCAAAACCAAGTGCAAGCTCTGTCACCAAGCCAACTAACATTTTATTTATGTGCTTATAACACCTTCAGTGACTGTGTATCTCCCAGCTATCTTTAAGCACTCACTACAACAGTAGCAGAATATTAGAATGTCTAATTTGACTTGGAAACATTCTTTTTTCCTTTCAAAGAATAAATAAGTTTCCAATAGAAGAGTAAATAGTTATAATTCTAAACCTAGTATAGGAACAATCCTAAATCCTCAAAACCTTTCTTCACTTCCTGCTTTGAAAGACAAAAAACACAATCTGTTTATTCCTGGAAAATTAAAAAAAAAAAAAAAAACTGAAGGGAAGAACTGGAGGGAAATGAATTTTAATGCTGAATGTGTCTCATAGGATCTTCTTTTCAGTTTCTGTTCCGATTTCAGTCAGTCATGGCATCTCTGGGAATTTTTAAGGCTGCTAACCTGTTTTGGAAAGCAATTTCACTGACACATTTTCAATAAATTAGTTTAGTTTTGTTCTTAAAGGACTTTTTCTTCATACTTGTTAATATTTGTATTGTAGCTCTGCTGCTGCAGGGATACAAGTAAAGATAACTGGGGGAGGAAAAGGGTTACCAAGTGATCATAACCTTAAAAAGCATTTAATGAATCAAGAGTGCCCCTTACAGCCACCCCTCCTGGCAGCACAGAGTTACAGCCAGATCAGCTTGCTCTTACTTAGAGCAGCCAAATCCTAAGCACTCCCAAACATTTCAGACCTATCAGCCCTAGGAAGTGGGGTTCCTACATGCAGGAACCAGAGTCCGAAGGGGCTGCAGGTCACGGTATGTGGTTTGTTAACAGCTTTTCTGCAGCTCAGCAGCGAGCACTGTCACAAGCTCTACCATTACTCTGGGTTCAGGGATATGATCTAAAGTTACAAGCCACCAGCACTGCAGGGAAGTACAAAGTTTCCCAGAAGGAACCACCTGAAGTGTTATGCTGCACATCTAAGTTCGGCCATGTCTGTCAAGCAGAAGTTTCAGCACTCCACAGGCTGCTTTTTTGAAGACCACAGCTACTCAGCTCTTGCCTGCTGCCTCAATTCCTAATATAAAGGTAAGAAACTGCTTAGGCACAAAACAATAGGAAAACAATGCACTTACCTGCAATCCTGTCATGCTGTCATGCTCATGACACCAGTTCTGGTTTTGCAATTCCACTTGGGATTGTAAATATTTCTTGGAAAACTGCAACAGTAATCCCAACAAGACAAGAAGGATGATGGAGTTTACACCAACCATGAGCACAGAGCAGGAGGTGGCCAGAACAGCAGGTGCTCCTGCTGTTACCATGTACTGCCCAAATAGCATGAATTCATAACTACCAGCAGTATATAGTTCCTTTTAGTTATTTCATTATTTTCTTATTTAAAACATAGTTGTTGGAACCATAATATCCAGTTCATTTTTCTGTGAAGAACATAGGGCTACAGAACAATCCAGGTTTCCTGCTTTTCATAATCTGAAAAAACAAAATGTACTGTACTGTATTCCTGCTGTTTGCCTAAATTCCAAAATTTAGATTTATGATAATATTTAGTAGCAGAGGTAAGTCATGTATCTGTAAACAATTGTCACAGTACAATGAATTTTGGATTGAGCACCTCTCACTTAAAAACATCTGTTTTCCTGTGTTTCCTAAAAGTTTGCAGGGTGTCTATTTCATTAAGTCTCTTCTGTTCTGTACTTGCTTTTTTTTTGGACTTCAACAACTTCCTTTCAGAAAAAGAAGAAAGAGAGTGGCGCTGTCTAGGAGAAAAGCCAAGATATGCTTTTTAGTAACAAACAGTGCTCCTGAGATGCATGGGAGCAGCAGTATCTGTACAGCCAGCAGAGAGGGCAGCCTGGAGAGCTCCTGCAGGACTGAGCTGCCCTGCTGGATATACCAGTATTGAGAGGCTGGAAATGTCACTGAAGTCAACTGGTCAAGAGAAACAGTGCTGAGACAATTCCTAACCATTGAATTGCTGCAGAGCCTGACAGTAAAGAGATTAGAGGTGGAGGAACTGAGCAGGACAGAAGTGGTTATAGGGCATGTGTATAGTCCTGGAGATCTTGAGAATGCTCTGAAAAGGTTTAGATATATTTGGCAAGTGCTCAGGGCAGAATCAGGCCCACTCTAAATTATGCCAGCTGCCTGGCAATTGCACACAGCAACATGCAGGAGACATAAAGCTGGGCTCTCTAGGACCCTACTGATGCAGCCAGAGAGGTGAGTTGCACTGATGCAGCTTTCTGCCTCTTAGCTGATCTCTGTCACAAGAGAAGGGGATGATTTCAAGAAGTTCTAGCTTTTTCCATCTTATTTCATAACACAAAGTCACATGATATAGTCAAGGATCTCTTTGGGAATAGAAAAAATACTTTTGAAGTAAACATCTTAAGCTTTGTTTTTGGTAAGGAGCCAACATTTTATTTATTTGTGTATGTCTATGGCCCAGGAGTTAATAACATTATATTTAATGAGCAGAAAGCACTTTTGCAATTAACTTCATTTAGAGCAGTATCTGGCTTTATAGCATTGATTTTGCACTTCATTGGGTTGATTGTTACACTGCTATAAAAGGACCACAGCATTTTATGTATGATTGCTGTTGTTAAAGACAAAACAGAGTTAAAAGACTTGCCCCCTGTTGTAGCTGCTACAGGTAACTAAGAGGAACTACAAATAGCTGCAAAAATGAAAATCCTAGAATCACAGAATATTTTGGGTTAGAAGGAACCTTCAAAGGCTACCTAAACCAGCCCCTCTGCAATGAGCAGGGACATCTTCAACTAGATCAGGTTGCTCAGGGCCCCATACAAGCTGACATTGAACACATCCAGGAACGGAGCATCCACAGCTTCTCTGGGCAACCCATTCCAATGCTTCCTTATAAAAAATGTCTTCCTTATATATAGTCTGAACTCACCCTCTTCTTCTCAAATCACTTCCTCCATACCCATCCCAGCTTTCCTGCTAATCTTTATGACCCTTGTCATGAATACAAGCATGATTGGATTTGATGAGAAGTGCTGGTGTTTTCTTGATTCTATATTAAGATCCAGCACCAGTACTATAGGATGAAAGAGAAAAAGCAAAAAACCTGGGAAAACTGGCAAAAATAAGTAGTTCTTCCATACAAAGCCAGGACCTTTTCTTCCATCCCAGATCTCCCTCACAGACCAGCCTTGGCAAGGCTGATGTGTATTACCAGTGAATCAGCCTGGCTCACCCTGAGCACACTGGCAGAGTTTAATGTACTTGATATTAATATAGATAGCTAAATCTCCTGCACTCACAATAGACAACCCATGTAGGAGGTATGAATGCAGTTGCAGGGAGAAAAAGCATCCGATTTTATTCCATGCCTTGTTCTTTATATCGTTAAGGGGAAAAAGTTCTATTTTGAGTGTTGCTATAACACGTTTGTTAAAGTACACAGACACACCCCTAGAAGAATGGAAACAGTGATTAGAGAGGATACAATGACAGAATCACTGTAATAAAAAATGCCTAGTTTATGAATACCTTTAAAATATCCTAACAAAAGTTCCACTTATATGATCTGGCTTTGTTACCAATTTAGTAATTTCTGTCCCGGGCTGTGTTTACTCATGTATAGGAACATTTTTGGGATCAGATTCTTTTGGAGGCAGAGCCTTTATCTATGTTATGTGAGTACACAAATAACTAGGAGTCAGGCTGTCTCTGCAGGCAAAAATCAGTGTAATAGGATATGGTGAAAAATTGGGAGCTTGGAGACACTGTTGTTGAAGAGAGACAAGCCTCTGTCTTCCAGAAGGTGAAGATACCACATCCCTGAGAGGAGAACAGCAGCTTGTGTGGCAGCTGGGAACTCCAGGATTTAATCTTATGTCTCTCCTGCTTCCTTTTCTGTCTGCCAAGAGCCATTAGCCACACATGCACAAACAAACCAGGAATAGTTACGCATGCTTTTAAAAAGCCTGTGTTTGAATTGCTTCTTTAAAAAGCATATTTATACAGTCAATCAAAGCCAACAATATCTCCCAGCCAGTCAGTTGCACCCACTATTTCTTGTAAAATACAGCCTAAATATTCCCCTACTCTTCCCTGCCAGCCCTCCCTCCCTACAGTGGAGGGTTTCTGGTGGCAGCTCCTTGCCCTTGAACTCTTTTTCTCCTCTATTCAGGCAATATCAGAAATGTTATGTTCCATCTTGTCACTTTCTACAGAGGCAATGGCATTCCTCTTTCGTGCAACATGAAGGCATGCTCAGTGCTGGAGGAAGGGGAAAAGAAAGTTTCTTGTGCAATAATTTCCCATATAAATCCAGTCACACATCCAGTGCTGTAGAGCTCTCTGTGGCTGTATTCTGCAAAGTGCTTTGTGCTGAAGACCATCCTTGTGGGATCTCCTGGGCTTCTGAAACATCTGCTGCACTTTGATTTTTAAAATCCTTTACTGGGAAGTAATTGAAAAGAAAAGAATTCATAGGCAGGAAAACACTGAGCAGTTTTCAGGACACAAGAGAATCTCAGCAGGAATTGACTGAAAGTTTGATTAGGCTCTTTAGTCTATACATGTTGAAAGTCACTAATTAATACTGAGTGGTGATATAGATTATTTAATTAGTAGTCTCCGATGAACTGGAGCTGCTGAATTTTGTACTGTAGCTATTTCTGACAAAATAACATTGCCTTTCTTTCTTAGCTCTTAGAAACAGAGTTAAGAAAAACTAGATTTAGTGCAAAACTGCAGAGTAGCAATTCCAGGGAAACAAGTCTTCTCATTATCGAAAGCACTACAGTGCAACCTCTACCAGTTGCCCTGACAATGTCTCTAACTCTACCATGGAGAAGCCCAGCACAAGGTGTTGAGTGGGTGTTTCTCACTATTTGCTTATTAAAACCTTAGTCTTAGCTCAAACTTCCACAATGTCTCCCAGTTAGTGCCAGTCGTGGTGATGGTTTTGAGCATGTGGATGCTTTTCCTCCAGGAACTGGAGCTTTGAAAGGAGTCCCAAGAATAGCATCTCTGAGTTCAGTTTAAATTATATATTTGCTTTGTATTAAAATCCTTCAGATAGCAAACTTATGAAAGATGTGTAATGAGGAAAACAATGATAAACAACAATACCTAAATATATTCTAATCTTTAAGATAGCAGTAGCAATTACTTTTCAGAAAACGGAGAGCAGTGACAGGGAACAGTTAATATTAGTGACAAGCTGCAAATGTGAGATAATTTTACTCAAAGCAACTCCTATCACAAGTTATTACTTAAATTACTTGTCTGAATTCCAAAAGCCATTTGGACTATCCATAACTGACTCTTGGTGCATATCGATGTCCGTATCTGCTATTATTAAAAGAAATCAATCCTCCAATTATATTGTTGAAAGAACATTTTACATTTCAAAGAGACTTTGAGCAGCGTTACTTCTAAAATTAACACATGTAAGAGACGAGCATTTTTATAAGACAGAATAAATTGTGGTCAATGTAATTTTGCCTCTATTATGCATGTTGGGAAATGTAAAAATGAGGGAAGACTGGGAACCTTCAGAGGATGTATACAGGTGTAGAAGCTTTTGGCTTGGCATCATTAGCAAATTATTATTCATGCAAATTGAATAGGAGGAAAATAAAGAAACAGACTGGAAGAAAACTCCTACATACACGCATGCTGATGTGAGTTGCAGAAATCAGGAGTTGCAACACTGGAGACACAGCTCAGAGTCTGAGTGGTCCATAAAAAATCCCCAGTGTATGAATGAGACCAGACTGCAGTTTACTTCTGTTACCAAATTTTGGTGGTTTTGATGCTTCTCCCTTGAAGTTTTAGACCTCTAAGTGTGGACTGGGAGGTGGTATTCCTGGCAGACAAGGAGGGATTTTTTTCTTATTAGGGAAATATTATTAGGGAAATATTATTAATCAACATCTGACCAGATGTTTCTGAGAAAGGCAATAAAGAGGCTCAGCTATGCAAGTGCAAATTTTTTGAAAGATGGTCCTCAAAACAAACTTATTCATCCCTGGATCTCCTCTGCCCTTTCAATCCAGGAGCCTCATACCAAAATTATTCTTGCACAACACAAATTTCATCCTAGCTGCAGCTGCTCTGATTGAGAACAAGTAGTCATCACTTGGATCTTTAGGCCAAAGGCAGAAGGCCTCCCTATTTGCCACTTCAGCTTAAAAAGAGGATGTCCTAATTGTTGAGTAAGTAGGTACTTCAATGATAGCAAATGGAAGGTGGGACCTACGTCAGCACACATGGAGAAATGCTGAACTTCTCTTGTCCCCTTGTATTCTTCTCTTTTTTGAAACAGAAATTGCTCTGAAAGGATAGTTTAATGAAATTGGGCCTTCTCACATTCACATCACATACTCCCTCTGCATTTGAACTAAATTTGGCACAGGTGATTATTCAGATTGTCTATGCAACTAGTCAAAATAGTAACAGCTGAAAGGGAAAGATGAACAAACATTTGCTCTGCAATAGCTGTACTGTGGGAGGATGATTCAAACCCCCTATAATACTTTTTTTTAAAGTATTGAGGGATACCAGATATTTTCAGCTTTTGAAACATTTCCATTCAGCATCCTTCTGTTGGATTAATGGTTTGATTTTTTTTTCCTCACAGGTTGTTCTGAAAAAAACTGTGTGATGTGCTTTGCTTTAGAAAATATAAAATCTATCAGAGAAAAAGAAAATCGATGTTGCCACATATCCATTAGACAAACTCGTCAAGTAAGTGGATTTATGCTCTGTTAGCAGAGAAATGGGAAGTTCTATTTTAATTCGTTGCATACAAACTTCTGCTCTACTGGGATGGCAAATTCTTCACACAGAAACAGCTTTACTGTTCAGTCTGTACCTGAGCAAAACATAAATTTGGTGGTTTGGGTAGCAAAATATATGTTCAGTCCCTTTGCTGTATTATACCAACCTCTTTGGATCAAACTACTAAGTAGATTTTTGTCACTTTGTTTTTCTTCCGAGTACAGCCATCACAGTGGGTAAATTCTGTCACGTATCAGCACTCCTGGACTTCTTACACTAGATGTTCTCAAAGAGAGGTGTTTAAGCTATTATTCCTAAACAGAAAGAGATCTATTCCCATCTCATCTCATCGTGACCTCATCCGGTTGTTTATGCTCTTTTCCCCACCAGATCCTTTCACTGATCTAACATTTAAAGATCTCTGTCTTCAGATAAGCATGAGAAGCCAGAGCTGCTATTTGTTCTCTGATGTGGATTTTGATAGGATGGAGTCAAGTTCAGGATGTTAAGAAAATGCTGGGAACATGCATTCATTCCAAGTTTAGGCCTAGTATCCTACTGATCAGTAAACAGAGAAGCTTTCTGAGGTGTCCTGAGCTGCCCTTCTGTAGATTAGACTGTTCTTGCCCATCTGGGTTTGTAAGGAGCTAAAGTGGGTTTTGTGTGTGACTGTGACTGAACAAATACATGGGGGTGAAATCATCCACATCTATTAGCCATAAAGACATCATCTCTGACTGAGTTGCAAAGTATCAAAGGTTGGAGAGTGTTTCAAGAAAATAACTTTTGCTGTGTTTTTTCACTCTTATTGAGTTACTTCCTGATGGTTACTTCTATTAGTACTCTGCATTTACTTGTATCCATGGTGTGCAACAGCCTAAACCCAGAGAAACTGAAAATCACAACCTGCTCAAGAAGAAAATTATGCACTGAAGTTTGGCTCTTCCAACACACCAGAAATCTCCACAATGGTAAATCTTGCCTACAGATTTTTTGAAGATCTGACTCACAGATACCTCCCCCTCCTTAATAGTTAAGCAATCGACCACCAAACCTCTGGCTTGAATTCTGTCTGGATGCTGATGCACTTTGGTGTTCTCGGTGTTGAGACAGAAGATGCAATTTTATCTTCATCTTGGAAAGGCAGATCCCTGGAAAAGGGAGGCTGCAGGTACCTTGATCAACAAAATCTGAAATAAGCAGCCTGCAAGGAAAGAGACTCAAGCTCTAAGACTGAAAAGGATTCACAATCCAGAGCAGACAAGAACACATGGCACTTTACTATGTTTAGGACAAAGGATGTGCTGAGCCTGTGTTTCAGATACTTAATACACAGTAACAAACTATTTTAAGGAAAAATATTGTAGCTATTTTCTATACTTAGAACCTAGTCAGAGTGCACTGAAGATAAGGAAAAAATGTTAATAAACTTTGGAGACCTTTGGATCGTGCTCTTTTGGGATAGCAAACATCAAAACAACAGGTCATGTTGTGTTTTAACTGTGCCCAGTGCCAAGGATTTCTTCCCTTTTAAGACTTTTTTGGGTTTTTTTTATTTTTAAAATAAAATAATAGAGGGCATCCTTGGAATTAATCGCCTCTCAGACAGTCCGCTAAATACTGTAAAAGACATTTTCAGAGTCTGTAATAGGTTTCACATGTGCTGAGATGCCAGGAAGATGACAAAGAAGGCTGCAGTGTAGGGAAGTCTTGAGGTGAGTTGATGTGCAGAGCAAACAAGAACACATTTACAGTATCATTCCTTCCTGAATCAAAGCAGTGTTTTATTTTCACATCTTGACCTAACCTATCTTCTCAAATAAGAGAGCAGGAATGGGATACAAATAATTAAAAACTTCTGCCTTTACAACCACTGAAAGTGTAACGGGAGAATCCATTGAACTCTGTATGACAGCTGGGTTTTTCTCAAGCTGCCTCGTATCTACAAAGCAACAATATTCAGAAAAGTCTTGAGACAACACCTCAGAAACATTTTGCCTAAAGTGGCAATGGCTAATTGTGCTAGCATATAGGTCTGAAAAAATTCCTTCCCAAACAAAGCAACTTTTCATGTCAGGTTTATATAATATCTATAGTATGTTCCTTACACATACAGTTGTCAATCTGGACACTATCAAAATAAGCTTTTTAGGGAATTCTAGTAATCACATTAAATAAAGGAAATGGAAGGCATAATTTGCTGTGATTAATTTAATTTTACTGTTTAAGCCCAGCCATGTGTTCTGTTCAAGGAAATTGCAATTGTTCAAAGAGGAATTTTTTGGTTATTTAACTTTGAAAACACCATGAAATTCACATGTATTTTTTTCTCCATCTTGACATAAATGCACACCCATGTATGAGAAGATGTATTAGCAAGACACATTTATAGAAAAGCCAGCTTGACATATTGGACTGCATCAACAATGATTCCAGTGAAAACAAAATAAAAATCAAGTTCACTTCTATTTTTTGCCTGTGTCCAACTATGGCATGAATTGGACAGAATGACAGTTTGTAACACTTATTAAACCCATACTTTGCTTGATATCAAAGAGCATTGCCTGATGCAACAAGAATGTTCCAGGAAAATCTTGACAGTTTTAACAAGAAACGAAAAAAATTGTAAGCCACTTGCATCCATCCTCACCCTGAAAACACATACCTATAGCTTGTTATGATGATAGTACCTGAAACAGAAAATTAAATATTAACTCAGAATAAATTGGGCCTGTATGAAACACACTTGCACCAAGCAATTTAGATTTCAGTCTTGCTCCATGCATTGCATCTATTGTCTGTGGGAGTAGAAAATAAAGGTTTCAAGTCACTTGGTTACCCCTGAGAGGCTTTTTGTTGAGGAATTAGCCATGTATTTATGGTCAGTTTACAATAGCAGGGAAAATGTAGGGATAATTTAGTTGCCAAATCAGGAAAAAGAAAGCCTTGGACAAAACAGATTTGTCTACTCAGTGTAAATTAAGAAACATGGTTAATTTAGTATATAGCATAACAGAGTATGCAGCATTTCTAGCTTGGTGCCAGTGAAACATTTCTACTACTTAGAAAAATCACACTATCTAATTACAATTAATGCAAATAAAATGCACACATATCACTTTCCAGAAGCAAAACATCCTGTGTAAAATTCTGAAGAATTCTGAACAGAAATTGTTCTTAGTGTGATTCTGTTTATGAAGCCTTGCTTTACCAATTCAATTACACGAAGAACACATTTACCCAGAAATTGCATCATTTTTTCCCTGAACATGATGTTGGAACTGGAAGGTTTCACCTGATTAAAAAAATTAAAATTCAAAGTCGGACCCAATTCTATTACAAGACCTTTCAGTTCATCAGGCAGGAAAGGCAACACTAAACTCATCCCATGAGAAACAGGACACGGTTTGACACAAGGAATGCAACAGATAATTTGAATTGAAAAGAATTCATATTTTAATCTCTAAATTACATACATATCTATAGTGATAGGATTAGAGCATCTTTCTAAGGATGGTGTTAGTTTTCCTGTTATTAATAGAATTAACATTAATAGTGTTTGCAGGTTCCTCTTCAGAACTAGGGTTTTGTTAGATCAGATGCTACAAACTCACATACAGTGATAGTGGTCCCTCAGTTCAAATTAGACTTCTTCAACCTTTTACTTACATTATTTTTCTTGTAAGTCAGCTTGTTCCTCAAGACAGAAATAATTTTATTTTCAGGAGATCAGAGTCAAACTCTTATCTGAAGATGTGTCAGTAAAACTTTTTCACACATTAATGCCCGAATTGCTTAAGACTGGCTTACACTTAGCATTTTTGCTAACTATACCTTTTAGCTGTTTCATTAGGTAAGTTATTAACCAAACTTCATAATTAGTTTGCATCACTCTTTTCCCAGTTTCATTCTGCCTATAAGAATAATCTACTTGAATGTTAGAAAAATATAACTACAGTTTTGATTAGTAAGTTTGTTTAAACACACAATCAATGCATAATAATTACAGTGAAGTAAATGCTGTGCCTATTTGTAGAATAAAGAGAGAAAGTTTTATATTCTTTCAAGTCAAAAATGGAAAATGTATACTTTTTTCCATTTTGTTCCAACAAGTGTGAATATTTTCATTCCCCCTCAGTGGCAAGTGCGGGCATGAAGAAGCTGGAACTTGCAGCTGGACTACCTATATCCTAAAGATGCTACTGCCAGAATAAGAGTTTCTTTTCTCAGCTAGCCATGAGAAGACGGAGTAGATTTGATCCTGACACCCACTGCTGACTAACTCCCAGAATAATTAACAAGCTCAGATTAAAGCTTTTTACTTTTAAAATTAAATGGCTGCAGAATTAATTTTGAATAGGGAAGGAATCGGGCATGGTGTGTTGAAAATGCAACAGAAAGTGGCCTGCAGGTGGCTGAATTGTTTTGGAAGGCCTGCTGTAATAACCACTAGAGTTGGGAGGAGGATGCAAGCACTCAGGTCTGCCAGAACTGTTTTCTCACTTTCCTGGATCCAGTAAGGTAAGTAAGCAGGAGAGGGAGCCAAGAGAAGAGGTAGAGTTAGAAATGGTGCAGGAATGCTGTATGTATCTGCCACCCTCTCAGATGCCCTTCAGACAGCAGTCCACAGGAGGCAGCTGCCTTCAAAGCCTTGCAAACCAGCTCTCACTGGAACCCTACTTCTCTTTCCTTTGTGTACTTTCAGAACACTCAGCTGAAAAAGTAAATGGCTTCAAATAATAGCCTGGAATGGGCTAAAGTTCCAGAAAAAAATGCTGGTAAAATAATGCTCAGTGCTAAGCAAATGTTTAAACACAGAATGCTCTGTTTGTAGTCAAGCATTACAAAATCCACTTGATATGGTTGTTAAGGTAAGGTAAACTTTGGTGTCTAAGAAGACAGTAATGAAAGCTAAAATTTTACATACGAACTAATTAGCCAACATGGGAGTAATAAATTCCAGAGTTTCAGAGACATTCATAATGAGCTAAGCTTAGACACACTTTGTTCTAGTGTGATCAATACAAGCACAAGCACTGTTTCAAAAATCACAGCAGTGTTTATGTACTTTGAATTCTCATTGTCAAAATTTCAAAAGGAACTAATTGTGCAGTAAATGAGCAAACATCCTGAAAAGTTTCTTGTAAATTAGGTTTGGTTTAACCCAGAGGAGTTAAAAGAAATTACCTATGACCACTGAGGATGTAGTGTAGTTAATGGTGGTTTAAAGATTTCAATTACAAAAATATTTGCTTAGTCCCAGGTCCAGATTTTGGGAAACATTGCAGCAGCAACTTCCTACAACCATAAGAGAAAATCTCAAGGATGGAATCTGCCTCCCCAGGCCATGCTAAACAAAAAGCTAATACATATCAGTTAATTCTGAGCACAGACTGTATTTCTGCAGCTCTCAGGAGCCCTTGTGATGAACTGAAGATGATCCCATTAGGTCAAATCCTTTGCAAATGCATGAAAAGGATCATTCTTGACCTGTGACAACCAGGCTTCAAGTATGGGCAACATACAGATCATATGAGAAAATGTTTTCCACAGAAGAGAGTGGTTTCAGTACACCAAGAATCAAACCACTGGTGAAACCACCAGAGTACTGAATGGGAGCTGTGGTGTCCCACTCTGCTCAAGAAAAATTTTATAATGGTTAATGAAAGCAGCAAGACAGGGAAGCCAAATGGAGATGTGTGGAGGCAAGACAGCAGAGCACAGCACAGTCAAGGAGCCGATACATGAAACACAGAAGAGTCTGAAGGGAGAAGCACACTCACTGGTCAGTGTTAGTTAGATTTGACTTGTGAGTAAAAAGTGTCCAAATAAATAACTGTGAGTAGTAAAGGGGAGCTGAACATTACTTCTTCAAGGGCAGATGAGGAAGGAAAAGGAAAGCAGCCCAAAAATCTCCATCCCTGTGTATGCCAAAAAGTGAGAGAAGAGAGTTGTAGGAGTAGAAGTCAGCAAAAGGATTAGACAAAGGGAATGACAGGAAAAGACATCCTAGCTTAGTCATCAGCCAAAGGTCTTATGTGACTAATTATGAAAAATACTGCTATATACTCTGTCAACTTTCTCTCTGAGGAAAGCTACAAGATGCCATGCAGCAAGAGAGATAAAAACAGCAAAGGAGGGTGTAAAAGTGACACACACACAGTAAAAGCCAGCAGATTACTACTAAACAAAGATGTCTGAGACTGAGGCTGTCCCTTTCCCTGACTGAGGGCAGCCAGGCAGGGCTCAGCCAGGGACCTGCCCACATCACCAGACAGCCTTGGTTTTGCCACTATGGTCAGCAGCAAGAAGGACTTGATGACTTCCTAAATTTTGTTCTCGTTCAAACTTCTCTGAAGTGAAGAAAGCAGTGACTCAGAGTCTCTCACACACTGTCTGACACACAGCTTCACCTCAGTGATCCTTCTGATGCCCAAGAAGCCAAAGATGAAGAGTAATTAACTCCATGATTTGGAATCAGCTGTCTCAATTCCATCAGCTTCTGGCATTCATGGTCTAAGTACCTTAAAATATAGGCTTAAAGCCCCAGGTATCTCTTGCAATGGTAGCTTAAACTAGTCACAATGCATCAAATAAAATCCCACTCTTTAAGACATCCTAGCTTAGTCATCAGCCAAAGGTCTTATGCGACTAATTATGAAAAATACTGCTGATTGACCATTATAAAATAATTTAAATTGATCTTCAAAGCTATACTTGGAGATTTAAAATGTGCCTTTTTATCAGAATCAGGATCAGAATATATGTTGTTTTAAAAGAGTAGGAAAAGTGTATTAAAGTGGGTTCTGGAAGTGTTACCTAGTTTGGAAGCAGAATAGACTAATTCATGGGGCCTTGTATGGTATTATTACTCCCTGGATTATTATCATAACAAAAAGCACATTCCTCACTGGAAAGAGTGAGATAAATTCCAGCACCCTTCCTTTGGCAAGAGTGTAAGGGCCTCCATTACTCCTGGAGTAATCACTCCTTAGTCAAAAATTTGCAAATAAGAACAACAGTTACAATGGCGTGAGTTGAGATAAATTTTCACTTTACCCACTGCAGTTCTGAGGTGGGACTGTATGGAGAATGTGAACCTAGACCTGGATTACCAATTTGTTTTATACTGCTGGGAAACCCTTGGATAAAGATGTGTCAAGGAAATTTTGCCTAGAAAACACTTTGAATGCAATGCCAACCCAATTCTCATCAGGTATGTTTCTTAAACAGTTTTTAAAAGATACTATTAAGTTTTTCAGTGTCTCCTGTGAAGTACTAAGCACTGTTACTTTTCATGGCCATCAATTATTTCTTCCAGCAGAGAAATTCAGGACACTTTGCTCTCTAAGGACCATTCAGGCCAATGAGCAGCAGGAGATGTGTGAAGAGAGAGACAACTACACGCAGAGCTGCCACTGCTGATCCGGGGAGCCAGGTACAGGGAGTAGAAAGCTAAGTACTAAACTAGTCATTGTTAAGAAACCTACTGTAGGACCCATTTCTTACAATCTTAGTGTTACAGCTTTGTGAAAATATATGGATTTCACTTGACACTTCTAACCCTATGACTGCTGTGTAAAATATTTAACCATCTATTAGAGCCTCCAAGGCTTCCACAGAAGCTGAAGACTTCAGTGCTTTCCATTCATAGGGTATGAATAATGCATACAGCCTTAACATCTCCGAAATCTTATTAGCCTTCCTATAATGGGCCTTCTTATTATCAGCAGCAAAGTTTCCATGGGTTTTATGTGTGATGAAAGTAACAATGCAGTGTGAAACACATACCTCCCTGCTAAAATTGATAATCACTTGAATTTGTGCAAGTGAAGCCTGTACATATAGAAGGAAAAGAATCTTCCTGCCAGCTTAAGAGAATGCCTTAGGAGCTCTGTAATTGCAAAAAAAAAAAAAAAAAAAGGCCATTTTTCTTCATCTTCTCCCTTCTGATTGTGCTTTCACTCATAAATTCGTTTGCTAGTCTGTACAATGATTATTGTAAATCTAATGCTGGGAATGCATTGTTGGGTTTTAAGCACCAGAAGTCACCATTATGTGTCTCCAGAAGAAGGCTTAAGTGATCAAAATCCTGGCCTGAAGCTAGACTGTACATAGAAATGGATCAATAAGATACTCAGTGTATTTTTATTTTCTGTCTTGAACTAGAAGTCAAATGAGTCAAATGTGAGCAAATTGAGAAGCCAAAGAGAGGGGTAACGGGTCCTGCTTTCTACTGTGGCACAGTAGAATAACACCAGATATGCCCGACACCACATGTATTTCTTTTGCAAAACAGGTCTTTAAACTCTCACACATATGCTTGTTGTTCTACACCTGGGTAGGCATTATAGGCATGATAATATTTTTTTACTTGACTGCGGCTTCATGAGGATTTGTTGAAGTTCAGTGCTGGCATAGAAAATAAAATAGTGTTTAAATGACAGCCAGTTGAATGCACACATTTAGACATGCTCAGCTAATTACTTCTAGTGCTTATCAGCTCTATCAGTAAATAAAACATATTCTATAAGACAGTATCAGGACATAAAGGAATGCAAAGTACTGTGAGAAAATAATTTTCATCAAGAAAATACAAACAAATTATTTCTGCACTCAAGTTTTCTGTTGATAAAATATAATCATGTAGAAACCATGTCTGAGCATTGACATCTGCCTCAGTACTGCCTATTTTTATTAAAGTCACTGAGGTTTCCCATGGGTGGACCACAAAACTTATTTAAACCCCCCTGAAAGTAACTGAGGACTGCTCTTTGGAGCATTTGAAGCATCTGCAGATGGCATTCTTGGAAAAGAGTAGATTCATTCAACTTTCAGTTTATAAATCTTACTTATATGGAAAAAGTTTATCAGCCTTTAGAACACATTCTCATATTGACATATGGTTGTACTTCTTTGAGCAAATTCCCTCCTATTTTTCAAAATAATACACAGAATCCAACAAATTGCTTTTTGTTGTGTTTTTGTCATTTATACGAGTTCCAGAATGGCAAGAGGAAACACAACATTGCACAAAGACTTCATTTATCTTTAGCATGCTGTGTATCCATTAGTTATATAATTTGAATTACTAACAGTACAGTATTATTCCATTACTCAGCAAGGGAGCTATCAGGAACATATGAACAGATTGCTGAATTTTTTGTTGGCATTTCCAGTATTTAGCATAATTATTAAAAAAAAAATACTGCAGAAGAGAAGCAAATAGATTTATGTCACTCAAGGCAAGGAGAAAATAGAGAAGATGCTTCTCTAGTAATACATTAAAGCACAGATAAATGAACATCAGCCTTTGAAGCATTGACACTATATATATGCACCAACTTCCCAGAAACTGATCTCTGTGTGAGATCCATGGCAGAGAGTCATGACAGGAATTTTGTTGACATAATGTCTGAAAAACTCCAGTTTTGATCTGGTTTATCTCGATTGATTAAACTATAATATTGTTTATGTTTCAACACTTTACATGCAAATTACGACCAAAATTTAGATATTTCTTGCTTTGACAAAGTGTATCATGTCACCATCAGACTCTCAGACAAGCCAATGTTTGCTATACAGGCAAACTATTGAGAAGAGCAAATTTGCAGCAAACTTAGAAATGTTTATGCATGTGCTAATTTTCTGCCACAAGTGGCCCTGCTGAGGCCAATGAAGCTATTCTCATCAGCAAAATTAAACATGCACAAAAATGTAACTGTTAACAGGGATCCAGGCTGCACTTAGACAAGAATTGGAAGGGGGCTTGGGATGAGATTAGGACACAGGTGTCAAAAGGTATTGTGCTCCCTAGTCAGAAATAGTTTTGCCTTTCTGAATTTCAACTCAGAAATGTATTTGCAACACTGAGTACATCCTTTGTTGTCTCTACATCCTCAAGGAAAACATTTAGCAAGGCTGTTGTGAAAATAAATAACATGGTTTTAAATACACAGAGGAGAAAGTGAAGGGAGAGCTCTTTCCATCATACAAGAGGGAAGAAGAATTTCTAAAGCGTTCTCTGTGCTGGAGATAGACTTCCCCTGATTTTGGAGGGAGGAGAAGATGCTTTGGCCTTCATAAAGCTAGAAAATCTATGACTTTCCTAGTGGAAGCTGAAAGAAGAGCAGGCTCTTATGTAGAAGTTCTCTGACTCTACACCTTCAACAAACCACGGCAGCACATGCACGCCTCAGTGTGGGATCCTACATATTGCTTACATAGCTAAGAAAATGCAAGTACATGAAGAATAAATTGCAAGCCTTAAATCATGCTTAGAGACCTGAAATTAGCAAAATCAAAACTGAATATTGCTCCAGTATAAAACACACGGCTGGCTTATCATTGTATCTTGCATCAGAGCAACTCCACAGAAATAAATCAATAAGACCAGTGCATATAAAAAGGCAATAAGAAATGATCTGCCATCCCCACCTGCAAAATTACATCAATGGCTGTATTAGTGGAAAACATCTAGGTAGATATAATCTATTATGATTCATAATAACATGTAGACATTCACCAAAAAATTCAGGATAGATATTTTATTCTCTTGAAAAAATCCAATATTTATTCTTGCCATAAAATATTTTGGCAGTTGAAAATCTTGGCAAAAGAAAGGCTACCTGATAAAAACTAAATTTAAGAACTTAAAAATTTTTTAGTACAGGAAGTATCTAGTCTTATTCTCCTCCAGAGAATTCAAAATTTTTGCATAGAATTAAATTTAAAAATTGATAGGCAGAAAAAAAGAGACAAATCAGGGACCTACAGACCTTCCTAAGTTAAATGTTTACTTATTCATCAGTGAGCTTTCCAGTTTAATGAAGAATTATATCAGCCAGTTCATCTCATCCAGGTGGAACTAAAGAAAAATAGAAGTGGAATGGATTGGAATAGAGGTGTGGAATGGACAGTGGCATCTGTCCTCCTGCTCTGTAGTAAAAAAAGGTACAGCAACATCATTAATGACAAAAATTAGGTATTCTTTTCTCAAAATCACCTTCTGCTGAAAACCTTTGAGCAGTGTCCCTTGGATACAGTAGCAGGGAGGAAAGTGGGGAATTCGTGAAAAGAAGAAGACAACATCAAGAAGACCACAAAGAAGTGAGCAGCAGAATTTTTCACCTGAACATGAAAGGTTGTGACCCTTGGTTGTAATCTCTCATGAGAAGAAAGGAGCTGATTTTTTAGGGTAATTCTTTCTGGGAAAGAATGAATATTTTCAATGCAAAGCATCACATGACAGCAAATGATCCAGAAAGACTCAAATTTCCAAAAACTTGGAGGAGCACTGGTTTTGCATATCTATTTTCTACGCAGATTTCTAGCCATTCTTCTCCTCTTAAATGTAATGCATATCATGGTTGCTTCAATTTAACCTGTTGCTTTTTATTCCATCCATACTTTCAGTCTTTTCTGATGAGGATGGTGACTGCTGGGTTCATTTTAACCGGAATTCATGTTTCACAACCCTAGGCATGCAGCATACACTTGCTCCTCTTTTATTGCATAGCTACTAATTTCAGTGAGCATGTATTTTCTTGGAGAGTTGTATAAGCATGTGATGAAAAAATTTCAGTACATATTATACATCTACCACTTTTCTCCCACTCAAAAAGCACGTTTTCTTGTCCTATCACTCCAATGTGATTTGCTCTTGAAAAATCTTTTTTCTCATTACCTGCTAATTTTCACAAATGCTTTGTTTATTTATTCTAGAATTTTCAAGATATTTAGTTGACCAGAGCCAAAGCTCTGTCTCTTCTTTTTCAACTTCTTCAAAGGTTAGTAAGTCTAGACTTTTCCCTCCTTTTCCCTCCACCCAAGAGCCACAATTCCTCATATCACCAACTCTCTGTCATGAAATAGCCTTTATCCACTCCCAAGCTCTTGTAACTAATCTGAGAACTGCTAAACAATTTGAAAATACCTTACAGAAACTAACCCAAGGACCTAAACTTTTTGTCCAAAATCTAGCCTGACTTCATACTCTTTTAACTACTACACCATTTATGTTAGTTGATTGTTTATGGTTAGTCTTTCAAAAAGGTATCAGCCACTTCAGACTTCTTTCCTCCACCCATTAATATAATTCATCCATTGTTGAATAGCTAGAAGATGTATTCTGTCTTTTAAGACTTCAGATACTTTAATTATTTTTAGCTTTTCTTAGCCTCTTTGTATACCCTTTCATATCCTTTAATTTTTCCTTTGCATACTACAACCACTTACTTTTAAAATTCAGTTTTCAAATCTGATGTTGCTTCTGATTCATCTGCACTTTCTCTTTTTCCCCTGTGAGGCCATTGCAGAGCTGTTGGTACAGTTAGATTAGTTTTCTATTACTTTTCCATTGCACTCTCACTGGGAAAGTTAAAATTTGCAGTTCTGGTGTTCCTACTTCCCAAAACAACCAGCTTCCCAGAATCTGGTCTATCCAGCAGCTTCACTCACAAAGAATACAAGCCAAAAGTCATCATAGCTGTTTTGATATTTTAAAATTTCTCCATCCTCTTCCCACTTGACACAGGTAAGACCACATCCAGAAGTGGAGGAAAACCACGGCTATTTTATTCTGATTCTGGATAGGAAAATGTTTCCTAACTGTATTCATGAATATTTTAATTCTTTTCAATATTCTAAAAACACATAAGCATGGGAACATTTTCAACATTAAAATCACACTGTGAATATTTGCCTAAAAACTACTGAAGTTTCAGTACTGAAAAGTTTGTAGTATTTCAACCAAATTGACTACTGCTGTCAATAATAATAATGCTTTATGTAAGTAAGAGATAAAAACTCATTTTGGTAAATATGTCACCTCTCACAAGTCGCTGTTAAATTTTAAACTTTTCATGTATCACAAACGTGCATGAAAACATGATCCTCAGGAACAAATGAAAGGAGAAGTGAATTTTACGGTAGTTCAATGATAATGATAGAAGTTCTTACAAATCTAGCACTTTTGGAGATTTAGGTCTTTTAGAAAAACATGCTAACATACAAGATTTGATATTCACTTTTTGTTCATTGAAAGACAGAGACTGAATGACACCACAACTCTCAGATATGGTGACACAAGCATGGAGTATTTTATTTATAGAATACCCAGATTCTTTGATGACACTGCTAAAAAGATCTATTTTTCTTTTTTTTTTTAACAATCTTTTTTTCAGAGTCTCTTGTGAAATTAACATTTTATTTCTGCCTACACTGTAAAACCTTGGACTAGTATTTTATTCACAAAGCTCCATTTTTGTAATGGATTGCAAAAATTCTCCTAGCACCAGCTGATGTACTCTGTTTAAGTATGAAAACTGTTGATAGTTTGTATTGCTCAGGTTGATACAAGCAATGTATGCTTATACAAGACTACAAAAAACCAAACAAAAATTTAAAAAGAGTAAAGTTTCTAAATATTCCAAACAGTCTTCACTATATCTGTTTATGTTCCAGTGTGGCATGTATGACTCTGGGATGTGTTCTATATGGGTTTGTGTTCTCTCTTAATAGCAAAGAAACAAAATAAAATAATCTCCTTCTTAGACTTCCATCAAGAGGTAGGAGGAAGAATTTGGGAAACAGAGAGTCATTTTTCTTCAGAGATGCTCAACTGTATTACACCAGGTCATAATTAAATCAGTCGAGAGTGATATCTCTGGAACACCCATTTTAAGTCAGACTGGTATTAATAATCTCCAAGGTGATCCCAGTTTCTATGGGAACTATGATATTTGTTTGTGTTCCTAGCACTGGCTGGTCGCCCAAGTTTGGCAGCCTCCCTATAGTAATCCAGCAGATTAGAATGTTAAGTCTCGTCATGAATTTTTCATTACTGCTGTCAGCATGACACTGTCCTTTATAGAAATAATTACTAATTAATAAATCCTGCTCTGTGTTCAGATGGGAAAGGTTGCCTATGCTAAACCTGCCCTTTTGTAACCAAGCTGTTTAAGCCCTTTTCAATTTTGTCAAGCAAAGAAAGCTAATTTTTTCACTTGCCAAGGTCTTTCAAAAATGTGTAAACTCCACCATTTGTTTTGTTCCCATGACTTTTAGAAATACTTTCCTGCTTCAACTGATATATTGCCTGTGTGGAGATGCTATGCTTTGCTTCCCCTTTTTATTTTGATAGGAGGGAAGCAGACAGAATTTATAAAGTCAGTTCCGCTTGATTCATGCAGAAAATCTGGTCTGGCTTCACTAGGAAGCAATATAAACTCTGAAAGACACCTTCACTGTCATGGCAAAGCATCACAGTACCTGGTGTCCTTATACTTTTTCCCTACAAAGACATGCTTATCATGAAGAAGCTGCCCCCTCTGTTTTTATTGTAATTTCTTTTTTTTCCTTTAAAGGGCATATTTCAGCATTCATACCTAAAGCTAGCTCAAGCCTCTTTTGATCTGAGCCGAGCAGAGAAGCTCAGGGGGCTCACTATGAAGACTTCTTGCAGGAATGGGCCCAATCGACAGGTAAAGCATCACAGAAAAAAAACTATGATCATTTAAGATTTCAGAGACACAAGGGAAATAGCTGACAAAAATAGTGCTTACAAAGCTTTCACATAATTCGTAAACCCAATAAATAAACACAGAGTTCTGAGAATATTGTTCCTTTGCATATCACAGAGAACTGACATAAATTATTACTAAAACCTCAGATTTATTACCAAGAATAGATAATGTTATGGAGTTTATAAGTACATAATTTACATTTCTCCAGTTATATCTGCCACATATTATGGGGGCTGTTCTTTACTCCTATCAAGCATTAATCAGAAAGATTATTTTATACTGTAAAACATTCACAATTGCAACCTT
>PYHW01010133.1:922489-938252 GCA_013186435.1 Turdus rufiventris | reverse complement strand
AAAAAGTACTTATATTTGGGATTCTACAAAGAGTTCTTTAACAGGAACTAGCATGTTTTAAAGCATGCCTTGTATTTGGTGGCACTTTTACAAGAATATCTGTAGCCTGAGGCTTGAAGTATCACTATTGTAAGGTGCAGGCTATGAGGGATAAGCAGAGATTCTGGAACAGAGATAGAATGACACAGAAAATAACTCAGCCATTCTTGCAATGGAAAGGCTTTACTGCAAGAAGGAGTGTGCCAGATACACTGCTCTGAGTTTATGCCATGCCCCTGATACTGTTGCACTGCCTTAAGTACCTGTTAAATCTTCTCTTCCCCATGAGCAACTAAGGATGCTGCTGCTCCTACTGAAAACGTCCACAGTTTGAAAATGATGGACAGAGTCAGAAGGAAAAGACAGTTAATTTAAGCACACAAATTGGAATAGCAAGTGTCTGAAACAGGAAGGATTTAGACAATCTGCTGGGCAAATGTTTCCCTCCCATTTTCTCATCTGTTAAAGTCAACCTTTCACTGTGATGGGAAAGACAGAAAGGTGACAGGGCTAGGAGAAAAAGAAATCTCAACCTCAATTAGGACCAATAGAACACTGAAATTTTGTTAACTAATTAAATTCTGCTATATCCAACCACATATATGCTGTGGATGTTCATATACTTTTCAATATGTTATTTATGTTCCTTGGAGAAAGCAAATGTTGTTTTCCTTTGAGATAACATTGCAGCAGTTATATATGTCCTTTGTCAGTATTACTTGAGTAGGAGAAAAAACAGATGGTTCCTTCACACTGAAAAAGGCATGTACTACATTCAGAGCTTTAGGATGAGACCCACAGTCTTGAGTAATAAAAGAATCCTGAAAGAATTTACTGCAAATTGAACTATGCTGATTCAGAGAACCAAAATTAAGTGGAAATTTTATGATAATTTCAGGGTCGGCATCCTGCTGGTCCTGTTGGTATTGCCTTTCCTGATACTGTTCAGCTTTTCCCATGTTATTAGGCAGACGTCCAGAAACTGACATTTTCTGCAATTCTACTGGAAACTAAATGTCATTTTAAGGTAGATGAATCAGTTGTAGTATCAGCTACTGATTTGCAGGAGATACAGCTGATACTGAAGACCTGTACCAATACTGATGTAAACCTTATTATACAAAACACAGATACTGAAGTTTCTTTCACCTTTTTAAAGTTCCAAAAATGCCCAATGTTCCTAGAATAATAAAACATTATCCCTTACAATTTAGCAGCATATATGACATAAGTAATGGGTCTTCAATCTGTTTTAGACTCTTGCTTATCACACTCATATTGCCACTAACTTTAGTTATTAAGGCTTTTTCCTACTATTAGATAGGCATTAAAACACATTAAGGTCACTCCAGCTGGATTTGTATTCTGGGAATACTTTCTTTTAACTAGAGAAGATGCTAAATAATGAACAGATATGGAGAAGCCAACATCTTTATGAAGAGATACTGCCATTTTAACTTTTCTGGTCAACCCCAAAATTTTCAAAAGAAACATGCTTCAAGGAGTTGTATGAAGGAAGGAGGGGGCCAGGACACATTTCTACAACTGGTTCTTTTCTGTAAACAGAAAAGTGAGAAAAATCCTTGTCCATGTGATTTATCCATTCTCCAAAATGGCAATGGAGTTAGTTCTGTCAGATGGTGATATTTCTGTATTTCCACTCTACCCAACTTATGCAGAATTCAATCAACAGTGTGGTTCTTGACAGGAAGCATGAGGTTTTCAAAACCATTTTCATTCAGTTTCTGCAAGTTCTCTGGCAGAGTTTCATCAGAGAGAAGCCACTTTTAAAAGTTAAATAACTTCTACTCCTCTTGGAGTAAAAGTTTGCTTCTTGGCATCATTTGCTTCTAGAACCTTGAAAATGTAAAACAAAAGACTACACTACCTTAAATGGGAAAAATGAGGAAAGGCAATGACAACACGACCATTTTTGTTCTCCAAATGCCTGCAGATCTAGATTGACTTACAACTTACATCTTTATCCTAGCAGACACTCATTCAGAAAGTAATCTGTAGGCAATAAAAGCAAAGCACTTCACTAAACCAGGCCCTGGGCTCTTTAGGACATTCAAGTAAACATTTTTGCAGGCTGAGCTTTCTGAACATCTAGAAATGACCCACCATCCTTGTCATAGTACTCAGCCTGGGCAAGTATCTACAGAGAATCTGTTAGCTTCAGCAAATTGAATTTTCCCCTTCAAGGAAGCCGGTGTTCTCTTCATATCTCACTGTACTCAGGTTTTAAGTAACACAAATCCTTTCTGCCTCCCACTGCATGTTTCTTTATCCTGAATCTATATTTTATTAAATAAAAAAGGTTTTATTAGATAGATAACAAAGAAATGTAATGTGAATGCAAGGCAGATTTTCTTTTCTGTACTAAATAGAAAATTAATGTCAGCTGGACTACATGATCCCTGTATGTGTTTGCCAGGAGTACTCCCATGTTGCTTATCCTGGCACCTGGGTGAAAATACTTTTATGTGCTGATAGTATCGGAAGCAAATGTGAAAAATATCCTTGAAAATAAGGTTATCTATGGCTAATTAATTATTTTTTTGGTTCAGTGAAAAGCAATCTTTTTCCCAATCCAAGTCCATAATCATGATCCAGGCTAGCGTACCCCATCATGAAGCTTTGCAAGCCTCATACCTGTCCTGGCTCTGGTAAAGCTTGTACCTTATCCCTACCAGATACTTTTCATCTGCATTTGAAAAGAAAGGAGTATGCTTGAAGCTTATATGGCTATCTTTTAAATAAATTCTAGATTTTATTTTGCAAAGCATTGCATTCTTACAATGCATTTAAATGCTTTTCAATCTGCCAACACCTACATATGCTTGCAAAGACTGGTATCAACCATCTGAAAAGTGAGAGTGTTTTTTTACTGTGATATGCATTCCTGATGTCAAGGAAGGGAAGAAGGCAAAGTAGTGTGCTTGCATGGAGTTTATTGCTTTCTTTGATAAATATTCACTCTGTAAGGAATATCAGCCACTAATCTTCCCAGAGATCTGACTCAAAGAGGTTGCAAAACTATGTTGGGAAGTCCAGTGGCCTTTCCCCTTTCCAGCCAGTACACAGGTTTGAGTTCCAGGATGTCAAAAGGAAAGTGCGATTTCTTGTCACATGGAGAATGTAGAATCATGTATCTTAATGATATTTTACACCACATATTAAGGAGGTCATGTCTTCATAGGGTTTTTTTGCTTTTTGATAATAACGTGTGTGATGGTTTACTCCTCCCCTGATTATGCCATAACCACCAGTGAGGGTTGTGATGGTTGCATCCAGCTTACTCTGGACTTCAGGGATGGATGGCAACACAGCAGACAGGGACTGTCTGGGACAGTGACCCAGATGTCTTGCTGGCATGCAAATATAACTGGAAGTCAATCATCTAACTCCATGAATAGAGGGCCTGTTGAGCTCTCCTGCATGGCTGCACACCAAGCTATCCCTGTGAGTAGGGATGCCTCTACAGGCTACTTCTTGATTTTGAGAGATTCTCTGCCACAACAGACTCTTGGTAAGAGATGCCAATCTTCTTTGAGCTACCATCTATGGTGATACAAAAGAAGTGGTTATGTACATATAATCTTTCAGACATAAACTGTTGACCAATTCGGGATCTAGTGGTACCTAATCTCCCCTACGAGGAGTTTAGAACAAAAAGGGACCCTTCTTGAACTCATCAGGAGGGTCCCCCTGATAGTCTTCCTAGCCCTTTCTCTGCATAATAAAATGTACTTTACAATCGAATTTTTTCTTTACTATCAAACTTAGTTAAATCACTGGTTTATATCAATAAACTATTGCTACTTACCTATTTCCTCCACTTACATACACCCCCACATGAAGAAAGGGCTTCACTCCATCAGCAACACTGTGTGATAAGAACAGAAATATATTTGCAATGAACTTTCCAAGTCTATTGCCAGCAACAGACCTCTTCTTTATTCAGTGCACTAATGCTTTAATTTTTCTGGGGTTCTCAAAAAATGATAAAAACAGAGATGTCACCTTGTTTTTATAAGCCACAGAATTTAATAACATAGTAGCCTGAATTCTTCAAGTAATATTTTAGGCTGCACAGTCCCAGACTTGGACTTAGCATGCTAGAATCCTTCTATGGTTCTTTAATCTCATTAATAAATTTCACACTTTATGAGTTTCTGCTTTAATTATTTATATTGTGCTTACTTCCACCAAGGCAGGAACAAATAAAGGCAGCTCATCATTTTGAACACACATATCTTCTTCTTCCCACTCCCTTTGCACCCTGCTGCTTTTCTCTGATGAGCAACAAAACCAGAATATTCTGAATTGGATCATCTTTCAGATCTAATAACAAACGTCATGAGTAATGTATATATGACTATATCTGTAAATTCATGTGCACATATGATCTAGCACATGATTTTAAATACATAATTTTATTTACAAAAATAAGCTTTTTATATGTTCTGGAAGTCAGTAAGACATAGAAGGGCTCAGGGATAAATTTTTTCCATCTGCTTCAGGTCTGGAAAGCTGCTTGTAACAGGAACTAATTAAGAACTGCAGATCTCTGAGGAGAAAGTAACTGACTACTAGAAACACACAGTCATTAAAAAGCACCTAAGCCTACCTTTAGCAACAGAAGAGAAACTGAATAAATGACTTACCAACACATATTAAGAAAACTTTCTGCTCTTTTCAGGAAGAGATTTTGATTTCTGCTAATGGTGTGCTCATTCACAGACAGTCACCAATACACTGGATGCTTGGAAAATGGTGAGAGTAAATACAGAAAAAAATCACAGAGGGGTATTCCATAGATTCACAGGGCTTCATTATCAGAATGGATATTAGAAGCTACAGCCTGTTACGTTCCTAAAAACCATTAGTCTTTTAATGCTGTCCAAAATGACAATTCATCTGAGTCACTGTGATATTACAAAGAGAGGGTGAGTTGCACAACCAACTGAGGCCCATCTGTCCCCTGGCAGTCTGGGATACACATGAAACTGCAAATACCAGAGAGTTGCAACGACTCCCAGAAATGCCCTAACCTATCCTGCCTGCAAAAGGAAAGTGCAGGCTAAAATAAGCTATTAAGATAAAGCATGAAAAAGCTTCCAAAAAACCCTGTCAGTCTTAGATAACAGTGCAATAGGTAACAATGCCATGAGAATAAAAGCATTCATTCAAAAATTCAGTGGAAAAGAAACAGGTGTGGTTTCTTTCTTACTGGAATCATCAGGACTGTTTTCTGTGACAATAAGTAAGAGCCCTCCATTTTACTGCTACTTATAAGGCATTTGGATTTAAAAAGTATAATACAATGAGAATCTAATGTCCATTTTATTAATTCCTAACCCCTCCTAATCTACTGTGTGCATCTGACTCCTCTACACAAAAATCAAAGAGTGCTGCCATGTAATAAAGTTATAAATGTAATTCTCTTCCTAGTCCTCATAAAGAGATAATAAAGAACACTTGTTTGCTGGAGGTAACACAATATGCTCACATCATTCATCATGCTTCCTGATGTTAAAATAATAATGAATTCTCTACAGATGCCAGATGACTGCAACTGTATTGTACCCTCTGTGATAAAAGGTGATCTTCATGTTTTTCCATTCACATATTTTTATTTGAATGAAGAACACAGAAAAACTAGTGATTGCAGTAAGACAGTAATCACAACAATAATTGGAGCAACATTTCTTTAAGGAGCAATTAAATATGACTAAATTTATAATTACTTCTGAAAAATGCTAAAAAACTGCACTGCGAAAAGAAGTGAAGTGCTTCTATACAGTGAAAATACATGTTTAATAGACTCAAAAATTTTGTGACTATAGTATGGAAACTATACAGGTTATTACTGAAAATATTATATTCCATTGAGTCCCCATAGTAAAATTATATTCTTGGATAACATTTCTGGCTCACTGTTTTCAGAATTACATTGGACAAATATTTTAAACCTCCAGACAACCAAGATAAGTAGGTAGAAGCATAGGAATATTTTTTTCCTCTGGTGACTGAAATAAAAAGCAGATCATTGCTAACCAAGTTAAATATTGTCTTTACCTAGAATTTTTACTTTCCCTTAGTATAGAACTTAACTTCTCAGTAAAAAAGACTGAGGGAAATGGTAGTTGTGACAACTGAGCAGAGATATCCCCAAGTACAGGAGCCAAAAGATCTCTACCACAAACAATCACTGTAGCAAATACCAACTGGCTCTTGTTAAGCACTGTGTGTGCTGCAGACAAGATACTCCTAGAAACTCAAAACGCTTATGAGCTGATCCAATTAACTTCAAACAAAAAGAGTAAATTACAGTGGATCTTCAAGTTAACTGTTGTCTTTTGAACAAATTCTGACAGTTTCAGAAGAAAAGCAGCTATTGAAGTCAGCCAGGCTGGTGATTTGGGTCTCAGGTAAGAGACTTTTTTTTTAAGCCAGCAGAACAGAAATGTACTCTGTGAACCTCAGCTGTACAAAGCTCCTGGAAATAACTGTAGATCCAGATGGATTAATGACAGCATCACCAAAACGAAATCTAAAAAAAGCACCGACACCACATGTGAGGTAACACAGTGGGGAAATACATGTTACAGAGCAGCGAGTGTGGCAACACAGTGCAAAGCCTGAAGTGCCATGTTCGGCCACCCTTCAACTCATTTTAAAATTAAACACCCCCTGCCTCGAAACCACTAAAAGTGACAGGTTTGTTCCAGATTAAGTCTACACGGCTAAGTGATTACTCCACCTCATTTTTTCCAACTAGGGTAACTGTATTAGAAATGGCAAAGAAAAGTTCACCAGTAGGAAAAAAAATATGGAAATGGGAGATAGAAAAGTGTGGAAAACAGAAGAAAGAAACTGTGGAAATGGAAGCTATGAAAATCCTTACCTATCAGAAAGCTAAATTCAAGCCCCGAATGCATTCACAGTGTGAGGGCACATAATCTCCAATACGGTAGACAGAAGAAATCAGCACATGAAACACATTGTAGCAAGGGATTGCAGTAAGTCAACTGACCTGACAGAAGTAAGGCAATGTATACTAAAATTAGTGAACCTTTGAATTCATTTATTTATGAAATTGCAGAAAGAAGAAGTTATTTGTCCACTTGCAGACCTGCATGATACAGGTCTTACGGAAGGCTTCAGAAAATTTAAAAAAAAAAAAAAAATCAAGGCATTAAAGATAAGACTGAAAGTAGGAAGAGCAGGGTAATGTGCAGAGTAGATGTGCCACACTAAATTGATATCTCTTTTGAAATAATAATTTTCTGGACAAAACATGCAAACCTTCAATTCACCGGGCTGCTCAGAGCCCCATTCAACCAGGCCTTGAACACCTCCAGGAATAAGGCATTCCCCATTCCCCACTTCTCCTGGCAACCCATTCCAGTGCCTCACCACCCATACAGTAAACATTTTTTCCTAACATCTAATTTAAGCATACTCACTTTCAATTTGAACACATGTCCCTTGTCCTGTCACTAAGTGCTTTTGGAAAGATTCTTGCCACATCTTTATTGTGTGCTCCCTTCCAGTATGCAAAGCCACAATTAGGTCACCCTGAAGTCTTCTCTGTTCCAGGCTGAGCATTCCCAATTCTCTCAGCCTTTCTTTTTAGGAGAGGTGCCCCACCTCTGGACTCACTCTAGCAGGTCCATCTCCTTCCTGTGCTGGGGACCCCAGAGCTGGATGCAGCACTGCAGGTGGGGTCTCAGCAGAGCAGAGGGGCAGAATCCCCTCCCTTAACCTGCTGGCCATGCTATTGTAAAATAGAAGTGTTCTAACTATCCCATTTCCATTCCTAATGAGACTTAGGGTTGTAATTCTGCCAACTGTTATTCAGACAAGTAATACTATTAAAAAATGGGCTTTACTGAAAGTGTAAAATACTTCAGGTTTATTTCAGACACTGAATCCTGAAATACAAATCAATATGGCCATACACAGAATATGGATGGAGGAATTAGTAAGTGCCACTTGAAAGTTAAACAGAACAGCTGTGATAACTGCAATCAATTTGTTCCTGAGTTTAATTTGAAAAGATTTAGACAAAGGGCATGAACTTTGCCCTTGAGTAGCTAACTCATACTAATTGAAGCACTCCTACATTGTAACAGACTATTTATTCCATTTGCACTCTCATATACACACAGACAGTCTTGCTAAAAGATTTATACTTGCTCATCACAATACCATATTTAGTAGGAAAATTAACCCAAAAAAACAAACAAACAAAAAAAGAGTGCTAGGAAGATAAAGGCAGATTTTCCTGGACAGAATTAGAAAAAGAGCTCATAGAAAGAAATAATTTAAGAGTATAAGACTAAAGCAATCCAGGAACTCCACAAGCAGCATGAAACTTTTCAGAGAGAAGCTGCTGCTGCAGGTTAATCCTGTTTCCCAAATTTCTCTCAGCAGAAACTACAGGACCAGCAATGCTGCATTTTAAGAATGAGCAAAATCAGCTTGGGATCCGAAAAGGGCACAACGATATGGTTGCAGAAAAAAAAAAATGTTTAGGTAATGTAAGAAGCAGGATAGTTACAGATGTCTACCCTCCAAACCTGGTAGCCTCTAGTATTCTGCTCGGTTAAAAGCATCAAATTCCACTTTCTTCCAAAACCATACTGAGGGTGCCAGCTCACCTTTCCATCCTTTACACAGCTCCAGCCTTAGGACAGCCATCAGGATAAGTAACACTGTGCCAAAATCCTTCTGCTGCTGAGAAAACTCATGCCTTCCCATCCATTAAGCCATGTACAACTGAGCAGCTGAAAGCATTTATCAATCCCTCCTGCTGAACTCGGCACTGCTCTGCCAGGAAGGGTTTGGTTCACTGCCTCCCAGGGAGAGTAAATTGGAATCACCAGGGAGTAGTTAAAGTATCAACTTGTCAAGAATCCAAGCCCTGTTTCAAGGATTTTATCCATCAACCATCATGTAAAATACAGAAGCAACTCTGGAAGAGATTGTAACCCTATCACTGTAGAGCGATGCTCTTTTTTTCCTGATGAAACTTGCCCAAAAAATGCACTTTGCTCAGGAGGGACAGACCTAACCAAGGCAGTGATTAAGAAACAAACCTAAGATATAGAAAGTACATTTTTAAAATAAGTTTAGGAATAGGAGGGAGAAACTTGTTATTTGTATGATCTAAATGATTTTTTTTTTTTTAGTTACTACATAAAAAGGATGCAGAACCATTACATGTCCTCTGAATAGATGTAAGGTTTAGCTCTTTATTCTAGGAAAAAGTTTGTGGTGTAGCTCCACAATTGTGTCCTCTGATGACAGAACTGTCCTGACTTCAGCTTCTTTTTTCACCCTGCAGTGCATCTGAGAAACTCATTATGGGCTGCACATCAATAATGGAAATCAAATTTCAAAAAGGTCTGTGAACTGTATCAGAAACTGAATATGATATTTATGGCCTAAAGATGCAATTTAAGACATGCTTTTGTCTTTTTTCCTTACTTACCAACAGCACATGCCTCCCATTTTAGCCCCTGTAAGACTCCTGTACACCCCATGTATTGCAAAGGGTCCAGACATCTTTGCCCTACTGCAGTTTCTGACTTCAGGCCTCTTGAACATCTACAAATTTTCCCAACCTGAGCTTGAGTTGGACCTACCTAAGGACTATCAAATTACGCAATGTCCTACATGAACCCTGAAGGGAGGTGATCCTCCCCCAATACACAGCACTGGCAAGGCCACATCTGAAGTGTTGGGTCCAGTTCTGGTCTCCTCAGAACCAGAAACACATGGACACACTGGAGCCAGATGTGTGAAAGACCACAAAGACGATGAAGGGACCCATGAGGAATGGCTGAACCAGCTGGGACTGTTCTGCCTAGAGAGGGCTCAGGAGGATTGAGTCATTGTGTATAAATACCTAAAGGAGGTACAAAAAAGGAGCCAGGCTGTGGAAAGGGTCAGGACAAGGGACAACGGGCACAAAGCGAAACCCAGGAGGGTGCCTATGACCATTACATAACCTCTTTTACTTTACCAAGCACTGGCACAGGTCACAAAGGGAGCTTGTGAGGTCTCTTTCCTTGCAGTTATGCAAAAAACCATCTTGACACAGTTCTGGGAAACCAGCTCTACATGGTGAGACAGCCCTGCTTGAGCAAGAAGGGGGGTAGACAAGATGACCTCCACAGATCTCTTTCAACCTCAACAGTCCTGCGATTATCTGAATGAAATACTTCATTTTATGTTAATATGGGAATATTTTTGTAGTAGGTCTGTCAACCATTAATTTTCTTTTTATGGTGCTATTTTGATAGCTTTACCTTGATAATTTTTTCCCAAGTGAGTACATTTCTCAGTACCTATTATTTGTGTTAAAAGCTCATCCCCTACTATGCTTAAAAAGGAACTACCATTCCCACATATGATAGTATGTGAAAAGTCTTTTAAGCTGTGATTTAACGATTTAATGGAGCTATTAAGGAAATAAAAAGCTTACATCACTCACGTCTTTAATAGTGTTTTCTATTTGTATAATAATACTTACTGCCAAACTAAAAAGAGCAGGATGTTCTTTTGACATGAAGTTTCTTGTAGCAAAACCACTTGGAATACATTTCACATTTCATGGGTAAAAAACACATTCAACCTTTCCATGTGTAGATATGTCACTGAAATCAATTAGTCATGAAGAAATATCTTGTGGCAGGCTAATAATTAGGCAGAATGTTGTGTACAGTGTTATACACAATTATATTTTGATATGTAGATTTGGAGATCATAGAGCAAAAAACAGGTCTTGAAACAGGTATGTGTAGAGAGATATTTTATTGCAAAAAATAGCAAATGTCTTAAGAACACAAACCAGTGAGTTATTAAAAGCTTCATAGCAAAATATTTAGCCAACTCTGTTACAATATATAGGCTTGAGGTTCTAACAGTTAACACTATGCCTCAATTCACTGAGCAAGTAATGCTCCTGGTACATAAAACATCGTGCAGCTGAAATACGGAGCTGAATATTTAAAAAAAAAAAAAAAAGAGGGTATTTTATCCTCAATCCTTCATAATCTAAGTAATTGAGAAATTACAACATTTTAACAAGCTTGATTCTTTTTGGGAAAAGCCATTAAAAATAATTCCTGAGTATTTAGGGCAAGTGAATATATAAAATCTGACCAATTAAGACCAACATCCTGTTGGGTGAGCCTTGCAGCTTTGAAGGGACATCCTCCAACGTGGCTGTAATGGCAGGATCATGGCCTAAACAGCAATGAAACACATGAAAACCTTCTGATATGCACATTTCAATTCTCATTTTCTTTAACAATAGCCTACAACTGTCAATTGTGAAGCTTGCTTTGCTGAGACAAACATGCTTTTAAATGTCAATTCTTTTGCAAAATCTTGTAATGCAAATTGACACAACTAAGCCTTCGGTAAACCATCACACCAATAATTATGTGAAATATATAAATCAAAATTTAGGCAAGGGGCTTTCATACTTTGTTAGTATAGGTATTGAATTGCATGCTTTGTATCAGTATTTTGAACAGAGAGATCTAGTTATTTAGCATCTTGTTATTGTAATGAGAGGCAATATATTCATTCTCCGTTACTGTCTTCAGGTACAAGTTACAATATCATCTTATTATATACCATGTTTCTAAAATCCTGTTGGCATCCATCATCTTGCTAAGATTTCAATTAAATCTTTCTATTTTGATTTTAAAATTACTGCCAATCAAAGTGGTTTTAGAGACTTAATCCCAGAAAAAAAAAAATCAGATTTCTTACTTATATATGCTTTTCCAGAATTACAGGATTAAATTACAATGGATGTAGAAAGATTATTGTACAAAGCATAGTTAATAATTCACAACACCGGTATTCAGCTTGATCAATTACAGTGAATTCACAAAAATGGTTTTATTATATCCACTCTTCTGTATCCACCCACCCCAGTATGTAAACAAGTTTCTCACAATGACAATGGCAAGACTGCAGTTACTGAGATGTACTGCATGTGAGAGACAACACCTAGGAATAAAGGCCTGGATTTGACAATTCCAGTGCATGCTCCTGCTCACTTCCCATTCTAGACCTCAAGACCACTGCTTTCAATCTCTTGCAGTCTTTAAATCAAGAGAACTTACAGGTCAATCGAGCTATTTCCTAGTGCAGTCTCCTGGAGTCAGATTGGTGAAAAGTAACATGCGTATATAGAACAAAAGAGATAGTGGCTTAGGAATAATTGGAATCAGCCGTAACAAAACTGTCCGAGCAATGATAATGCACAGTACTGCAGCTGAATGTTACTAAGACAAGAAACTCTTGTATTACAAAGATGAAGATCTCTGTTTGCACAAGCCAATTTTAATGGGCTATTAAGCATTTGGTTAAGAACAGGCTTGTACAGTCTCACTGAAAAGGAAACACTTGTCAAAATGCTTTTTTTAAAAAATACTGTATGACATCTTCTAAATTGCAATTTAAATATTAAAATCTTGTTTCAGAAGTTCCTCGCTTCAGGTTGTTACTCAAAAACTCATCATGTTCAAAACTCAAATTATTATGAGATCGTGATATCATAAGAAGCTTTTCCTTATTAGTAAAGTCTTTCTTGACTGCTGCTTGTGGCACAAGTAACCTATCCATTGGGTCCTCTTTATTTTCTAGTTTCATATAGCCTTTACTGTTGCTCCGATCCAGTCTGGGCCAGCTGGGGTGTTTCCTTTGTTCAGCTTGGACAGTAAGTGTGGATGGACCCCGGTCCAAGTCCAGTGACTTAGAATGTGAAGACAGAAGATGCAAAGATGTGTTGGAACCAAACTGCTTCCTGGCAGCCCCAGGAGATAAAAGTTTTCCTGTGCTTGGTCCAAGAGTCATAGGAGATTTGAAGGGATCAGACGGAGTGTCCACAAATGAATTGTGTCGTGGCAGCATGGAAGCTGCCGGTCTGTAGGATTCATTGGTATCAGTTAGTGGAATGGCCAGAGAATCCATGGACAGATTTCTAGACTGACTCCTGGTGATCTCTGAGTCCTCAGTTATGTTGTCTATACTGGGTTCATCGATAACACAGTTATTCAGTTTAATTACTGGCAGTGTGAAAGCACTAATGGAAGAAGATACAATGGATTTTGTTTCACACTTTATAGAGTTAGTGTTTTTGTCATCTGAAGCCTTGGTGGAGTGAGGGTAAAGTCCAAAGACTGAACCAGACTGCTCAGCCAGCAGAGGTGGCAGCAGGCTACTTGTGGTCCTATCTTCACTTTGGGTAATCTCATCTTCTTCAGCAGAACTATCCATTCTAAGATTACTCTTGAAGCCAGAGAAAGGTGCAACCGTGTTCGCAGCCAGCCGTGATGCACACGAGCTCCCGCTATGCCGGAGCTCTCCTTCCCCCAACAAGCCAGTGAAGGCACCACTTAGCTGCTTTTGTTCCCTGATCCTCAGGGTGTGGATGTCTATTACAGTGGAGTATATGTCTCTCATGTGTATTATTTTTGTTTCCTTGTCACGGTTTTCATGCAGAATGGCATTTGCACAAATAAAAATGAAGATTCCAATGCCCATAGTGAAAGGTCCCAGCATTTTCATCTTATCCGAGTGCACGTGCTGTTCAAAGAAGCGGAGTAAAATGCTGCCTTGGCTTCTCGGTGTTCGGGTTTCATTTACAGATGGATTATCTTCAGATCCTAACAGCTGTTCCTTCTGGGGCCAGTATCCAAGGATGGCCATTGCAATTCCAAAGAATGCGATGAGCACTCCCAAAACAAGAAAGAATCCTGATGGAGAATACAGACGGATTTTGCCCCTGACAATTACTACATCCGTCCGGGGCCGCCGCCTAACTGGTTTCTTCTCCTCAGGAACTGGTACTCCAGCAAGATTTACATGTTGCTGAGATCTGGCTGAGTCTTGCCTTTTTAAGGCAGCCAGTCCTGTTATGACTCCTCCTGTTGCTATCATAGTCTTATATTGTGCCCTGGAGAAAAAAAAGAAGAAAAAGCAGAAATGTTGAGGCAAGCAAAGGTTGTCTCTACAAATATAAATAGATTTTTGTTAATATGCAAATAGTTCTTGATAATTGAAACTCTCCTGGACTTAAAAAGCTACTACTATAGTTCCAATTGTGACACAGTTGCAATTTTGAGAGTCACATAATATGCAAAAAAAAATATATTTTCCAGAAGTCCTTTTTCACTGTAAATATAGATAATAAAGCTTCCATCAGTGATACAGACAGTAAAGGTAGTGTCTTAGGGGTTATATATCAAGACTAAAGATAAGATATCCAAAAGTCTTAACAGATCATTTATCTCTGGACTGGTCTGCAGCAAAGTAAATAATATATTATTACCTTGTTGGTAATTTTAGCATTTTAGCTACCAGTTATTTTTAAAATTTTGGAGACACAATGACTGTGAATATAGTTCATTCTACATTTCCCCTTCAAGAGATATTTCCTGGTAGATTTAAACATACATTCATACATGTTTATTACAGTATTTAAATAAGCCTTTATTAAGTCTATTCGGATTGCCTGAGTCTCAGCTGAAGAATAATTTTTGCCTTTCTTAATAATGCTGATCTTCACATATCTAGATATTTTTCCCCCTTGTTTGTTGCTCTTGGAGTACAAAACGCCTGTTAAGTTTTATCAGACAACAAATTTTCATAAATTTCAAATTAATAATTTCAAGTTTTCTTAGTTTTATGAGGAAATTTTATTTCATTTTAGACTTACTTTGGTACCTGGTTGCCTATTACATGAAGAACATTAACCAGCAAAGGTTTAAAAGAGAAAGTCATATTTGATAGTTTTTTTTGAGCAAAAGAAACAAATGAAACACAGTTCAGGATAGCTCTATTTTACAAGGCATTTCTGACTAAAAAAAATAGTTGCTGTGCTTAATCAACTAGTATTAGAATTAATGAGAGATGATATTACAGAGTAAAATTAAGATAGTATAAGTTAGGTACCAAAAAATTATGTCATCTTTGGTAGTGTTATTATGCTCAGAAATAAAGAAAGGCTGACAGCCTGTTGAAGAGGAAAAAGCTCTGTGTCAAAGCTGGAGGTGGTTCAAAAAGCAAAACCAAAGCGCGACCAGTGAACAACGAGAAGTGCTGAAAAGCAAATGTAAAGCGGATTGGTGACTGCTTGCAATTTACAGGCAGTGATTTTCATCAGGTCTCTCAAACTTGTCATTTTGTTTTAAATTTTAGCAGTGCTCCTCTGGGGAAAAAAAAAGAATTAGATCTCTTGTGTTAGGTGAAACAGACAGACTCTGTTATGATATGACACTATCAGAGATTTCCAACATTGCAAGCAGGTGTCACATAAGCACATCTACAAACAGCAATCGGCCACACCCATCAAATATGAACTGGATTATGAAATTAATAAAGCATTTGGAATAGGTGGCCAAGAGGAAGGAAAATTGGAAACAGCAATTCAGATGACAGACAGAAAGACTAACAACCTGAACTCCCTCCTTGCATCCTCACTGTTAAAGGACAAAGGGCTTCCTCTCTTTCTGGGAAACATTTTCTTTACGAAGGAAAGACTTGTAAAGGTCTAGACTGCTAAGTATACTGCATTTTCTGAATTTTTTCAAGAGAAATCATAACATTATTCCAAAAATCTCAGAAATTTCACTTGTACTCTCAGGTTTCATGTTCATAATTTCTTGGGGAATTTTCATACTTTGTA
>PYHW01010133.1:873173-918107 GCA_013186435.1 Turdus rufiventris | reverse complement strand
CTGTGAGGAACGGCTGAGGGAGCTGGGGTTGTTCAACCTGGAGAAAAGGAGACTCAGGGGTGACCTTATCACTCCCTACAACTCCCTGAGAGGTGTTTGTGATCAGATGGGGTTGGTCTCTTTCACCAGGCAGTGACTGACAGAATGAGAGGACACAGCCTTAAGATATGCCAAGGGAAATATAGGTTGGATATTAGGAAAAAGCTTTTTATGGAAAGAATGATCAAGTACTGGAATTGTCTGCCTGGTGAGGTGGTGGAGACACCATCCCTGGATGTGTTTAAAAAAAGATTGGATGTGGCACTCGATGCCATGGTTTAGCTGAGGTGTTGGGGCACGGGCTGGACATGATGATCTTGAAGCTCTCTTCCAGCCTTGTGATTCTGTGATTTTCATATTTAACTCAGTACAGTGATTTTTTATTTTTAGTTTTACCCTAAAGTCTGAATTCAAACTTCTAAACAAGCAAATACTTAGAAGACTTTTAATCAGAAGATCAGAAGTAAATTAAGATTATGCTAACAGCTCAGACAGCACCTCTTTGGTGGCACTGTGAATGATGCATGTTGACTCTGCAAGGAAGCAAGTAATGGTAAAATAGATGCGGAATACAAAAGAAAAAGAAAGGGACAGGCCTGTAATTCATTTTATAAAACATAACCATCTTGCTGATACAAAAACATCAGAGCTGTCAAGCTCCTTATGAAAAATAAGTATTGAGCAACTGTCTGACTTTGTTTCTGATCAGTTTGTTTCATCTCCAGTGAGAACATCAGCTCCAAAGCCCTGGACAGCTTAGAGATTTAGTCCTGAAAGAAGCAGTGGCCCACATTTACCTCTACATTTAGCCTAATTTTAAATTCTGCCCAGAAAAGATGGGAAGCAAGCTAAAGATTATCAGTATCTTTTTTCTTTAATATTATGTTTTATTTCAGTGTCCCTTACTATTGAAATTTTTTGCATGATAATCTTGCTTGCAAAGATACATGCTATTTCCCTGTAGTTTAACTTGATACTAAGTGTTCCGAAAAGTTTAGTTTTGTATAACAGCAAAAAAATTAAACATTACTGCAGTAAGAAGTAGCATGTGACAAAATCTGATTTCTATTACTGCAGCATTTCCTATCTGACTATTTCAGCTTATTAGGAAATTTATTTCCCAACATTATTTGATTTGTTATCATTTAAGTTACTAAATTTTGACTTTTAACAAGAACACAAATTTTAATATCAGGGAAAGCTTCTTTCACATTTGATAAACATGGAGTCCCAGAAATTAAGGAGATGACAGCTGTTTACTCATAAAATGTTTCTCATAATCAAGAATGCAAATGACAAAATTGTAAGAGAAATTAAGACATAACTGAGTAAACAAATTAATATTAAACTGTATGTAACACAGCTATACTTCCTCTTGATGAACAAGGTATACATATCAATATCCTATCTGTACACAGCAGGTTCAATCTGTTCTATTCCAAGGGTAAAAACTTCCAACTTCATAGGCCCAAAGGGATTAATCATTCTGGTAGAGACAATGCAGCAACAGCCAAACAGAGAGTAGTTCCACAAGAAGCAGAGAAAACCATCTCAAATTACAATTTTATGTAGCAGCAGTTTTTTATTTAGCAGAGTTTAACAAGCAGCCCAGCACACCAACAAGTGTTACTTATTATGCATGTCCCTTTTCCTACCCATTAATCAAAACAGGACCTGGCTGAACAGATTAAAAAACAAAGCAGCAAAGCAAAAACCATCTTTTGCATTTATGACTATGGGGTATTTTAAGTGCACTTTAATTGATAATAGGTGAGAAGAAAGCAAGTGGATTGTGGTACGAAAAATCTTTGTGGCTTCAGCTGGTATTTCAAAATCATGCTAGCAAAAGCCAAGGATGAGACACTTAGAACATTAATGCTTTGAAATTTCCAGGTGAATCAATCCATTTGGGTTTAAATTCCCTTTAATGGTGTCTCTTCCAGGCTGTAAAGGGATAAGCTTAGGGACTAATCATGGCCTTTTAACCTCCTGGTTGCCAATCAGTTTATGGAAGCAGGCCAAATTGTGCAAGCAGTTTGACAGCACAAAAAAGGAAAGGCAAGCTGCCCACAAGTCAGGCAAGGCAAGAGCACCAGGGTGTCCAAGTGGCAGCAGTAAGCAGAAAGTCCACTGCAGACATTAAAAGATGAGGTTCCCTAGATGTTGGTAGACCATGCAGCTGCATCAAACAAGTCTGTATTTGCTTTACAATAGAACCATGTTAAACAGTCAAATCTTTGCAATAATAACTGAAAAATAAAAGCTTGCTATTAAGGACACGTCTTATGTTAAATCTGAAGTCCGACAGTGATTCAAATCTAAATCTGGCAGTGGTTTTCAAATCTGCACTGTACTGGTTGAAGCAAGACCATGGGGGCCCAGCAGAATTTATGAAAGACAATTAGGCATGCCACATTAGAACTTTTTCATTGTCCTACTGTACAAATTTGGGAACTCAAACTAAGAAGGGAAAAAGAATTTTTAAAACAAAAGTCCAGGCTTTAATGAGAGTAATGAGATCTCATTTTTAAACATATTTTTATAACTATGCTGTGTCATTTTGAAGCACACGCACAGAGGTACCTTTGCATTGTACAAAGGGTCACAGTTCCTTTCTATCAAAGTGACTTAGATGCAAATTTCAGTTGTGGCAGGCATTTGAAGGAGACACACTGAATCCACAGTGGAGATATCAAATATCGATTTGCAGTCAAATTCATTCTATTTCATCAGTAAACCTGGACCATGGCACTCCCAGTCATGATCATTATGACAGTCCACTGCCTTGTACTAAAGTACAGCAAGGAAAGTACAAGTATGCCTGTGAGTAACCTAACTTCCTAACCTAGCCTTCCTCAAGCTCTTACACTAAGTGTCTGCGTAACAACTCAGTGGAAAGGTTATAAAATTACACCAAATCACAGCAATTACAATTAGAAAGCCTTGATCATCCACTCTTATTTGGAGGGGGAGGAATGAAACTCATACCAAACCACTGAACTAGTCTAGTAAAGTTATACTTAAGTACTATCAAATAATTCTCTGGACAGGGACCAGACCTTTCTCACAAAGATACAACTGATCAATAGCCAAGTCTCCATGACTCAGTTTCTGTTGGCAGTAATAGTACCCTCTCTTTCCTTTAGAAATCTTTTTCTCTGCTTCAGGAGGAGAAAGCTCTTTCCTTTATCCAGTTTTTACCTCTTGTGTGTGCAGCTGTCTCAAGCCCAAGACCATCTGCTTGGTCTGACTGCAGGTACCGGGGGTTGATGCTTTGTCCTCCCAGAGCTGCCTGTTCTCAGAAGACAGCTTCAGGTTCTGGCCTCCCTGGGGCCCCAGGCTGAACTTGCTCCAGACTGCAAATATCTTTCTTCACCCTTTATTATCATGAAACTCCTTTTTTTGAAACCACCCGGGCTTTTATTTGGCTCAAAACTAATATGAAATAATAAAGCAATAACTAGGGAATTTGAACTAAAAATTTCAAACTTAGTAATGCTGATAAATACAATTGTAGGATAAGTGAGAGTGCCTGTTATTCAGATTTGGGGACTGCTGTGACTCCATACTTTAAATCACAGCAAAAAAAAACCCCTTTTGAATTACTTCATCACTTACTGTATCTGCCACATACATTAATTATTCCAACTATTATGCCAAGATCAAACATAAGGTGAACATCCAACAGTACTGCATAAAGATGAATGCCTGAGCTGCTTATCCTCTTTGCTATTATTTCTCCTTCAGCCTGATCCTTTCAGTAGGTCATATATTGTAATTCTGTGCAAAATCAGCAACATTCAATATTGGCAGCATTACACAGAGCTCGTTAGCTACTCACAAAAGCACAGAACACACATCAAAGAGGGAAAGAAGGAACCTGAGTTTCTATATTTTGTTTTCAAGATGCTGCTCTATGACTTGGCCTAGATTTGGTCTGCCAGTTTTTGCCTGGCCCAGTTGAACTCACTTTTAAATTTGTTCCATCTGCAACTATGTCTACTGGCACAGTGCTGTAGATCAGGTGTGAGTCTGACAAGTCGTGGATTTTACCAATTAAAACTCACAAAACATGAGGTCTCCTATGTCTAGAACGGCTTCCCAGCCATTATACAGTGAACCAAACATGTTCTCAGGTCACAAAACATCTGTCTCACACAGCATAAACTCACCTGTCCCACCACTGTCATGTGTAATGTCCTGAATTCCCAGCTGTCTGTCTCTGTCTATCTGAACTATTTTAGTTGAAGTCCTAGATGATGAACTAAAGAAACACAAGGTCTCAGGCACTGCATGTACTTATTTGTGGAGTGCTTACATAACCTCTGTATCCACTGTATTAAATTATCAGTAAATTCAGAGCTGTAACTTGTTTTTGGAAGTGTGCACCTATAACTTCTTTACTTACGCATAAAAATTTCCACTTCCTATGCACAGATACATCACATCTTGTTCCAAAATCTATTACAGAACTACAGCAAAAAGCAAGGAGCTAAAAAAAGACTGGGAAAACAAAAATGGCAAGTAGCTTTATAACATTTGAAGAAAGTTACTTAAAATGTGATTGATTAATTAAGTTTTTTAAATTTTCTTCCCAGGAAAAAAATCCTCAGAATATGCACACTGAAAAATAAAAACTGGATAACAAGGTTTTACAGTTGCTTTCATTTGCTTTCATTATCCAGTTTGTTATTTTTTCTACTGAAAAACAGCTAGGATTTTTTTAGCCTAAACTGAGCAAGGTGATAACTGCCCTTTATGATTGAAGTGACAAAATCTGTTTCCCAGCTATTTTAGCACTTTAGTTTGTGTAAACCCATTTTCTAGTGAAAATCAGTACTACAAATGGAAGCAGATATTGGCTATTTAGCCACATATTCATAATTATTTTAGATACTTCTGTCCACTCAGCTTATTAGTGTTCATATTCAGTAAATAGAAATCCTGGTTTATATACATTTACAGGTGAGAGAAGTAGACTATTTAAAACCTTTTATGCCACGCAATCTGTCGCTTTCAGTATCAAGAGAAAGTAAATAATTTTGTTGAAAATAATGACATAATAAACACAAATTTAAAACATGTAAAAAAGCATGCAGATATTTATGCATTTGCTTTAATTTGGGGTGGGGGGCGGTTATCTTTTAGACATCAGCAAGAAAAAAAAAGAAGCTTCTTTTAGAAGACAGTGAACATTTTGAGGTAATACTATAGCCTACCACCCCTACGTCTGAAATCCAAAATACACAGAACTAATCTAAATTCTGAAGCAAGTTCACACAATGCAGATCAGAGACCAGTTATCAACCACAAGTCATGAAATAAATTTTAAAGGTCTCTAGATTTTTCTGAAAGACTGAATGTGTAAAAGCAGAGTAAAAGATATGTTCTCTGTCATCTACTGCAAAGGAAAAGCATGACTAAACACTCCAGGGTTCAGCACGCCAGAAAAACTCAGTTTCCTAATAAAAAACAAGCATGAAACAAGATGGAAAATACCTTAATTTTCAAGCACTAGGATTGCTGGTTCTTCAATTCTTACACATAAAATTTTGAATAGTGACTGATACTTTTTGTGGAGGTAAAAGCACAGCAATGCTGGGATGCTCCAGCTACTGTTTTACACTCACATATCATCCAGCTTAACTAGCAATATGTTACTTGATTTAATCAGAGGCAAAATCTCCAGCCTGAACACATACCTAATGTAGGAAGTGAGCAGATCTCAAGACCAAACACCCAACAAATGTCCTTATCTGCACCACATGCTCAGTTAATCAAGTTAATTGGCAGGTTCTAACAACTGTAATTTCCCACTGCATACAAGTCCAATGACAGTAAGACCAAATTAGTACCAAGAACGAAATGGAGCAGGCATTTCACAGAAGGCTTAAGTAATACCCATGTTAGATATGAAATCAAATCTATTTGCTCCACAGCTGAGATGTTTGAGCAACACTTTTGCCCTGACCTAGAAAACACTTCCTTTTCTGTAAAACATGCAAACTCAAAGCAGCAAGAGTTAGCATGCTGTGTTTACTGTCAAAAGACCTAGCGCCAATTTTTAAAACATAAATAATGCAAGAGTCTAACTCTCAAGAGTACTTAGTTATCTATAATGTGTAGCTGTATTAGAAGATCTCAGCGCATGACAGAGGTACAAAAATTACATAAAGTGCTGCTCAACAGAACTTAAGGACCTAGATCAAAAAGTAGCTGTAAAAGCCACAGACCTAGCCCTGCTACTTGTCCATTAAGCCTGGCAATGTAATTTTAAATTAGTAGCACAGATACTTGTCTGGGAATGGAGGTGTCCTGAGTGCCAGGCCGCTCCACCAGCAGGAGACTTTTTTTCATGTCATTAGTAAAGCCCATGCAAGGGGTCTTTACAAGGAGAACTGGAATTTGGGGTCTCTGAGCACCCCAGCCACAAGGTGTGAGTGTTTATATGGCCAAGAGAAGCATTCACCATGGCACAACTGTGGCCCTAAGCTATCATTACACTCCCCTTGTCTGTCATTTCCTCCTGAAGTCTCTTCTGAAAACACGGGTCAGTGTTAGGATGTCTTTTACACTGAAGGCTTCACGCAAGTTAATCTACTCTGCCAAGCAGCAACACAAATCAGCCCCTCCTAAGGTCTCTGCTGCTATAGCTAGCAAGGTCACATTACCTGAGCTGTCACATTTAAAGACAGTTCCAGCATCTCAACGCTAATTTTTGGTGATTCAGAGGTACAGGTGGACTCTAAATTACAATACCATTATATTTGTTCACAGGGGCAGAAAAATCAGCATATGAGGTTTAGGTTATTCTATGTTAGCAAATCAATAAGGCTATCATTATACCACAGCTATTATTAGAAGATTAATAATGGAGTGAAAATTTTCTTGGGTCTCAAGAATCCACAAAAATAAGCAAACTGGTTAGTACGATGCTATTTTCAGTATGTCAACAATAGTTTCAAATGCTAGACACAAAAAAGGGATAGTCAAGGACTATTTCATAGAGAATGGAAAGCATAGCTCAAAAATACTCCTGGTATACCACATAGTCAAACTTTTTTGCCCATTTATGGATGACAGAGAAATAAATTATTATTAAATTAACAGTAAAACTCAATTATGTCTTCAACTGCAGACTAGAATGATCCTGCCAGACATCCACATGGGGGCATCAGTAGAACCTGTAAGCATCCACACTTCTACTCAGCCTGCCTGTGGGTAAACACAACTTACTAAGTACACACAAGAGCAGCAGTTTCAAGACACAGATTAATATTTTACATGTGTAAAACAACAGAAATGTCAATATGAAGCCACTTCTGTTCTGCAAATTATCCATCGCAAATCATTTCTTCTGTAATTGTAATCAGCTCCATTACAATAACCACTCTCTTTGTAGTAGCCAAAACTATGGGTATTGTGAACAGGAGGAACCCACTGGGAGCAAAGTAACCTAGGAGCAGTGAGACACTAAAAGAAAGACATGCTGAAACACTCTGGGCCAAATTTATGGAACTGAATCTTAAGCTTTGGTAGCAGAATTAACTTACACAACTTGCATGATGCATAACCTTTCTTTTACCATCAAAAAATCTGTGAACATTATTGGGAGTTAAAGCCAAACAATTCCTTGGCAATACATGAAGAAAGGCCAGCTAAACAGAACAGAATAACTGCTACCCTCCTCACTTCTACTTACTTCCAGAATGTCCAAGTGTAGTTCACACAGGGGACTTCACATGCAGCACATCACTTGTGACCCTTAGAAGGTCTGCCTCCCTCACCTCAGTCACCTACACTCCACACTGCTGCTCTATATTTTAAACATACACAGCTCATCCATGGGACCGAGTCCTCTGAAATATGGCTGAACTGCTCTTACTTCATCTTACCTCTAAGAATCAGCATATGCCTGTCCTGCTATTTTGCAGAAAACCACCTCCCTCCAGTTTTTCTAGTCAGACTGAGTTCCTAATAGAGAGCTTGTGGAACAGCAGGCTGCCAGGCCTTAGGAAAGTCAGAATATTTCTAGCACATGAGGAATGATAAACAGTAGTGCTACCTAAGGCGTGGTGCCCTACTTAAAGACCTATTAATGGATGCATTGCTGATAGCATGCTGGCTTATCTGGTGTGTTGTGCATTTTCAGTACCCCTCCATTTGTAAAACCTATATATCTGTGTTTTAACATATTTGACCTACCCTGTAATTGCCCATGTAATTTAAAACATGATCTCAGTTGAATCATGTGATCATGACAGATGTCAACACTGACTGATGCCAGGTAACATTTTAATTCAGGAGGAAAAGCAAACTATTATTAGTGTGTATTATAGGTTGCAATTTCTTCACAAAGACTTGCAGTAATTTTTTTGCTCCTTGAGGTCTTCATTTACTTTATTGTTACGTCATCTCATGCCATTAATATTTTACCTACTTTGCTTTAGCCTGGATATAGTCATTGATAATTAAAGAGATAAATATCAGTTTAACGAATATTCTCCTGACTTACATAAAGCCTGTGTAATGTTCAGAACCAAGCACTTAGAAATTAGGTACATTTAAACTAAAATGAATGCATAACCATGATTATTTGAGGCACCTTGTTAAAAACTGTTGATCTGTGATACAAATATAGACAGCATAAACAATTAAGAGATGATTCCAACAAGAAGTTAAAAGTCCAAAAGACAGAAAACACAGTCAAGTTTCTCAAGTGTAAAATTTACATTTCTGGCTTTAGAATCTTCTCAGATAATCACAGAGCATTTGTAGTTATCAGACAGTCTGGTATGTCTAAACGCTGAGCCAAATTTCTGAACACATTGGTGAGGAGAAAAGAAAGTAAGGGTCAGTAAAACTCAGCAGACTACTGAATGACAACAGATACAGTATGGGTTACTCTTTTTTCTTTTAAGAAACTACTGCAAAACTGCCAACTCCATGTAAAAAACAGGACGAAGAAATGGGGAGAGGGAGACTAAGCTGAAAGTGTAGCTACAGGAAGATGTCAGCAGTTCACCATAAAGGTTTCAGTTCAGACTGTAGGGGAAAGAGTGAAATACAATGACACCAGTTAATTACTATTTCAGTAGAAGGCTAGCAACACATTGCCAGATTACTTCAAATAGATTTTTTTAGGCAGTAAAAGAAACAAGAAAAAGCAACACTAAAATTATCTATGCATATTTGAAGGCATTCACTAAAATTCACAGAAAATACAGCGAACACTTTTTAACAAATCTTTATGTATGATTCCTCTTTTCTCACAGTTGTGTTCAAAGGTCACAATTCAAAGCATGTTCCTCCTAGAGGAAATACAGCAGCAATGCTAATGTAAGTATGGAATAAGAGGCAACTTTTAAATATAACAGACATTATGGAACAGTTGGGACTGTCCAGATTAGTACAAGCAGAGCATGCCTGAAGTGTAACCAGTCTCCACTTTTGTGAAATACTGTCATAATGTGACGATTCTGAACATAGGTACTAATCTTTCCCTTCCTTATTAAAACCTCAAGGGCTTTGATTCTGCAGAAAAGGCACTTCCTAGAAAACCATGGGTAAAATAAATGGGTTAGACAGCTAGATTAGAGTGCATATGTATATATTTATACAAGAGTTCAAGTTCATTATGTGACTAAAATGTGAATAAAGTAATTACTACTTTAACAGCAACGAAAGAAGTGCAGTAATAGTACAGTAAGCCACATACCTGATAAAGCAAAAAGATAACTGTTTTGTTGGTTTTTTTTCTAAAACTGTGCCCAAGAATTAGCAGAGCAAATATCAAAAGGAAAAAGTTCTGTACAACTGAGCTGATAGAACTGAGCTTGACATTTGAAATAGTGGCTGATAGAGCTGCAAACATCGAGGACCACACAAAATGAATAAGAAGTAGAGAAGCATGCTGAAGGATGAACCAGATCATGCAACTATGCACAAACAGCCTGGAATGTCAGAGATAGAATGTCATTTAACAAAGGCAAATGCCAAAAAAATTAAGATAACAAATGCAAACATGCTCGAAAGCAGGGAAAAAAAATCAAACCAACAAAGATACCTATGCAAGCAATGAAAAAGCATGACAGATGATAATAAAATCAAAAGGGAAAGTTAAAAAAAAAAAGCATCTGGTTATGAGAACTGTTTGATTTGTAGGAAATATGTAAGGTCTGTGGGAGTTAACTAGTCAGATACACTTTCAGCTTCTGGCAGATTTGGCAGCTGATCACATCCTCCAGGTTCAGCTGGAGGACAAGATTTTAGAGAACAAGATTCTCCTTTTCCTTTCACATCACATCACTGTTCTTCATCTATTGAAAGGATCTACCATCACCTGCCCAGAGGCCAAAATAATCACTTCACTGGTGAAGTGGTGGCTTTATTTAGACTTCTCATTTAGGCTCCTCATTTACTCTTTCATTTTCCTTATCCTAGGGCATCAGTAAGACACCAGCAAGAAGGCTTGCTGCAGTCCTCTCAGAAGTCATGGACTGCTCTGTGTTTGTTCAGTACACCCAACCAGCACAGCCACCATCAGACAGAGTGGGTCATAAGCCCCTCAGACACTTACACCACCAGGCTGCTCAGAAACACATGCAGGTGGCCTCTCAGACTGCCCTGATATCCCAGGGTGTGGTTCTAAGAGATGCACATCCCAACTGAGAGCATTCCAGGTTCCTGCCAACTCTGATGCTTCTGCCTTTCAAATAACTCTGAATTTGAGAAAAGGTTCAACACAAGCCTTTGGCAATTTTTCACAGCTGAGTTGATGAGTGGGTGAAAGAATGGGTCAGAGCAGAGGGCACTCACAACTTTTCTGCTGCAGCCACTGAAAGCTAAATTCAGAAGTTGCCTACAACATAATTTGAAATATAACTTCTGTACTGTCTGAAAACAGGATAGACCATTTGGTATTTTTGTTGTTAATACTGGCAAATATCTATTTGTTCCAATGTTTTATTCAGGATCCTTGAAGGATCCTGCAACAAATTGCAACCATGAACATCCTGAGCACTTTGGATTGACTCAAAAGCTGCATCTAGATTTTTTATGTGGACAGTCCACCCCATATAGTTCCAAGTCACATTTTCCAAGCTATGGAAAAATGCTTGTATAGTAGACCTCTTCTTACTGATAACATATGGCAACTTTGTGCCACTCAGACAGAAGGAGCCTTCCCCATCCTAGGAATAGTCAGTGACAACACTGACCCTGATGGTTTCCCACTCGCTGTTGCTACGTGCCTTTGCCCTAACAGGAGCACAACATTCCGCTCATCACTGCCAGACATGCTGAAAGAAGGGAAACAATACCAGGAACTCCTTTAAGATTACTTAAACCTCCAAAGACAAACACAACTGCTGTGTACTTTTCCTAGCTTTTCAGCTCATTATTGACATGTAGATCCAGAAATCAAGCCTGAAAAATCCCCATCTGAGAAGCAAAATAATGTACCAATTTTGCAAGAAGTTTGTGTGTGCACATTATATGGACCCAGGACCTCAGAAGACAAACCCAGACGCATCTGCCTGCTTTGGGACAGATCTCTAAACTAACCTGGAAGAAATTACTGCTTCTCCACTCATAGGTCTTCCCAAAGAAGACTCCCTTGCATGAAGAATCTTTCTTGATAAAATATCCTCACTTATAGTGAAATCATTATAGAAATGCGAGTAAAGAACATTATTGTTATCATTAAAGAGTCACAGAACAGTTTGGGTTGAAGTGACCTTGAAGATCTTCTAGTTCCAACAACCCTGCTGTGGACAGGGACATTTTCCAGTAGGTTAGGGTACTCAAAGCCCCATCCAACCTAGCTGTGAACACTTCCAGGGATGGTGAATCTACAGTTTCTCTGAACAACCAGTTCCAGAGCCCCACCATCCTCATAGTACATGATTTATTCCTTGTATCTAATCTAAAACTAATCTTCTTTCGGTTTAATGCAATTTCCCCTTGCCCTACCACTACATGCCCTTGTAAAAAGTCCCTCTCCTGCTCTCCTGAAGGCCCCATTTAGGTACTGAAGGCTCCCCAGAGCCATCACTTCTCTCAGCCTGCATTTATTGGAGAGGTGTTCCAACCCTCTGACCATCTTTGCAGCCTCCTCTGGACTCTTTCCAACAGGTCATTAATCATTAACAGATGCTAATGACATCACAATCATCATCCCCTGGTGTCATAAATACCCCATGTGATCCTGCTCACAGAGGATCAGTATCTGTAAAACGATTTTCTTTTCATCTGAAGTATGATATAGGTCATGCAACTCCTAAAGCAGGACCATAGAGTCACACAAATTGTTTTCAGAGGTGCTGGGACATACATGTCACTCTACAAGCCACAAGTCCTGCAAGTTCTGAGAGTTGGCCAGAAATTGAGATACCAATGAGCCATCTTTTTCTAGCCTGAGAACTTGTAATCCATGCATGATGCAAAAATTCATGCATGCTATAGCACCATACACCTTCTCTTCTCCTTCTCTTCTCCTTCTCTTCTCTCCCTGTTGTTACACTCATAAATAAGCATAGTAACACCTGTCCTTGGTTAAGTGTCAAAAAGCTCTAATTGCATCACACCACCATGTAAAACTTGTTCTGAAAAAACAGTACTGAAGAACACTGGTGAAGCACAGCACAGAGCACCGAATATTTGTATGAAACCTTTAATTTTCCAGCACTTCCTGATTATCTTCTGATTTGAGCTGTGTGGCCCAGCTGAGCATTAACATTGATTTTTTGATTTAATTACTGACACTCTGGCTTGGAGAGCTGTGACATGCTGAAATTCAAATGAATAGGGGTTGCCCTGGCCTCCTCCTAATACATGCTGTGCTGATTAATCCAATCCTGTTCTGATTTTCTGCATGCACAATGCGTTTATCCATTCCCATTCCCTCACAATGAGTGCTGTTCACAATTTGCATCCCTGATTTACCACTGATTAACCATATGCCCCACATCAGCTTTGTGTACTTCACTGAAACTGTTATCACAGAAACCTGTTGCTGTAAAAGGAACAGGGGCAGTAAGAATAGGGCAAAGGGAGGGCAGGCAGGAACTCAACCTGTGTTTTGAGAAAGGATTTACAGATTTAGATTTGTATAGGCTGCAAAAGGCATATATTTGTCACATCTTTATTCTTATCCCTTTCTCTTGACAGCACATGTGGTTGCATTACAACTCAGTTGTTAAGAACCTTTATTTCATCCATAAAGTAAGTAGATTAAATCCATCCAGTGCCAACTCTACTGGCTCGTGGAAGGGGTAAGAGAGAGATGCTATTCTGAGCTAAAAAGTACTGACTCCTCTTCTTACTGTAAAATCATAATCAAATCCCCACCACACCAAAACCTACTCTTAGTCAATATCACAATGAAGACATGTTCAGGAATATAGCTATAAAATTACATCATACATATAAAAATGACATAATCATCAGATTATCACCAGTATAATTCAACCCCTTCCTAAATTTAACCAATTCCTAAATTCCTCTATTTGGAACAATTAATGCACAAAAAAGCTGAGGGCAAAATCTTGAAAAATGATTCAGAATCTTTTTCAGAAATTATCTGGGATTCTTCATTCAAAATGGAAACTGAGTTCCCAAATTACTTGTGAGTTTTTGAGGGTTTGAACCTACAATTACAAAAAGGTTCCTCTCTAAGCATCTGAGTATTAGATCTTACCAGATTCAATCTGTTAACTAGGTCATGGATCTTTTTCTCTGATCCTACAACACAGTCTTCAAATTCCTATTTAGCAATCACCAAGAAATTAAGTTATAACTGTTTCCCTAGGGCAGCTGTTCCTTCCTCGTTTCTGCCTTATTCTCTCCATATGTCAGCCTTCTAAAGAACTGGATTTCAGATTTTCAGACAAGCTTTTAACTGATGAATTCCCACCTTTGCTGTCTGTAGATCTAGAGGGTTTTACTGCCTAACAGTCTTTATTGATGCAAAAAGAAGAAAAACCATATCAAACAAGAATATCGATGTCATACTGTTCACTTCCCTTATGTGTTTCTAGGAATCGCCCTAGCATTATTTTGGGACAAAATCTTTGCATTTTTCACTCTTTACTTCAACAGTCCAGTCTGCTTGGGGGTCTTGAGTTGCACATAAAAAGCAGATTCAAAATATGTTAAATGATGCATAAATTCAGTAGTTCCTCCTTTAAATTAAAGTAGGCTTTATATGGCAAGGAGGTGTGTTTGTGGGTAAACAAACCAAGCCTATTAGCAAAATTATTATCAAAGATTTACCAGTCTTTTGCTGAAAGGATCTAATTACAAAGTCTTTCAATTTTGGTCTTTGAAAAAATGCTTCCTTGTATTTCACAGCCAACCTGTGAACTTCTGAAGAGCCTTCTGTAGAAAATTACAGTGGAGGGGGGAAAAGAATAATATATCATAAATCTACACAGAAAACAATATTTATTATAAAATTTTGCTATCATATATAGGCAGCGGCAATAGTTAATTCAAGAGCTCTCTCTTGTCAGCAGTGTACGTAATTTGTGGACTTAGCATCAAACGATCATCAAATGATTACACAAGTGCTACATTACTGAATATACGATGCATTCAAGACTGATTTGCTTATACAAACAGAAAATAAACATACTAATAGTGTAAACAAATTATATAAGATTTTTTTCCCTAAACAGTCTGCCTTCCTGAACCACTGAGGCTGGCCCCTCAACACAGTCCTCTCATAGGAATCACTTCACATACTACATTTCATATTCAATTCCTCAGAAAAAATTTTGCTCTTTCTCTATACAAAATATAAAAGAAACCTATGCTTTGTATCATGTGAACATTCAGAATAACTTCTAGAAATAGAGAACCATAGCACATCCTGAGTTGGAAGAGACCCAAGAATCATTGACAAGAATCACTGAGTCCAGCTCCTGGCCCTGCACAGGACACCCCAAGAGACACACCATGTGTCTGAGAGCATTGTCCAAACTCTATGTGAGCTCTGTCAGGCTTGGCGCTGTGACCACTTCCTGGGGAGCCTGTTCCAGTGTCCAACCATCCTCTGAGTGACTAATCTTTTCCTAATACCCAACCTAAATCTCCTCTGGCACAACTTCAGTCAATTCCCTCGGGTCCTGTCACTGGTGATGAGAGTGAAGAGATTGGCGCCTGCCCCTTTGCTTCCCTTTATATGAAGATTTTGAAGCCTACACTGAGGTCTCTCCTCAGTCTCTTCTCCAGGCTGAACAAAGAAAGTAACCTCAGCCACTCCTCATAAGGCTTCCCCAACTGAGTGAAAATGTTTGAGTATTTTTAAAATATTCTCTCTTTAATGATGTTCTTAAAGCCAATCTAAAATCTAGGGATTAATCCCATTCTTATGAAATTCTCTTACTGCCATTCTCAGAGCCTTCTACTCCCAGCTGCTGTCAAGCAGCATAAATGGAGTCCTGAAGAGCACAAGTCAGTCTTATGTGGAGCAACTTAGGGAGTTGGAGATTGTAGCCTGGAGAAAAGGAGGGTCAGGGGTGACCTTATCATTCTCTACAGCTATCTGAGAGGAGGCTGTAGTGTGCTGGCATGGGCCTCTTCTCCCAGGTAGCAAGTGGCATAATGAGAGGAAAACACCTCAAGTTGCACCAGGAAAGGTTTACATTGGATATTAGGAAAAACTTCTTCACCACGAGGGCTGTCAAACATTGGAACAAGACTACTCAGGGAAATGTCTGAGTGACCAACTCTGGAGGTATTTAAAAGATGTGAAGATGTGGCACTTAGGGACATGCCTTAGTGGTGGACTTGGCAGACTTAGGTTAATAACTGGACTCTTGGTTGGGTGATCTTAAAGGTCTTTTCCAACCTAAACAATCGTATGACTGAAGGGTATCTGAAGATGTCTATGTTAGACTCTGTTCTCTATGGGGCAGACATGCTGACTGTGATCTGCTGTTCTTTTCCAAGCTGTGCAGGAGTTAACAACTCTTGCCCAACAGGTTGTGTACATCACACAATTACTTTGCATTCTCTCAATGAAATTATTCTCAATTCTGAATAGTTTTTAGTTAACAGGTGATTTTTTAAAGTGTTTTCTGTTACTAGATACATTTTAGAAAAATAATGCAAATGCTCAGTGAAGGTTGCTTTGACATGAATTAGTTAAATTCCTTGAAAATATGTAAAGCAAAACTTTTATTTCAGTTCTAGTCATTGCACAAAAGTGGTCTTATTGGAATTATCTTGAAGGACAGTTCCAAAACTGTGAGATCAGACTGCATACTGTACTCGGGGGAACATTATTAAAACAAAAGAAAAAACTCATAGCCAGTGAGATTTAGATGGACTGTTTGTGCTAAGCATAAACACAGATGTCTTCCTGAGTCACTGCCTGAATCCAGGCACCCTAGATTAACAAAAATTAAATTCTGCTAGCATCATAGACAGAACATAGATAAAGAACCTACTGCTTACTCTTGCAAGCCAAATATAATATACTTAAGAAAATATCTGTTGCATAACACCAGTGAATTTAATTAGTTTGTTTCGGTAGTGAATTTAATTATATTGTTTATCTGTGAACATTTATGCAAAGATATATATCTTCACATTTGCATCCTGACATGACTAATGAAAGTACAGTGTTTTGTCTGCAACTAATTCATTTTCACTTAATACGGCAATGACTGATTAATTTCATTTTCTGGTGTGGAGGCCATCCTGGAACACAGTCAATGTTCCTTCAGAACCTCTGAACTTAATTATCTCCAAATAGAAGGCAGATAAATAGATACAATTTTTCTCTCTCCTTTTTTTCTTTTCTTTATCTCTGAAATCACCTGCTGTGTTTCAGAAGATTTTTCAAAGATTTACAGCTAAGCAAATGCTACTCTGATTGGTGCCCAATTCTCAACAAAAACTTTGCATTTGTAAGGCAAGTAAAATTCATTCTGGAAATGTCTGTTGGGTTTACATTTAGCATAATTTATTTAAACTAAATTAGAAAAGAAATCACCTACATTTATAGTTCTGGTCCTACTTTTTTAAACTTAACGTAAAACTATGCTTGGCTTCTATGGAAGTTTTAGATGTGGAAGGAATACAAGATCATATTAAAGGATATGGGCCATTTATTTAAGAGTTTGACTCGATGATCCTTGTGTCTTCCTTCCAACTTTATGAACTTGTGGATCTGTGGTACTAAGTTGCTCCTCCCACAAGAAATAGTACTACAAATGCCAAATAACTACACTCATGAGGAGATCTCGAATTTTGAGAACACAGATTCACAAATGTCTCCTCTCAGTATGGAGCAAAAGTAGGTCTCTTCATTCAATTTCTAATTGTTTCAGCTTTCCAAGACTTCTCAAATCACTGCCAAAACATTTTTCTGTTCCACAATTATGGAATGCAATCCCAAATTCTGATACATGACTGAAAAAAAATAAATCAGGTATGATGGCTGAGTCACAAAAATCAAGATGGCTGTGACACCACTGCATGAAATTCTAATTATTAACATGAATTGCAAAATTTGCATTGACTTATACAAGGACAGACCTTCACTTGTCAAATAAAAGATTATTGTGTGGATATTCTGACACACTCCTTTCACACACACCACCGTATTTTGGAAGCTACACAAATATGAGGAACACCCCACAGAAAATGAGAAAATGCTGCATGCAAGAAGAAAATTTTTCTAACAGTGCTAGCTTTCCAAAATAAAATATTATTATTTCTAGTGGATATCCAGCAACCCATGCACCAACTCAGCATTCTGAATTTTTAGTTGCCCAGGCCTGGTACCCCAGGAGTGGTTATAATAGTGGAACAATATGGAGAATTGTTTAGATGTGAATATAAATAGCTTTTATCTTAGCAAAATCTTAAGCAAGTAAAACCAGTTCTAGGTCAAACAACTTTTTTTTTCTGTGTGTCATTACCAGTTAAAAAATTACTTTTCAGAACAAATTTTGTTTAAATACTCCCTTTGTGAGGGAAAAAAAAAAGTTTCACTTTCCAAACACTCAAAAACATTCCAGTTGTTTCAGCTTTTGTTTTCAATTTTTATTACTTTAGTGAAACCTGTGTGTTGAATGTGGTATGGATGCCCATACAGGGATCATGAGTTTTTTAAGCTCTATTGCATCTTCCGCAAACTGATTTAATTAGTAAAACTGCTGTTTTGACATATATGCAGTATATTCTCAATTTTAGCTCTATTCTATTTTGAATTTACAACAATGATTAAATAAAAACATGATGTAGAGAAACTTTACAGCAACTCTTCTTCCATATTATTGTCCATAATATGAGAATGAAATGTCTCACAAGTAAAAGTGATTTCTTTAACCAAAATATTTCAGGTACAGAACGAGACATAAATCACACAACTTCTGTAAAAAAAAAGACACATTTCATATAGAACTGAAATTCATCTGATTAAAAAAACATTAGTTTATAAAATGTGGTTCTGATCTCCACAAATTATGCTGCTTGTAAGAAACTTTTTAACAATACTCACAACATTTTTAGATTCATACATTACCACCTGTCACAGACTGCAGCCAGGCTTGCCCCCTGAGGTTTTCCAAATTCTTGTCTTTGCTACAGAACATCCTACAAGCTTGCCAAGAGCTAAAAAGCTGCTGCTCAAATAGAGTAGATTTATTAGAAAAGCTGAAGATGTTTATTGCAGCGACCAGTTATTTTCCTTTAATGTATCCCGTTGTTCTCTCACTGGAAAGTACTTTTGGTTGCCAAAACTTTTACATATTCCTGCTTGCTGGGTTTTATGAAGAATGGATTTTTAAACAGTAGCTGCAAAGTTATTTTAAATCAGGAAGCTCCACCAAATAGATATTCTCTAAGGGTGATAGAGATTATGAACTTTCTTTCCACTACAGTATTTTGTCAGACAACATAGTACTTATCCCGGATAGAAGCTCTGCCAGCAAAACTTCCTTGCACGATTTTTAGTATCCTATTGCATCTTCCTCTCTGCCAGGCAAAAGACCACACATATCCTTCCAACTGCTGCCTGGGGACTTCTGTGCAGCATTCATTTTACTTTCATTGAAGTGACCCCTTTGTCCCCTTTTGGGGCTCCCTGCCTGGTATCACACATGGGAGGATAAGCAGAGAAACAGAACAGATGGTGGCAACAGATGCCATTGCTCATCACAGGTGAAAGGCGATGGCTAAATTCACCATCCCACAACTCCCATGTTTCCCTCAGTCCCCCCACCTCACATATTGTTACAGATACATCATCAGGAGAGGAAGTTGGTTACCCTGCATCCTCAGGCCTTAACGTGACTCTTCCAACTCACAGCAAGGCTAACACCTTGATGAAGCTTTGAATCCATGTTTAGAATTTAAACATAGCTGATTAAAATAAAACCAAACTTCCAAGTATTTTTTACTCCTTGTTTTACTTGCTGCAGGAACAACTGAGAGCAACTAGCAAAAGGACACCTTTTTTTCTTAACTTTTTGTATCTGTCAATATTTTTGCACAGCATGTTCTGTTTTTAATGTGGTCATTTAGACTGTTATTTGTAAGAGGCTTATTATACAGCAATATGGAAAACAGAGAAAAATGTGTTAACATATTCAGGAGCACTCACAAGTCTAGCATTTGAAACTCACATTAGGCACTGATTTCTACTGTACATGGTCCCCCTTACTACTCTTTAATATACAAACCATTCATATTAAAGCTAAAAGCACTTCAAAACTATTTGCACTGTCCTAACAGCCAGCCTTAAAATTGACAATGAAAAATAAAATGTTTATGTCTCCTGGGAAAAGATTTCATGATTACTGCTAAAAGGTAAATGGTAAATTCCAGTTTCTAGTCAAAATGCCTAGGAGAGACTAAAAGCAAAGAAGAGGGCAAACCTTAGCAGCCATAGTTCACCTAACAAAATATTCATATCTTACATAGGGATTTTCAAACTTCTGATGTTTGAAGACACCTAAAAACTTTAAATGCAACCTCCTGTAGAGTTTATTCCTTATTATTAGAGTTTTTTCCTCTCTTCCATAAGTTGTCTTAGTTGTTCACAGACCCAGCCCTGCTAACTTTCCATTAATTCCAAAGATAACATGCCAAAAGCCACAATTAGAAATTCAGCAGCCAAATGAACCATCTTTTAAATCTGAAAATAATTAGTTTTAGAAGACAAATTTGTGAGGAAAAATTAAGGCTGGGGCGGAGAAAGAAACCAAAATAAAAAAACTTTGAAACATACTTTGAATTTCTTTACTGCATGTCAGAATGATTTCATAGAGGTGTTCAGACATTGCAGCAAACTTCTTAACTTTTCAGGGCCAGATCCAACTGTCCTCATCCCACAGTAAGGTCAGGTCTCCAAATCTCTTGTGGTCGTAATGGATTGCTACTGAAAGTCAATGGCAAGTCTCATGTCAGCTCCAGACAGCAGAACTGGCAGTGATCAAATCTCTCTCCGAACACCATCATGTCTCCATCAAGTAACTCCTTCAATTTCCATGTCTAACTGCTATTTTAACAGCCAGATGTCTTAAACAGGTACACTTGAGCTATGAAGCAGATCTTCCACAGATGGATCCAGGTCCTCCATGATGACTTTGACTGAATCCTGCTCTCCCCAACTCCCTGCTAGGAAACCTTTGTCAGTTCCCAAGATAGGTGATTTCCTTTACCCAGAAGCCTTTTCATTCACATGTAACTGTAGGAAGTGCTATGAGAAATTAAGTAACATCTCTGCAATGTAAGACTAAGTATACCTGGTCAGAAAAAAATAAAATAAGAAATAAGTAGAAATCAGAAGAAATAAAAAGCTCAGTATGAAGCTTTAACTCATAGGAGGAAAGCATTCATAGAATAACCTTGGATTAGCCCTAAAACCTAGAAATGAACGAGATGCCTGTCTCTGAAAATATTTGTTTTCCTGGTGCTCATTGAATTTATGAAATATACAGTTACTTGTGCACAAATTTTCGTATTGTTAACTTGTTCAATTCATCTGTATTGGTAATAAAGCCATCATAAGTTATCATTTTCTCTAGTCTCAGAATTCAACATTCCACTCCATAATGCCAAATTGGAAAACACTTAGGCAACAAAGTAAAAAGTCCCTGAATGCTGTTTATCAAAATAGTAGCATCTGAAAATGAATTCAAATGCTGAACATCTGCTGCCATGCTGTCATAAAAATTCATAGCTGCATTACAGACCTGTGGTCTACATTCTCTCAGGATATCTGCTGAGGTGGGGAAAAAGAACCTCAGCACAACAAAGAAAGACAGGCTAAAAAATCTTCCTCCTGTAATAAAGGAATTAAGACAGACATGGCATCACCCTCGAGCTGAAATGTAGCCACGTTCTTGAACACAGGACAGAAATTTACTGCCTGTACTTGCAGCCATTCTTGCCATATAATCAGTATCTGCTGGTTGGACTAGATGCTGTTGCTGTGACTCATCTGGGATATCACCACGCTGCAGGAGAAATCCTGCTGTGAACTACAGTCTGTTCTATGTAGGAGTATTACAGTAGCTCAAAGAAATTGTTCTGGGGCACTTAGAGATGCCAAGATGCATTAGTTCTGTTACAAACAGTTCAAGTGGAACAGACTGGAGCTACTCATTTGAGTAAGATTTTATTTACTGTTGGTATACATGAAAGAGTTGGGTCTTAGTGATGCCATCTCTTTTAAAAAATGGTACTTCTGACACATAGTACACTGCAGATTATGAAATCCTTGAGGAGGTTTGAGAACAAGTCATACACTACTGCAAGTCCACTAACTCTCGCTGCACTTGGGTCTTTGTGCCTCTAGCCCTTCTGCATCCTAGCAGCACTACATGCTTTCTTCGTACACTTTCCTCAATCTTTCTCACTTTTTTCCTATTTAGGAAACAATTCTGGATTTCAGTTTTACTGGGAGGATTTTAAGATCTGAGATAGAGATCTGTTATGCCAAAAATTCTAGGAGCTGGCACCCACCAGCTCTTCAATTTAGTGCAGTGTTTCCCAAACTGAACTCTGTACAACAGGCAACTGAAAATCCGGGAAACGGAACAAAAATATTTTTTTAAAAACACACCAAAATTTAGCAAGATACAATGCCAATGAAAATTAAGAAACATAAAGATAAGTTATGTTTACAAAGCTATTAAAAAAGTGACTGGAACTCTCATTAATTAAGATGTTCCAGCTCCAGCTCAGCAGGGTTGAGTGTTGCCACCAAGGAAAGTGCGCTTTGCACTGCTGCATCCAACTCCAAAACTTCTCAGTTCAGTTTTGCAGTGCCTTTTGGAACAGCAGAATTAGATGCGCCTGGACCAAAGTTACTGCAAGTTGCAATGGAACACGCAAACACTTTGTAAATCTTCATTAGTGATTTGTGCTTATAGGCTAAAATATGACCTGTAGCAACTGAGGAGTTGTCACGTGCTCACACCTACTGCTCTGAAATGGAGGGATGCCTTTGGCAAGCATGGGGATGGACAGCTGCAGGACTAACATCTTACACCACCATTGCAAAACTTGCCACTGAACTGGGGTCAGAGACCAGGAACACTGTCTAACTAACCAGATGCCTGCCCAGCCTTTGGGTAGGTTGAGAACAGATTACAGAGCTCAAGCTGTCACTGTCACCAACATCACAGCCTGTTTGTGTAGGGCATGTGGAAAGTATCAACTTCATTAACTTTATCCAATCAAGGACCTCTTCAAGGGGAAAATAATCTGCGAGGGGAAGTGATAAAAACACAGGGACACAAGCTGTTAGACAAGGGATAAACAGAGACAATGCCAAAAACCTCCAGATGGACCATTAAGAAACTGAGGGGTATGCATGAGATATGCTGATGCATTCACTCACAGTTCTCAAGCTGAACTGGGCAGTGAGTGGCTTTGGGACCTCGCAGGGGTCTGAGGTGAGCAGAGTCCACATTGGTAATTCTGGGGATCCACAAGTGTAGAGTACCTGTGGGACTGTTCGCAAGTCTCACTAGCTGGAGCAGCTGGCGAGCAGAGAACCATGGGGTGGATAAGGAGATCCAGGCAGGAGTGTTGGGTGGGCAGAGGGGGCCACACCAATGCTTGAGAGATCCACAAAAGTGCAAGTACTTTCACTACTGAATGTCAATCCATACCAGTCAAAGAGGAGGAAGAGAACCTGGCTGTGACATCACTCCTGAAAGCACTGCATGTGGATGCTGTTGAAGACAGTACCCTGTCTCTGGCAGCCTGAGTAGCCACGTCCTCTCTGTGCGTGTGCCTGTGTGTGTGTGTCTGGAGTACCAGTTTAGCCTTGCTACTGGTCAAACCACTAAATAGGAAAGCAGCTGCCATGTCCATCATCTGGGAAGGAGACCTCTAGGTCTCAGGCTGGGCTCCAGCAGCCAGGAAAAACTATCAGGCTCTGGAGCTGCTGGATGGAACGGCTGCTTATAACATCCCATAATAGTTTGCTAAAAGCTGATGTATAGATGGCCTGCAATACTACAGTCAAATAAACATTTCTTAAGCAACAGCCCCATGGCCCATAGTACCTTCTTCTCATTAAGAAAAAAATTTAATTCACATTCAAAGTCTTAGCTCACTGCCCCTGGAAGACTGCTGAGGCTTTTGGAATAAAATAAAAAATCAATCCATCTTATCTCTCCCAGCAGAATGAGAGTGGTAAGTAAAAGCATGCCATAAAAACAAAGATACACCCATACTTTGTTTAATTACCTAGTTATAGGAGTGTTACATGAACTAATCTTTAGTTGAGAAAAAAGGTTGGAAAGGAAGAGGTATGAAGCCACCAAATTCTAGTGTTAACTTTATTCTCCAGGTATTCTGCCTATGCTTCACCTCCATTTCCTCACGATCTGCATAATTCTCAAGTCATTTGTCCTATCAATTAGACATCTGAATGCCTGTATGTGCTTTGAAAGCACCCAACAAGACAAAAGGTTAAATCTTAAGTTCAAGCAACAGGAGGTTGCCGACAGTTTAAATGGGATCAGAATGTTATATTCAATTCAGAACTATATTTTTTTATTCTCAGTAATTCTTGATGTGTGCCTTGCTTCTTTTCAAGATGATTGCTGTTATGGTTTATTATTTATCTGCTTAGGAGTCTTTGGAGGTGTTTTTAAATCTAAAGAGATCACATCTTGTTTTTCATTCTTAAACATTCATGCTTCAGCATTAAATTGGCTTATTAAACAGTATGACCATCATTATTGTGGAACTTGAAAACACTGATCTTTTTATAACCTTAAACAGTAAAAGAATAATTTTGATCTACCCACAGGAATTATGTGAACTTAAATTGTTATTTCTATAGTGATAGAAGTATGCTTTTTGTTTATAAATTTAGCATAAACTTCTGCAAACAGCCTGATTTGTAAACATCTGGCTATCTGCACTTTCTTCTTAATTTCAGAATCACTACTTCAAGCAAATTCATCAGCTATTGCATCTTGTATGCAAAATAACATCATAATCTTACAAGTTGGATGAAGAATTTGTTTAGAAATAAAATGCTTTTAATGTACCTAAATCCTGTAATTCTCTCCATTAAAATCAGTGCGATTTTTCATGTAACAAATGGCTGTTAAAGCTGACAAAAATTTGAAGAGTTGAGGCCAGAGTACCATAGCTTTTAATTTTGCTTCTTTGCAGGTAGGGAAAAATTATCATTCCACAGAAACTGGCAGATCTAATCATATGTGTAATTTCATATGCTTTTGCTTATCAAAGAAACGTAACCTGTATGATTTTCTAAGCTTGTATTTTAGTTTATTTGTAGGATTGACTTCAACTAACCATAATGAATTAGTAGGAGACACATGGCCGAAAAGTGGAAAAATTATTTTTATAAGTAGTCCTGCTGTGTAAAATTTCTTTCACTTTTAGTTTATGAAAATAATTCAGCTCTTAAGCTTTAAGCAGCAATAGCATACACAGTAAAAACAGCACCTATGAGCTCCTTTCAGCATCACAGACTATAAAAATAAAACACAGTAACCCACATCTCAAAAGAGAACTACAGAACCACAGAATACACTGAGTTGGAAGGAACCCATCAGGATCATGGAGTCCAACTCCTGGCCCTGCACAGCACCATCCCCAAAAGTCACACTGTGCACCTGAGAGCATTGTCCAAACACTTCTTGAACTCTGTCAGGCTGGCGCTGTCACCACTTCCCTGGACAGCCTGTTATCATCCCCAGTCATCCTCTGGGTGAGGAATCTTTTCCTGATGTCCAACCTAAACCTCCCCTGACACAGCTTCAGGCCATTTCCTCAGGTCCTGTCACTGGGCATCAAAGAGATCAGTACTTTCCCTGTTACACCTTCAATGTACTAATTTTCCTTGCCTGTGTATACTTCTTAATTTCCTAGTAAATTCAATTTAAAAATTGCCTTTGCCTCACCTAACTGATGACTGTAAAGAACAAGCCTCTTCTTTCCTGCAGGCACATCTGTGTATATGCTTCCAGCAAATGTAGAATTACCTTTACTCCCCTGAACTTCTCCCAGATTTTAATTTTCTATTACAGTGCATCAATTATCCTGAGGAGTTGTTCATATTAAAATTAATTGAAAGGTGCAGTCAGCAGTGTATTTTCATGCTCAGCAAGCTGACTGCAGTTAAGTATGGTATGACCACAGAGAAAAATATTTTCTCTGAATATCTTTCTAAGCTAGGCCTGTCATATGCTTCTGTACTCTAAAAGCCTTATTTTGGCTTGCTCCCAGTTCTGTTGAAACAAAGCCTGGTGTCTCTGTGGGAGATGACTGGTCAGTATGTTACCCTACATGTTCACATCCAAGAAACAGGGTTGGCTCTTCCTCACTTCCTTAGAGGAAGCAGGAAAAATGTTTTATCAAAGTCACTCTAAGATGTTGACTATCAGAATGATATTCTGACATTTATAGATAATGCCTACTCATCTTCCACAAAAACTGTTCCAGAGTGACATTAAAGGCTTTATCCATAGCAAATTTATGACAAAATAAGGACTGAAGTCTACTGTGTGTGTTCAGTATAAAGTAGACTGCATGAAAAAAATAAGGGAAAATAAGGATTCTATAAAAATACTAACTCTAGATTCTTACTGATTTCCTTAGCTCTCTATACTTCTCTTCATCTTTTATTTCCTAAGTCACTCATTTGTTCCAAGACCTTAGGAGCTTTACTCGGCACAGCACTGGACAGATTTTTGGTAATGATAAATCATAATTATTAGTAGCCTTAAATCATCAAGAAGTTGCACTTCTTTTTAAGTTCATTAATGTACAGTGTAAGTGCACAGTGTACAGGTTTTACAGAAGTAGACAGAAATAAAAAGTATTTTTTGTTCACTATACATGTACTAATGGGTAGTGTACCTGTCTAATAATACACATGAACTAATATTCAGTGCACATGGAGCTTTCAGCAAATAAAAAGTGACAAAATTATTACTTTCAGATAAAACAAGGGAGTTTACAGATTAATCCAGCATGCATTAATAAGTATTTGCTTTTACAACACTAACAGCACTTTTACAACCATCATTGGATATTCTTTGTTTTCCAGCCTTTGAACAGACACTCAGGATCTTTTGTGCAGACCATAAAGAGTCTCTTCCCCTTTTATGATCAGCCAGAATTGCAGCCACTGAGCATACTAAAACCATGCAAACAAAGGCAGTAAACTGAACTCTGAGCTACAGACAACAAAATCCAAAACAAAGCACCATGCAATGGTGCTTGCTTGAGCTGTAAAAGCAGAGAAGCACATCCTGCTGCCTTGAACGCAACATCACTTTTCTATTTCTTTTTGCAGACGTGCTGTTTTCCCCAGATGTCAGGGTGATGGTTAAGCAGGTAACAAAATCTCTGACACTGCAATGTACAGATACAATCAACTTTGTGTTGAACAGCTTGTTACTCGCTGAAGGGCTCTCATGAAAACTAATAGCCCTGCCCTTCAGGCACTGGTACCATTTGTCTGAGGAAGCTGCATCCTAGGGACAGGACAAGAGAAAATTACTACTCATGTCTGTCCTCGCATTTTGAGAGCCAGTGCTTCTTTCTCTCCACATTCATCCAAACGGAGTTATCTTTTAGCATAACTCTGTGTGTGTGGCTGACAGAGCCCAATTTCTAATGAACACATATGATTAATTGGAATATGAGATGCACAGTTCTAGGGGAAGATCTTTATGAAAAGTCCACTGCAGACCACTTACTATCTTGCAATAATTTGACAACAAATCATTTCCATTAGATTTTGGGGAAGTGTACTGAACCAAAATATTTCTGACTGCAAAGACTTGTCATTCACTAATAGACAAATGATGGACTAGAGTATGTATACAACTGTCAAAATATTTAAATTGTGCTATAATATGAATCCTTAGATTTTCAGGAAACGTGCATAAAACTAGATCATGAATGTGTACTTTTCATCACTATGAAAAACTTGTATGTCTGCATATTAAGGCTGCTTGATGTCCTTTCCGTAAAATCTCCCACTTCCTTTGTCATCAGCATCTCAATTTAAAATGTACTCATTGCTGATGATCACTATGGTCACATATACTCCAGATGAAGGGCTTTTTGCAAGTCAAACTGAGCATAATGAAACCTCCCATAGTTCACTGGAAAAAAAAAAAATACATCCAGAGTATGAATCACCTCTTTCCTTAAACATTGCAATGAAGAAATGGTCATGAAAATCTGTCACTCTTCGGTAATTCCTGTATTTTCCCCACTGATATTTTTCAAGATTATCCACCAAAGATACTGAGCTTCTTCAGTAATTTCCTTGTACCTCACTCTGCACTAACACCTTCGGTTTGCAGGCAAGATGGAATTTAGAACTAACCAGATAGCTGTAAATCTAAATTATTCCAAATGCTTTAAAAGATTATCTGAGTCTGCAATTTACAATGCATAAAACTGCATACAAGAAGGAATCATGATGGCTTGACAGAACTTGGTCCTGCAGCTCCAGCTGATCCTGTCACCTACCACAAGAATTTATAAAATGACTATTCTAAAGGACCCTGCCTCTTCTTTCCTGTGGTACATTGTATTCTGTATCATTGCAAAGAAATAGTTTCCTTTTCCAAAGTCCATTTAAAATGCCAAGTTAACCAGTTACTTGGTTATTTTGTTTGTAAATTCTTCTTTGTAATTTTGCCAAAATTTAATAGCTTAGGGCTTTTATGAAACTGCATCTGATGTTTTAGTGACAACTTCACCAAAAACTGGTTGCTTGACTGTTCAATGAGATTGGGGGAAAATATATAGCAACAGTGACACTCTTATTTTAACTGCTTATTTGAAAATCTGAAACTTCTTACATACATATAAATTCTAGGCTGATTATTGGTATAACTGGGACATGAGTTCTGTGATCTGTTCAGGCTCAACAGTAACATTAAAGAACAGGATACACACACACACACAAAGAATAATGATGTACTCTGTGCAAAATTGTAAAATACCATTTAAAGAAAAATATATCACAAAACCTTTCTTCATGGAACACAGCTTTTGCAGACTAACACCTCAGTTCTCCATTATTAATCAAGACAATATACTTAAGAATGGGGATAATTCTGAATGTTTTGCATAATATTCTGTCAGTATTTCTCATATAAAACATTTTTCTTGTGAAAAAAAGTCAGAAAGAACTGCACAATCATATTAAGTTATGAATCTGGGCAATAACAAAGTTTATTCATGAATATCAGACTTTGAGCCCAGTTCTAGACTCTACAAATACAAAGGATTTGTTTAAGAGTTTACCCAAGTGTTTTAAATGAGAATTTTTTGGACAAACAAGAGATTTATGTTATTAAATTATGCACGTGAAATCTGGTTCCACTAACAGTCAAACTCTCAACGATTCTTCAAGATCACCACATCATGGGTTGCTTTGACATGTGAACAAAATGAGAAATCTTACCCACATTTTGGTCTAACCTTGCAAATACACAAGCAACACAGTAATTCTCTGTAGTATTCTCAGTAGGTGCTAGTGCAAACTTTTTCAACTTGTTCGTTATCCCACAAACAAGTCAAACTATTTTCTTCACCAACAGTGTATTTGGTAATTCTCACCTTCTTTGTTAAAATAGCCAAAGTATTATTTTGCTTCTGAAATACGGATTCCTCTTTACACTGTTTATTTGAGATAGCATTTGCATGAGATACTAGAGGGATTAAGTAGGTTTAAAAATCATATTTCATTCATAGTTAGCCAGACCACACTGTCATCTATTTTGCTTCTATTTGGGAAAAACTAGCATGTCTAACCTTCCCTTCTCTCAGGCCTACCAGTGGGGCAGTCCAACACCTCACCAAGAACAAAATAATTACTGCTTCTGGCAGATGTCTCCAGATAGTCAAGAAGTCAAGCCAGGACATAGAATTAATATGAAGGTCACACTTGATGCTCCATATGTGAAAAACCTACTGGAAAGGTAACCCAGATGAACTTCTTGCAATATTAGGCAACACTGGAAATGAAAAAAAATATATATAGTCCACATACAAGATATTTTAAGACCAAAAAAAAGGAATGTCAAACTTTCAGCTATTTTTCCTTCAATTCCCAGAAGTAAGAATCAGGCTTTCCTGATGAACTGCTAAGCCAATGCACAACCAGGAATTCAGATAGGGAATTTAATAGGGCAGAAGTTACAACCTTCACAGAAGTGTTAGACAATGAACCTCATCTCCACAGTCAGTAAAGGTGTCTACAGACTGCTTCACATCTAGAATGGCTCAAATTTCATCTATCTATCTATCTATCTGTCTATCTATCTATCTATCTAACTACCCAGCCCCAAAGGTTTCAGACTCATCTCTACATGCATATAAACCAAAATCATATATTCACAAAACTACAGAATAATGTAGGCTGAAAAAACCTCCACCACTAGCTCCAAAGTTAGATCACATATGCAATTTACATTGATTTTCCTATAAAGTGCAGAGGAAGACAAAAGAAAGACAGTTATTTCAACTGAGAAACAGCTCTGAAAATGACAAAATGATTTAGCTATGTATGTCATGTAGGACACACAATTCAAATCTTTGTTCAAATTATGAAGAATATTACCAAACTGCTTGTATGCCACATTGTAAAATAAACCTTGCTCCTTACAATTTATGGCATGACAGCTGCCCCTGTACTTACAGGGTTTGTCAACTTTCCCATCCTACATGGAAATATCTGAAGCACACATCCAATAAAGTGTGTCATATTAGCTCAGACATCACCGAAGATACTGAATTTTATTTGACAGGCTTACCAACACCAACCCTCCTTCTGCCAAACACAAACAATGCATTAGAGGCATGACGTGTCTGCAGAATTTTGCTTCTACGTAGACACATTTGTTTCATTCACTACATTGAGTATGTGCAATATAAATTTTATCCAAGGAGGTACATGCTGGAGAACCACAGTATCTCCAACATGTGTTTATCCATACAGTTGAAGAGAGCTGCCTAAAGTAAACAGCTGGGCCATTATGTTTGTCTACATAATGAGCTTACATTAAACAGTTCAAAATAATATGTTTGATGGAATTTAAATCCCTCTAGAGGAAAGCACTGTTTAGCCACAAACTTACAACTGACTGTTCAGCCAAAAAAAAATGTATATGCATGGATATTTTAGGCCAGAAAAGATCATTTCCTTCTGCATACATAAGCAAGGAAATTCAATTCTGATTTCTGTATCAAGTCTATAACACCTCCATTAATGATTTATTTTAGGAAGATAGTCTTGATTTTAATAGAGACTACTCAGCTCTTACAAGATACTTAAATTAATTATTTTCACTGTTAGAAGGGTTTCCAATTTAAATTGTTATTTTATTTGCTGTTTCAATATTTTGATTTCCATTACATTTTGGTGCATGACATCTTCTAGGACTGATGACTCTGCTCAGGTACCAGCTTTTACAGGGCTCTTCCATTCTTGATATATAATACTGATTTGATTTTGCATAGCACCCATCATTCAAAAAATCTTCATGGGTGTGTAAGTATGGCAAACTTCCCACAGAAATATCCCCATTTTGCAGCCAGGCAAACTGAAGTAAAAGACGCTACAGATCATATTCTCCAAAGGGATGAAATATGCATTTCTGGGAAGGCAGGGTCAGACAAGCTGTGCAAAGTCACAGGCCAGCCAACAAAGCCAGGAACAAACCCCTCATTAACAAGATTCTTATGCCTGTGCTTCCACAACAAGACAACTGTAATCTGAATATATTATCTGTAGATACTGCTGAATAAAATTTCAGCTGTACAACTCTGCATTTGAAACAGCCCAGAAACACACTCAAGATTTAATACTGATATTTCAATTACAGCAAACTGTCCAGCACAGGAATGCAGCAGATTTTACACCACTTTAGCAACTGGCTGCTCTTACCCCTTTTCATACAAGATACTTTAAGCCTAATGAATCCCAAACACCAACATTCACAGCAAGCCCAAATTTGCCTTGGCAGCTGCTGAAACTCTGACCTGTGGCAGAGAAAATGAAGACCTCAACCTGGCAGTTCAGACCCCAGTGACTGTATGTCAATGGAAGCGTGCACACTAAGTTGCTTCTTTTCACATCTGAACCTGGGAGGAAGGTTTTTTTCTGGATCAATGAATACTGCTGAGTAGATGAAAGAACTTAATAGGTTTTCTCCAAAATGCAGCCAATAGCTATCAGAGTGTATTCTGAGAGGAGCTTTATTAGGCATAGACCTCTTACAGCCTTGTGTCATACAAAGCAGCAGGTCAGATCACAGAAAATTAGCATTTCCAACCCCAGGAAATGGGGTTGCAGAACCCTAAGGAAGAAAGCAAGTTCTCAACACATCTATATAACCTTTCCCATAACTTCAGTCTTAACTGCTCAAGCACAGAGGGATTTTAAGGTTACTGAAATTTTACTACTATTTTTGAAATTAAATATATGGGCTTTCATGAAAAGTTATTTTTGCTTTTTTCAGAATGAACATGTCACCTCCTGAAATTTACTGGCCACAGAAAGTATTCAGTACCTGTTAAGGCATTTCTGAAAGTTCTCTAAGAAGTGTTTCTCCGGAACTAGAAGAGACATCATCCCCATTATGTTGCCATTAAGAGTTTGAATATATCATTAATAAGAAAACTACGTATCTTCTTAATATCTTGATTAACTTAATAGACCTATCATATGGTTAATAATATTCTATTATAATAAAAGAAATTAGATGGAAAAAATCTCTCCTTCCAAATCTGAACTTCCAAAGCTCATTCTACTTCAGGCATCTTACTCATCATTTAGAAATTTAGAACACAGACATTTTAAAATCCAGCTGATAAAAGTTCAGGGACATTAAGACAATGACTACAAAAAAACACCACTTCAACATAGCTCAGATAAACTAGGGTGTCATCTTCACAGAAAGCACGTTCAGAATGCTTTGGGGGTTTCCTAGGATGGCAGCTTATTAGCAGAAACTGATTGTCATGGCTTTGAACTAAAACACTTCTAGCTGCTGAGAGCTGTTTTGGCTCGCTTGTGTAATAAAGGCATAATTCACAGAAAACATTTTTGACATTTCTGGGCCATGTAGGAACCAGCACTAGGTCCACAACAACCTAACATACTGAATGACATCCTAACCTTGCTGAAATACAAAAGAAATCTGCCTGTGACTTTATACAGCCAGGATCTCAAGACACTACCACAGCAATAGTAATCAGATAAGAATAATTCAATCTTTTTACAGTGTTCTTGAGCTCATAGCAGCAAAAGACAAGTTTTGACTGTCATCATCCAATACTCAATCTCTAATAGCTAACCCTCCACCAGTTTTGTGACATATATTAGAACTTCTATTAAAATTGAGGATTTATACTGATGTAAAATGTAACAACAGCAGAGAATCCAAATTCTTATGTCTTTGCTGACCTGTTTAATTTATACAACTCTAAAAATTAGCTTTGAAGGAGTCATTCAGTGGTCCAGTATGCAGCTCCTAGCCATGTGCACCCTAGATCTAAGCACAGCTGAATTACTGTTTGATTACTGAAGCACCTGCTGCTCTGATGTAGGAAAAAGCAAAACAGGAGATGTGAAGCAAAAGAGGCTAGGATGGATCTACAACACTAGAAAGAGAGGAGAGAGCATTGCATGGACACAAAAAAACCCTGAAGGTTTAAAAGGACTATTTCACAGAGGAATAAGGTAGGTCAGCAATTATCACATCTTGCATGTAACACCATGCCTGTGAGATTGCTGCATGCTTCACTACACTCTGGTATCTTGTCTACATCTATACAATACACAAATGGCTTGGCTTCACATCATACAGTAGGGCTACAGCATTAAGGTACTTCTGCAGTTATTCTTTGAAGCAAACAAAAAAAGTAGGAAAAAGTAGGGCCTACAAGCCTCCACATGAAACAAATCCACTGCTTGTTGTTTTGGTTTTTTTTTTAATGAAGAGAGAAGCAACAGCTGCACAAACTTCCCACTCTTGTCCAAAGATGGACAGATAGAGAGAGAGATACAAACAAACATACACACTCATATGGAAAAGGCAGGTTTTCTTGAGAAAAACAGAAAATACTGTCATATCAGTCAGAAGAGCCACATTAGATTCAGATGAACATTCAAATAATGCAATACTAGCTTGTCTACATAGCCATGCTTTTTCCATACTCCTTCTTCAAGAGCTATCCAGACAGAATTTGGAGAGTTGCTGCACTATAAATATGCAGTTTGTCTCTGTAAAAACAAACAAAATCCAGATCAAGAATGAGCGATAAAAAAGTTTTACAATAAAGTATCCTGAAAACTCAAACAAAAGCCAAATATAGAATTATTAACAGAAGCCATTCATCAACTGCAATTTTATCATTCTCCCAAAGCTGTAACATGAAGTTGTATAATCTTTTGGGTTTTGATGGAATCCAGGATCATTTCTCCATCTGTTCTTCAGACCTCTGCTGTGGCTCATATTTTCCATTTTTATAGTCTGATCATGATGTTTAAAGCAAGTTATGCTCAGCAACAGTCATCCCCTAGCTTTTGCACACAATGAGCTTGTTTAATCACAGCCACATGGTTTTGCATGTGACATATGTGAAAGTGATTTTAAACACTACTTCAACCATTTCTATAACCTCGCTGCATCTAAAACAGTAAGAAATGTATAAAGTAGGATCTGGAGACATTTTCTGTCTCATCCCCTCATTGATGTTGCTGATACAGTAATTTCCTATCAAGATTAGATTTTAGGCACAGGAATTATAGAAACCTGCCCACTACTGTAATGTCAAGGTCCATGTGATTACCTGCTCAAAATCTCAGCTTTTCAAAAAACAAACTGCCTCAAGATTGAGATAAAAAAATCTTGAAAGCATGAACCTCATGCTTATCTTAGCAATCTCTATGAATATCGGCTCCTGCAGACCCTCTATCCACCTTCCATATTGTGAATCAGCGTATATGGGCTGGAGTGCGGCTGGAACACCCCCCCACCCAGGATACACCACCCACAGTATATCACAGTGTAAAAGGCAGAAGACAAGAAGCAGTACAAACATGCATATGACCACGCTAAGGACAATCTTTCACAGCAATGCAGTTGTTGAAGAGAAGCTGTTGAGTGTTTGCAAAGTGTTTTAAAGCTACAAAGTGCTCTCTCTCTGGAGAACAGCAGGCACAACAGACCAGACCCCTTCTAAGGCCCTTTAACTGCTCTGTCAAAGCCTCTGCTGTCACTGCTGAGGACCTCAGTGTTATTCCTACCATGTTTTTTCTCTTCTAAACTGCTAACCTTGGCAAATGCGAACACCTGGCCTCATCATTCCTTGTGGATTTATTGAAAGACATGAAGGAAAGCAGTGTTATGATATTAATGCCACGCATACTTCTAGCCACACCACGCAAGACCCACTTCCTCCAGTCACTCAGCTAAGACTTTCCCTATTGCCTAAGATATTATTTGCAAAAGTTATAGTCTTGTTGCTATAGAATAATTGATGTTTGTGGTTGTTGCTGTACAACTGACCTATATATTTATCTACATTCTGCCTTCATAATACCATTATATTCACAGTCATGAATTGTCAAGGAATGAGAATTTGCCTACAGTTGTTTACCTACAATTTTTTACCAAAGTATAATAAACTGTCAGTTTTTGTGAGTGTTCTGTTTCAACACACAGCTAATGAATGCCTGTAACTGAATCAAATGTAGGTGATTAAGCACAACAAGACCACTAATACAAAGCAATCAAAAGAACCCACATAATAAACATTACCCAGACCTCCAAGCTTCAGGTCTCATCTGAGAAGCCACAAGCCTCTGAGTCCTAAAAGGGTTTCAGCCACATACTTTTGGAAATATGGGTATTCCCAAGCACAGTCTTACTGTTGGAAGGGCAACATTCTCAACTAATTCCAGAGCACATGACTCATCAGAAAACTCTTCCAATCCAAATTTCCATAACATCAGCAACCTCTCCAAGGGCCTTCTCAATTTCAGACTGGTTTAACTATTCTCTCTCACTTTTCCCATCTGAATTCATAGATGGCTGTAGCAGACCTTTCATATTTTCCTTTTTCTTTTTCTTCCCCATTTCCCCATTTCCCTTCTTCAACTGTGAGAACAGCTAGATTAGGAAAAAAGCTCCAAATTGAATTCTGAAGCCCATCTCTTCAGTCACAAGGTCGAACAAAGCCATATCCACAGGCTGATGCTGATCTTGGCTTTTTAAGGAGTTTTAAGCAATGTGTTAGGTACATTTCCCAAGCACTCAATATTCTCAGCTGAAAATTGCCTCCTAAGCTCAAACCCGAAAACCAAGATGATAAACCTCACTCAGAATCAAATTTTGCCCAGAACCAATTAGAATATTCTACAGAAGAAAAAGAGCTTTCCCCGAGTCTAGGTCTAACTCTGGAAGGAAGGACTGCAGAGACGAAGGCTCACACAAACTACTTTCAGCTACACATTCTTCCATTGGAGTTTGCCTTCCTTAACACAGCTTAAATACTTGGTAGGATGCATACTGATAAAAATGGTTGTAAAAGCAAAGATTAGGTACTCCCAAAATTCTTTACAGAAAGTAGGAAAAACCACGATGGTCACGACGTCATGAAGTCATAGAATCATTTAGATTGGAAAAGACTGCAGAGATAACGAGTCCAACCATTACCTTAGTACTGATTTCCAAGTCCACCACTAAACCATGTCTCTGCATGCCACATTGACATGCTTTTTAAGTACCTCCAGAGATGGTGACTCAACCACCTCCCTTGGCAGCCTGTTACAGTGCTTGACAGCCCTTTCAGTGGAGAATTTTTCCTAACCTATAATCACACACTTGTATGCTATAAAAGCTGCACAACAAAACATTAACAGAAAGCTATACCAGTTCATCAGGCCCCAGCCTCTCATAGCCTAAATCTGATCCTGTGATAATCTTACATTTTTTACAGGAATTATATAATATATAATTCCATCTAATCATAATCCCCAAATTTCACTGGGAAAAACCAACCAAACACCAATTTAACAGAATTTAAAAGTTCACAAGGTTAAGAACTTAAATAAAAAAGAACTACGGTTTCAGTTATAACCTCTTTTCATTGCTGTTTCAATTGTACAGCCAGTAGGACAATAAAAAAATTACAAACTGGCATTCTGCAAAACACAGTATTGCTTGTCCTCAATCAGTAAACGCTTCTGTGTGCAATTTAATTGGTGTGCACACTGGTTGCAAGCTTGGATTGGACCCGTGTCTTTCTAATATAATATAGTCTACTGAACTATGTTCCAGCAATGTACGCAGATATTCCACCATGGGCAGCAGTTAATGAGGCCACATCCTAGGAGAATAATATTGAATTAGCAAAAGAATGGCAATAAATTCAGAATAGGCGTCTGCAAAGTAATTTGAGAAGAAATGTCTTCCTGGCAAAGAGCAAAGCAAACACTTAGTAGGGGTCATAGGAAGGGTTTGGGGAAAGCACTTTGGCACTGAATTAATGCAAAGTGATTCTACTGCTCTAAAAAGTCTACAAACTATTAATAGGCAAGACAGGACTTCCCAAGAAGACTCTGTTAGGCCTCTGGATGCTTATTATTAATATCTTCTAGCCACTTTTGTACAGGTTGTTATTACCAGGCAAATAAATGTTACATTAAGAAACTGTCAGCTGGACATTTATTTCGTGTGTAAGTTTTGTGCTTGTTTGGCAAATCTCTTGTAATGCATTTGGAAGTATGGTCACAGTACCAGTGAAGTTGGAAGTGACCACAGTAGGTCACCTCCTTCCTCAAGCAGGAGAATGTGGCACAGGAGTGTGTCTAGACAGTTCTTCAATATCTCCAGTGAGGGAGACTCCACAGCCTCTCTGGGCAATCCGTTCCAGCACACAGTCTCCATAGAGTAAAGAAATTCTTCCTCGTATTCAGGTGGAACTTCCTATGTATCAGTTTGTGTCCAGTGCCTCTCATCCTAGTGGTTTGCACCACCAAGCAGAGCCTGCTTCCATCTTCTTGGCACCACCATTTAGATATTTATACACATTGATGATGTCCCCTCCCAGTCATCTCTTCCCAAGGCTGAACAGGCCTAGCCCCCTCAGCCTTTCCTTGTAAGAGACATGTTCCAGTCCCCCAGTCATCCTCACAGCCCTCTGCTGGACCTGCTCCAGGGGCTCCATATCTCTCTGGTACTGAGGAGCCCAGAACAGGACACAGCACTCCACAAGGTCTCACTCTCACGAAGGCTGAGTAGAGAGGCAGGATCACTTCCCTTGTCCTGCCGGCAATGCTCTTCCTAATACACCCCAGGACTCTTTTGGCCTTCTTTGCCACGAGGTGGACACTCTCTTGGTGTCCCAGTATGTTGTTCCGCCAAGCCCACAAATTCTGTGTATCCAAACAGTGTTCCAAATTCCATTTTCCATATTACTGAGGTTACTAGAGTGACAGCAAACTGACATCAGATTTCTTTTAACATAATTAGAGCAGACAATGTCTTCCAAATATAGCTTTTAGCATACTACTTCTATTTAAAATCTGTGTATATAAGGATCATTGTAGTAAAATAGTTTTGGCTAAGACGGAAAAGCATTCTAACAAGTCATGGATCTCATGCTCAGTACTGGCTGGCGTCCCTAGGCACAGGCTCGGGTGGTTGGACCCACCATGTTCCTTTCACACTCCCACAAGGACATTTGTGGTCAAGGTCAGCTAGCACCCTCTCAGGCACTTAGCTGGTTGAGTCCAGAAGCACTTTCCAAATAGTCAGTTTGGATATGACCATCTGAAAGACAGTTTAATACCCACACTGGCTGACCTCACAGCCAGAGAACATGTCTTGGCTTCATTAGTTTCTTGACACAGATACAGCAAAAACATATCAGAAAGAAAAATCTGTGCAAGTAGGGTAGCTAAGTATTCACAATAAATACCAGTTAATTATACAGTATTTGAAGGATGTTCTCATTGTGCTTATTGTGCTCACTGGTCTTCTCTGAGACAATGACAAATTACACAGATCAACATGATGATTACTTTTGAGTTTAGAGTATTAGTCTGCTTGAAAATGAAAACAACAGTTCACCTAACTTTCAAGTACTTCAAAATGCAGTTTCTATCATTGTAAGCAAACTATCCTTCATAGCTCCCTTTCCTTTCTTATGTCTGTCTGAACTGATTTACTTACAGTGTATCTTCTGGAAGAAGTGTTTAACATCATTTTTGCAGAACATTTTACTCACTACACAACAAAGACAGTTCATTTAAAATGCATCTCAGTGAGACAAGAATTAATCTCTTCATTTTCCAATCTGCTTTTCCATGAGATGCTTCAAAAAAGAAAAACCACCACATCTTTTAGTCTTTTATTCTTATTCTTATCTCCATTATTCAAGTTTCTTTCCATTTATAACACTGGATATAGCATAATTTCTCTTTAGAAATGCAACTTACTACATCTCATCCTTTTCCTGCCTTCATATTTTTTTCTATCTTCAGTACTTCCATTTTGTGTTCTGCTCTTTGTTCCCCTTTCCCATCTCCTGCTTTCTTCCTTGGGTGTTTTGTGTTGTTTTGTTTTTTAATCTGTTTTGTCTCATCTAACTTCTTCCTGCAAAAATAATAGCATGCCTCAGGTGAAACAAGCCAACTGTTAAATACACAATAATTTATAGCAAGGAGCACACCTCTGCCCAATCTCAAACTGTATCAGATTTATTCAGCTGACCCAACCATGACATCCATGTCTAGAAAGCACAAGCACATTCTTTTTTTCAAGCAGAGGGCTGCCTCACACCTTATGCACCAAGTTTGTCTAGCACAAGATCACACAAAAGACAGCAGCTAGAGCAGCTGTTATGTACACCCTGTGTGCTGCAAGGAACAGCCCTTGGGAAAACTTCTTTGCTGCAGTAAATTGCTGCCCCAACACATAAGGCGGCTTTTGCCCTCTGTATGAAGAAATAAAGCTGTACATCTCACTTGTACATCATATATGATATGCCTTTGTTACTTTGACTTACCCAAAGGAAAAACTCCAGGATTTTGAGCAACAATTTTACACCAGATGGATGGACAAATAATAGCACTTTTCCTCATTTAATACGTAGAAAAATGGAAGTGATAAAATTAACTACATACAAACTCATTTTTCTACAATGTACAACTGATTACAGATAAGCAGAATTATTTACTCAGACACATTCAGGTGGTGAATGTGAAGAAAAAAGCCTGTATTACTGCTACCACTATGACACCAAATTCAACATAATAGGTGACATTTATAACAGGCTTCTAATTAATGCGCTTTTATGGCAGTTTAAATCAACAGAAATTAGAATTACTTTTGGAATTTCCCCTTTATTAGAAAAAAGAATTATGACTACTGTTGAAAAGCGCTAAAAAACTTGGTTTGATAGCTCACTCTGAGCTAATGCTACAGATTTACAGGTTTTGAAGCACAAACCTCTATTACTTAAAGAATTTAATGAAACTAGCCCTATCAGAACTGATAGGCTATTAGCACACAACTGTATCAATGCTTTGTCAAAAATGTCCTTCCCCTGTCACAGCCACAATTAATGTCTTTTCAACTAATTTAAATTTCAGCACTTTTTATCAATGGGTTTTAAAACCACAACCATGGGATGCTCAGCCCAACTGTATCTGTGAAACAGCAACTAGAAAATACAAATTCATATAAAAAGGATTTTTTTCCTCTTTCCTTCTGCTTCTTTGTCTTTAAACTAGTTCCTATGAAAAGTAACCTACGGTGTATTTTACATCTCTTGAGATTTTTAAAATGTGATTTATTATTGAGGGTATTGAAAGCATTCTTCATTAAAGTCACAAAAATCCCATTTTTCCTGATTCAATAAGAGCTTCATCATTCAGTTTAGTTAGGAAAAATTGAAAGAATTTAGAGAAATATCTCCTTTATTTCTACTTATTTCAATCAGAGGAAAATGGTCACACTTCCAACAGAAGGAACAATTCCAGTGGTATATAAATAATAGTAAGATGTTGATATAGACAGACAAGAGAGTAAAGTGAAAACCATTTCACGTAAGACTTTTCAGAGTCTTTATATACAAAAAGGTAGTTTGTTGCTTTATTTTCCACAAGTATGTTTTTTCTGAAAATCTCTGGTGTACCATTACATCTTATTTGCAATGCTCCTCAGATGCCTAGTTTTGTTTAGGTGGCTATGCACCACCCTGTCACACATTTTTAGGTACTAAAACATGCAGAAAAAGGAATAACAACTTTCCCCAACTAGAAACACTGATGGATAGAGGAAATTACTGATAAACATCCTTCTTTCTCAGGTCTTCTGGACAAAGAATCACTTTTAAACCACCACAAACATGTTCTGCTACTGCTGCAGACAAAAGGCTTCAAGTAGCTCTTATTACAGGTTATCCATCCCATTAGCTGTGCAAAAAAAAAAAAAAAAAAAAAAATTGAAAACTTGACTTTTAAAAGGCATCTGAATCACATGGTTTAAAAACACTGACCATGTAAGAAAGTTCAGAAAGGAAAATGTAATTTCATTTCCACTAAGAGATCAATATAATGTCAGTATTTCAGTACTAAATTCCATCATCTGGTCACTTGGGTTGCCTCTGGCAAGATACATATAATGCACCTGGAATGAACTGCCTGATGTGGAAATAGTTAACGATGGAAGAGGGTACCACAATCTTGCTTTAGAGCTAGACTGAAGCCTCAGCATGGAAGTTTAGAACAGTGCTTATTCTCACACACTCCACAAATGGAGCTAGTAAAACTAGTGGGCAGAGCAACAGCCCACAGTGTAAAACATCTGCTCAGCAGTTTAATTCGATTATGTTGTCAGCATTTCACCCTTCCATGTGATCAACCGTCCGCTTAAACCACACAATCTCTGGGTAAGTAGGCTCTTAGGTTTTACCCAGTAAAGAAGAGAACCAAAAACTTTTCCTTACAGTATTTTTATCAAACAACTAACATGCTAACTAAAACTAGAGCACTAGACTCAAGCACGGCTTGCAATTTCCATTTACTTCTAGTAGGTTTGGAGAGTATATGCAACTTCTCTAAAAAGATTTTTAATTCCTCCACTATTTATTAGTACCTTTGAGTTACTCAAAGGCAGTTAGAGCACATGAAGCAATACAAAGATTCTGCTGATAAATGGGCACTGAGAACGGACCTCTCTAAATTCCGACAGTAAGGGATTTCTTCACATATCCATCATAATGCACCAGCAGAATTTTTAACAAGGTTTCAGAGAACAGACTGGTCTTCTTAAAGGCTTTTATACAGAACTGTAATACAAACAATACCATCCTACCTGGTTTTCAGCTCCCTTTCCAGAAGTGTTCTCCTCAGACTTTGTTTACCAGCCTCATACAGATGTCTAAACTGGCATGAGACACCTGTGCCTTTATGTTGCACACATCTTCCTACATTACTCTCGTATCTTGCACATTAGAAAATTATTTGCAACTGTCCCTTTGTCCTAGTATCATGAGAACAAACATGCAAATTACAAGAAACTGATCTGTTTACAAAGCACAATGGCATCATAACTAGCTAGGATACAAAGTTCCCCTTCTACTACATTCTCTATCACTATTACAGACAAGTCTGACAGGACTCTACTATTAATTTTAAAAAGTGGGAAACTATTAATGACAGCAGGTTTCATATATTTTATATCATAACTTTGTCTGGTTTCAGTTATTTTTAGGGGAGTTTTCACTGATTTTCAGCATTTCAGATTTCTGGCTCCTAAAATACACTGAACAAAACACAAGAAGTAGCAGTCTCCTCCTGCTGTTGCATTGATGCACTTTACTCCTTAACCAGTTTTCACTTTCGCCCCTGAGAGGCGAGAGCCAACAGAATATATAACCCATGAGATGTCACTAAGGGAGCACCTGCTCACAGTACAGGTATTTTGTATTACATTCAGCATTCAGGGAAGTAGAGGCAGAACACAGATAGGGCTTGGTCCAGGGAATGTCCAGTAGTGCAATTAAGACAATGAAGAGTTTCACTGAAGTTACAAGGACCTACTGCAATGTGCAGTAAACTCAGACCTTGGGTGATCATTTGGGATGGAAGTTGGAACTGCATACCTGCTTGGGAGTGAGCAAACTTTCCAGTCCTTTGTCAGAGCAGGGCTTGCTTAGTCCATACTTCACAGGATTAGATTCAAACAGCCCACTTTTCATAATCTGATTACATAGCTTCAATAAAAATGAATGCCAGCGAGGTTATTCCAGAGAGGCAAAATTATTTCTGTACATAGAATAAAATAATTCTAGTGTGCTGAACGATTGCATCAGCAGTCCAGTCTAACTTTCATTTGGAGCATTGTTGCAATCCAACCAAGGAGCAACAAACAAAATGTTTCTATGCCAACAAAATATAAATTATATATTATTTTATTTCCAAATTACTAGGTAAGTGCCTCAAATCTTCATCCACGAGAGTGTTTTTCTATTTTCTGGACAAAACATGTAATTGCAACTCATGTTTTGAATTACTAAAAATCATCTTGCAATTATCTTCTAACAAGTATTTAGCTAGAAGTACATTTCCTGGCAACAAAAGTACACTAAACCATTCCAAACGTGAATGACCCTTAGCTTCATCATTAAGGAACTTCAGTTACATACAATAGAAATATAATTTTCTAGTTTAAACGTTGGGGGGGCGGGGGGAGGGTTTNAAAAAAAAAAAAAAAAGCACGGGGAAAAAAGCACTGCTTCTTCCTATCTGGACACTGGGTTTCCATCACATGGATTGTATGCTCCATCTACTTAGAGAAAAATAACAGAATAGTTGCTAGTGTATTGATCTAGCATCAAGGTAAGCCAGGGAAACCTTTGCTGACAGAATTTTATTGAGCAATACAGTCCTCATGTCCTAAGAGCACTATGAAGTACAAGTCCACCACATCGCTACAGGTTATATTGTAGCGCATGTTACACAGAACGCTACACTAAAGGAATACTTTTGTCCGGGTACTTTTGCCTTTGAACAATAAAACACGCTTTATTTTTCATAACTACTGCATACAAAAGACTATTAAGTGTCAAGGAGATACAGCTACTGCAATTCCAGATCGGCACAACAGCTGCCCATGTATTGAATTCAAGCGCAAACACTAGCAATGTTCACATTAGTGGGGTATCGGGAGTACCTGCCAGGCACCCGAGCTGCTCGCAGCACTTTTGTTTCAAAGTCTGCATCACTAGTAAGGTACCCGGTGAGCGATTTATTTAGCACTGAGTTCCGTTCGCACGCAAGGGAATAAGGCAACCCCCTTGTCATCCCCATCTGTCTCTCATCCTTCCACATAACCACCACACCACCATTTTCCCCGCAAACAAAGGTTAAGGAAAGCCCAGCTCCTGTGAAAATAAAGGCAACGGGGCAACTCTCCGGGTCGGGAGCGGCACGGGGGGCGCAGCCCCGGCGGGGCAGGGTTGAGCCGGGATCCCGAGCGGCGGGCAGGCGACGGCAGCACTCAAGTATTTCGGACCAAGCGCAGACAAAAGAGGGTGTGGGGTGTGTAGCAGCTGCGCGGAGCGCGGCAGCCGCCGGCACGCCGGCCCGCTCCGCTCGGGAGGCAGAAAGTCCATTTCTTGCAGGGAAAAACCCACCCACCGTGCCGCTCCCTGCCTGCCCCTGGCCGCCGAGGGCAGGGGCGCGTCTGCCCGTGCCCCCAGGCACCGCCGGCAGGACGCGCGGGGCGCAGCCCCTCCGCTCCCGAGGAGAGCTGAGGCTGCGGGCGGGCTGAAGTTCGGGGGCGAGGAGCAGACCCCGACCAGATTCACCCCCTCTCGCCTCGCCGCTTACCTGTGGGGAGGTGCGCGGTGCCCGCAGCCCTCCCGGCGCAGCGAGCGGCGGAGCTGCGCGGTGCCCGTCAGACACGGGGCTCCTCCGGTGAGGCGGCGGCTGGCTCAGGGAGTGACAGGGCGGCGGCTCCCCTCGCCCTTCCCCGGCACCGCGCTCGGCGAGAGGCGGGCGGGGGCAGGCATGGCGAGCAGGCAGGAGTGGGGCCGGGGCGGTCACTGCCGGCCGGAGGAGGACGCCCGCCGCCCGGGGGCTGCGCGCCCCCCCGCCGCCGGCAGCGCACGGCCAGCCGGAGGCGGCCTCCCCCTGCTCGCCCCGCGGCGACGGGCGGGTGCCATAGCAGCGCTCCGCGGGAGCCGCCGCGGGGGAGCGGCCGCCGAGCAGCCGCCCGGGGGGGCGTGGGCGGGCGGCGGCTCCGCGGCGCAAAACTTTCCCGGCTCCTCTGTGGGGTGCCCCGGCGGCGCTCGTCCCCGGCGGCGCTGCGGGGGAGGCGGGAGGGGACGGAC
>PYHW01010133.1:842621-872982 GCA_013186435.1 Turdus rufiventris | reverse complement strand
CGGAGGCGGGCAGACCTCCGAGGCGGCCGGGACGGGACGGCAGCCGGGGAAAGGGGCAGGCTGAGCCGCGGGACCAGGACGCGGCTCCTCCTCTATCCCCCGCGCCCGGGGAAGTTTGCCGGCTCCCCGAGGGAGAGCGCGGACCGGAGCGCCCCGCTCCCGCCGGGACCAGCCGGGCGGAGAGCCTCCTCTGCGGGATCTCCCCGCGCCGCTGTGCCCGCAGCCCCGCCGGAGCGGCGCTTTTGTAGCGCGCCCGGTTCCGCCCCGCCGGGCTCCACCGGGAGGAGCCACCGTCCAGGGAGCGCGGGGGGCCGGTCGCGGCGTTGCGGGCGCGCCCGGGGTCGCGCGGTGGGAATTGCGCCTTTCCCAGCGGGGGTCGGTGTTTCTTGAGGGGACCGATGGCCCTCGGGTGTGGGGCTGACCCCTGTGAGAACCGGACGGAAGCCGTGGGAGCGCAGAGTGATTCACCGCGGTGTGGGGGCTCTTTACCTCGGATGAAATTAAATGTTATGATTCAGCTTTTCATTTTTACGCTTATTTTGGGGAGTTTCTTTTGAAGCCGCCCTCCCACCCTTCGTGCCCAGCCAGGGGTGGCAAAGGTGATCTACCTGGTGCTCGCAACCTTCCAGTCGGGCGAGGTAATCCAGCAGATGGGTTTGGAAATAACTCCAGCCTGCATGGGAGCTCTCCGCATTTATAAGTCAAACATGTCTTTGGCGGGGGGGAATAAAAACAGCTCTGCGCTTAGTTTGCATTGAAAGAAGTTTTTATTTTATTTTTTAAAGTTGATTGGACCTAAGTGTGGCTGGTTCCTTTTATCCAGTTTACGACAATTCTACCTAATCCATCTCCCAAAAAAAGAAAAATACTGAACTTGGTATAAACATGTCTAATTTTTCTCAGGAAGTGCTTTCCTCAAGACAGTGACTTAGGAGCTGCCATCCATGCTTCAATAGTACTTCCAATCATGAGCGCCTACAGTTGCTTTGTGGTTGGACAGTGTGTTGCCACTTCTCAGTCTATGCTTTATAAACAGTGGCTTCTGCATTAAATACATCCTCCATTATCACATTATTGTAGCAAGGAGACACACATGACAGCGATTCCAGACTAGCAAAGAGACGGGTACTATTCCTCAGGAGTTTGAAACATTGTATTTCGGCATGTTATGTTTCAAGGAGGGAAGAATCACTTTCAAGTGTCAGATTTCTATCTGCTCATTCAGCTATTGCTGGATCTGTAATTTGGTTTGTGTGTGTTGTAACGTGTATTTCATGTCAGCTAGTGAGAGGACAGGTCTTCAGGCACTTGTGTATTTCAGAGATGTCAAATTTTGAACGAGCCAGCTGTGTATCACAGAGGCAATGGATGAAAGGATGATACATGCCCACCAGATCCCAGGTAGATGTAATATCTCTACTAGTAAAAACCAGGAAATTTGCTTTAGAATTTATGGAAAATGTTGATGTGGAAGAGATAAGGAAACTTCACACTCCTGTGCTGTCAGTAGATGATGAAGTGTTGACCAGGGATGTGACACAAACCACTGCTGGGTGCACTATTGCTCTTGTACTGTCTGTGGAAGGGCTGGGGCTTTTAAATCTAAAAGGCAAAAAAAAGTAATTCAGTTCTTGCTGCTGACCTTTTTTTTCCTTTCAACAGCGGACTTGGTAGAGTATCACCATACTTTTTTTCTGCGGCTTAACCCCAGCTGGCAACCAAACCCAACACAGCCACTCTCCCCTAGGGGATGGTAGAGAGAATCCAAAGAGCAAAAGTGAGAAAACTCATGGGCTGAGATAGACATTTAATAGGTAAAGCAAAAGCCACATAAGCAAGCAAGGCAAAACAAGGAATTCATTTACCACTTCCCCTGGGCAGGAAGGTGTTCAACCATCTCCAGGAGAACAGGGCTCCATCACCCATAGCAGTGACTTGGGAAGACAAGTGCCACCCTTCTGAACATGCCCCTCTTCCTCCTTCCTCCGGCTCTCTATGCTGAGCCATGATACCATACACTATGGAATACCCATGTGGTCAGCTGGGGTCAGCTATCCCAGCTTTTACAGTCCCCTCCCAGCTCCTTGTGCACCTCCAACCTCCCTCACTGGTGATTGGAGTGGGAAGCAATAAAGGTCTTGGCTCTTAGATAAGCACTGCTTGGCCATAATTAATGCATCCCCATGTTATCAACAGCAGAATTCCCAACAGCTGCTGTGAAGTAACCATCCTCATAAATCCTCAGATAATTTATGGTCTCAAACAGTGCCCATCCTAAAAAAAAAAAAAAAAACCTAGGCAAGGGACAGAAAGAATCAGTGTGGATTTGGGGACAGTGAAGTGGTTGGAGGACTAATTTCAGTGCTGTTAGTAGGTAAGAAGCATCTCTAGGGTAGACTTCCCCTTGAGTTTGCTGTATGTGTAAAACCTACTGACAGTGAATCACATAATTGTTGGTTTTCTACATGATCCATAAGTTTTATGTAGAAAAATGTGATAATATAAATTAGCATGGACAACACATTTTGTGGGAGATTTCTGTGGGTTATAGTACAAGAGCTGCCCACCCTAGTGACAGACATTTGGAAGATGTGTTTTGCAAGCGGATGAAGTTTAGTTTTGCTACTTGCCTGTGTTGCCTGGAGCCTTCTAAAACTCTAATGTTCTGCATTCTTACAGATGGATAGTGTCTGCTCCTTCTCCTAAATACAACAGTTTTATACTGACCTTAGAGCCATTGATTTAAGGAATTTGCTCCTGATCTGCAGTAGAAAGGAAAGAAAGAAAAAGACCCCGGGGCTCTTCAGATCTCAGTCATCTGCACATCTCTGGAGAATCAAACAATATTAAGACCAATATGTCAGGCATTACATGTCAACACTAATATTGCTAACACTCAGTAAAACAAACATTTTAATACATTAATTATGAAAGTGGTTACTTCTGAGATTATAGCAAGAATCAGTAATTTTAGCCTCATGAGTGAGATTCTCCCTTTGAAAAGCATGGAGTATTTTTATTTGAAAGTTGGGATGCCAACCGTATTATAATAATTTCCCTTCCAACCTACACCTTTCAGTTCATACTATGAAAAGCCATTTATTTACTGTAATGAGCGAGGCAGTGGGTGGATTAAGCTGTGTGTCTTCCATAAATTTAATCCAATTAAAGAGAGAGCTGACATTCTTTTAGCTTTGGACAGGGAATTTTTCTAAGATCCAGACCCGTTTCTACTTCGAATTTTGCTAAAAAATGTGACACTTGACTGCCTGTGTAATAGTGAGGTAAATGTGAAATATCCTGAACTGGGAACATGAATGAAACGGGAGATTGAAAGGATCCCCACTAGAAGTAAAGAGGTGAAGTCAGGTCCAGACCATTACAGTAGAATAAATGACACCGTAAGTTTTTATTTTTGCTAAGTCTTACTGTGAGTTCTACTGTGATATGTTATCGTACATATTTTCCATATTGTATGTAAAAAAAAGTCTACATCTGTTATTCCTTTAATTCCGATTAAGACATAAAAGAAATCTTCAAACCATAATTTGTTCTAATGGGTTTGTTCATACTCAATTTTTTTACATTGTAATTGGCAAGAATGTGGTCTCTGTAAGAAGTGGATGTGTGTCAAGAATTTCTTAGTGATAATAAATTATTTGTTAGTCAATAAATGATAAACACATAACTGCAAAACCAACTCTGCCTTAATGACTGATTTCTGCCTCTGAAAGTACAAAATCTAAGCACTTTAATCTGTACATGAGAAAATGCTTAAGCAATCAAAGACTGAAATAGTCTAAATATTACATATCAAGCCTGTTCCATGTACTCAGGACACAAAAGCTAGTAACCAAAATTCAGTCATAAATGATCTGAATAATCCCACTGTCTCTCTTCAAACAAAACCCACCTTTCCTCACCATCAGAAGTCTAGAAGAGGTCTCCTTACTGCTTTTTCTTATCCTATGCTATAGTGGCCATATACCTGCTATATACTGGTTTGTACATGCTATACTGGCAGGTTCGCTCCTTGCCCCTTAGGCCAGAAACTATTACCAACCAACAAGATGGTTAACAGGTAATTAATTTTATTTTTTTCCTTTTCTGGTTCCAGTAGGCCTACCAGGAGTTCAACATGGATACTAGCAGAGCTACTTCGCCGGTGTCTGTGTACCACCAGTGTGAAACTCATTTCTATATGGCCTAGAAAAATCTTGGAAACGAGTGGGCTGCTGCAATGCTGATGCCACCAATTCTCAAGCTGACCAGTTCAGTTCCTGGTCCTTGTCTGCTGCTCACTGTCTTTACTCAGCTGGAAGCTTTTCATGGCAGGTAGCATCTCCTCTGTTCGCAGCTGTATGCCAGCGAGGCAAATCAGCGAGATCCTGTTTAGCAGAAGTCTGGTGCAGATATTTGGTAACAGCAAAGAAAGCCAAGAAACACAGGGCCAAGAAAATGTCAGAATCCTACAGAGAATCTTGGCATGTGTCACTATTTATCTTAACAATAGTTACACAGCATGCAATACTATGTAATTTGCCATTTATTGGCTAGAGATTTACCTCAACCAGTTTCTGAAACTAGTGAGAATACAGACAGAAATGTCTGCTTCCAAATGATTTGTGAGCTATCAACAGCACTTAGAATGCTGATTTAACTTAATCCTTTCATACTTTGCTACAATCTAACTTTTTGAAAAAGGATAGAAACTCAGCACTATGAGTAAGATGAAAGCCTATATATATAAAAAATAAAGCTTTGGATATCATGTTGGTAATTTCTTTAAATAGAAAATCAAGGTTTTCTCTGCTAGCATTGAGAGTATGTATGGCTTTTTGTATATAAAAAAGAATTTTCTAGAATATCTATTCTCTTAATTAACAGCTGAAGTATGAAAGATTACTTTAATTGAGTGGTTTTAATCTGTCTTGAAGTGGTTTAAGAAATCAGATCTTTTTTAACATGTTCCACTGGCATGAGAAAAATTTATTTTGGCTGTATTTGAAATGTTCATCTGAAGAATGCATTATTACATATTATGAATACCTGGATATGTTAGAATATATAATGTTGGCATCCAATAAAAATCACAGACATAGAACCGTTATTTACTATGTACATGTAGGTGAACAGGCTCTGAACAATACACAGAATAAAGGAAGCAAAATATCTGTGAAGTGGAACTCTAATGCATAGGATAGTGAGGAACAAATTTTTTTTCCCAAAATGTGTTTCTTTCTTTTCAGTTTATTATTAAAGTCTGTGTAGCTTAAGAACTTTGGCCTATGTCTGGGAGATTTTCTCTAGTTGGCATCCTTAAACAGCAGCACCATCTTGAAAGAAAGTTGGAAAGTAACATAAAGCTTTTATGTCCATCATACCAGAAGCACTTGATAAATAAAGTACTAGTGGAATAAATTTTTTTTAAAATAACAAATATACAGAAAATACAGTCTTTTCTCAGATTACTGAATTGTTTGAAGCAGACACTTATTCTCTGCATGTAAAGTTTCCTGATACTGAATCAAAAAACACAGCTCTTTTGTATGAGCTTCCAAGTCAAGGCAAGAAGGTGGGATGCTGGGACAGCCAGTAGAGTATTCCTTTGTTGGCATAAGGATTTTCTTTGCATTTGAAATGCCAGAAGTAGTGCCAGCAAAATAGAAGATGGCTTACAGGATTGCCATCTTTTAGTCATTTACTTCTGGGAAGATAAAAAGCAACATACTGTGCGACATAACTTACTAATTTCATTAAAAACTACCCTTGGAAGTGCTGTGATAAGCATCAGTCATAGTATCTCCAGGTAAAATTCCCCTGGGGACTTAGAGGAAGTTAGAAACAAGTGAAGCAGGACCATCTTTGAAAAGAAGTATTGTTGTTCTTCTGAATGAAAATCTAAATAACAGAGAAAGTATAATTGCTTTACAATTCCAAACAGTGTAACTGAAGTATTTTATGTAATATAGTAATTATTTTGAGATTATTTCAGTTGTGGTGATAGTGAGTTCAGTCTTCATGCCATTCCATGCCATCCCAAATTTTTGTCACTCTTGTAGGGGTGGAGAAAACTATGAAGCACTAGGAGAAGTGAATAGATGACTCTCACTTGAAAACATATATCCCTACCAAAATGCATCATTAAGGGAAGTACCAATTATTCCTCTGTTACATACTTCCATAGAGAAGAAGCCATATCTATGTAATAAAGTCAGTCTTATTATGTAAAATGTGGAAATAATTACCTACAACTGCTACCAGTACGATTCCTAAATATTATTGCTTCTAGTCAAAGTAGAAACTGGAACTAAAAAACAGCTTGCTTTGTTAAGAAAGCATGAAGGTATTGAAAGCTTTCTGCTGTGAGGGTCTTCCCATGTGATACGATTATGCAAGTCTCCCAAAAAAAATGAGTCCCAATGAGAGTCTAGACACAAATAGGCTTTTATTTTAAAAGTTTGAGAAGGTGCACAAAACCTAAGCGTCAGATCTTCTTGGAAATGTACTGTGAAGTATCAGTCATAATTTCCAAGCTTTATGAAAAAGAGACTGAAGGTTGTTGTTACTTTTTGTGCTTACTTCTAAGAGACAAATGCTGAGTAATTCTGTAACAAAGACCACCAAATATGGCAATTAAAGCAGACTACTTAATGACACAAGGAAATTAACATTTCCTATAAGGATAATTATTAAAATTGTGTTTATGCCCAAGCCAACATTTTGGTTCCAACAAAACACAAATCTATATTCTGTTACTTTATATTTCAAGGACTTTACCCTGTGTAAAAGTTTAGTCCCTGTAAATTTTTTCTCACCGGTCTTCTCAGCATCTGGTTTCAGTTACCACTTTTTTTTTCCACAGGTTAAAAGCTAGAGTATGGACTCAGGGAGCAGTGCTGTCTGATTTAAACTGAGGGAATAGAGTAAAACTAGGAATAAATACAGTAGAATTAAGGGAAGCATTCAATTTTTATTGACAAATTCCTTTAAATTTCTTTAAATTCAGTACCCAAAATATTTCTCTCAATTAAGTGTGGCTTGAACCTCCTCAAGATGCAGACACCATAAAATAAACATTTCAAGACATACTTAACTTAAAACATGAATAAACATGTTTAAACAACTGAAAACCCTGTGGGTTTGGCCAGTGTTCTGAGTGCTAAACGGACTCATTGATGACTTGTGCTATAAAAATAATGAGATTGGAGTCCTAATGCTTATTAGAGTTTTTCTAAAATATGAGTATTTGATAAAACTTATTATTTTGTAGTTTTCAGAGGGCAGTTTAGCCCAGCAGTAAGGTCTTCAGATACTCTGCATGTCCTCCTCAGGAGGTATTTTGAAACAGTGAAGAAATGTTCTAAGCCCTGAAGGAAAGAAGACAGACATGACTTCATGTTTTTTGATTTGGGTCTGCATGAAAGCTATTTCTGTAGTCATATGCCCCATCAAAATATGCATGGTAATATGTTGCAATAACTTACATTTTTTCCTATCACTTTAGAAAATATTTTGGGTATTTTTTTCTGGCATGGAACTTATGCTTATAAACAGTGGATTTTTAATACGTACATATAGACTTACATACATGCATACATACAAAAATATTGTAATTACCTCTTGAAAAAATACATATTTCCCTCCTTCCTCAGAAATATTGCATGGCATAAGGATTTAAGTGTTCCCACAAGAATCAAGCAAGACATACTGCAAGGTACATTGCTTTTAGAGGATTTTATGCTAAGCAATCAAACTGAAAGAGATGTCCAGCTACAAAAAGCGAAAAAAACCTGAAAGAAACCCTTGACATTTTTAGCCCAGTTTAAAAGGGCATTCTTGCTGCCTGTCTTTTATGTATACATGAGTTAGAAACCTGTAAACAACATTTTCATTTATGAACCAGTAACCCAGAATACAGCAGATTCTCAGCATATTTTATGTCAAGAAATTGTCTTAGAAAAGGCTGTGGAGGTAGCTACTACGTTAGAATGTAAAAGCAAAAATTGGGGGATAGGGAAAACCACTGTACAAAGATACCATTGAAGGCTTTTATTTATGTTTTTAATATTCTCTGTACTGCTTAAAGGATTCTAGATGACTGTAAGGGATGATTTAGATATGAACATGTAATCTACTGCCTATTTCCAGTGAATTATTGGTATAAAATGCTTAAGAGAGCAAGAAAATTAACAGTGGAGCCATTCATTAATGTGTTAAATTTCCATTATTAATAATTCTGTGACAATCATATCAATCTACCATTCAGCCTGTTTTATCACAATACTGTCTCAAATCTCATTTATAAATGGGTTGTAACTGAGTAGTTATTTGTAAAAATTAGATCTGTTTAAATGGTAATTAACATAGGAGCTTGAGAAGGGGAAGTCTGTTTTTCATTATTTTCATATATCTCCCAGGATTTATTTTATCAAAATCCCAAGTACAGCACTATTCTCTTCAGAGAAATAGTGATACCTTCACTGAAGTGCAGAATATGGAAAGATATCATGTCAAAACATATTAACCTGATAACAGAAGAACTTTGTTTTTAAGATATTTTTAAGTAATATTCCAATTATATTTAATTAAAAGGACACACTCTGGAAGAAAAGCTCTACTTGACTACCTGAACATATTGCTAATTGTTTCAGCACATCTGCTGATGAGCACATAGCAGGCTGGCTGGAGCCTCTGTTAATGAAGTTTTACAAAATATCAATTCATTCTTTGTGTTGAAATTAAGCACATAGAATTTTGTCAGTCTAGTTTGTTTATTTTACTGTCTCTTCTGAAAATATCTTTTTTCTTCACAGCTTGACCAAAGCTGGATAATGTCTTCCTCAGGAGAGCAGCTCTGTTACAGTTATTTATACATATGCAGACAGTTTGTTATGTACCCATCTGCTCTCAAAATGTCATTGACTTGAATGTGAAATTAGTGACCTGGATATGGTAGAGGAAGGTATTACCTAATTTTTACTACCATTTTATCTGTTAATGAAAGCCATCATGTAGATGACAGGGTAATTATGTCAACTTTTGTCTCCCAGTTATATTCTAGTGTGACTATTTACCTTTTTTTTTTCTTTTAAAGTAAATTTCCCTCTACAGTTTCCAATTGTCACAGCACTCCTGTTCTCACCAGAGCTATTAGATAGCATGTCTGTTCACTGACTGACTGAAACATAAGAGCTTCCATTTTTCATTTAGTCATCAGCTGTGTTTCAACTCCACTGTTCATTTACCATGAGACCTGAAGCATCTTAATATTCCCATGCAGGGAATCTTTACTCTATATCTTCGGGGGGGAAATATTTCTGATTTGCAATACATCTAAAAGAATGTTTTATTTGAATTTTGCCACTAACCAGTTTAATTCAGCTAAAATCCTGTGATTTGTCTGTGATGTTGGTGCCTTTAAAAGCCCTTGACAAGCTGAGATTAATGCCAGGCATGCTGACTAGGCAGGTCTCATATTTTTTCCTACTACAGTGTTTTTCCCTCTGGAGTCAGGGATTGTCATGGATGGAAGAGCACGATAAAATATGATTACATGAGGATGCTTTCATGTTTTTTTGCCAGAGCCTTTGTTTCCCTACCTTAGCATATGCAGACTCATGACAGAGGGAAGGTTCAAGAATGCTGGCTCAGGACCATGAGGAGAAATTAACTTTCATTATCAAAGTGTGTGAGTTTGCTAGTCCAAGTGTAAGTTCTTCATACATAATATCTTGAATAAAAATATTCATATGTCACAGGCAACAGAAGCTTGATGTACCACGACCCTCAGCCTTATTCTCTAACACCCGTGCCATTCTGATATGACCCTGCTCTTATAGCATGTTTCTGACCAAAAAATGTAGAGAAAATGACAAAACTATTCCTTACAGATGGCTTTTTCAGGTCATGCTGAGTCAAAAGGGGATGTTAGAAATACTGGCAAAGTACCTACCTTTAGCCTTATGATGATGCCTATGAAGTCTACAGATATGTGAATTCTGAAATAGGAAAGCCTTGCAGTGAAAAACATTCAGGAATACTTTTAAACTCTGAACTCCTTCAAATGGTTGTGGTTTGTTGACCTGTGGAGAAGTTTGGAATCTTCTCTCCATAACATGAATGTAAATCACCAAGAACACAGTCTCAGGTCACATGTGCATAGAAATGCTCTTGTGAGGCAAGGTAGGCCATAAATTTAAACTTCATTTGCTGTTTTGCATAGTCTCCACATTTGAACTTAGGTCCTCTATAGCATTCAGCTTAGTCCTCTTCTAAAGGATATTCTGACTTCATTAGAGTGTGTCAACATGTAGAGCTACTGCAAAATATTTATTGATTGCAGTGTTCCTTGCTGATTCTATCACTTACTGACAGTGTGCCATATGTTGATGTCAATGGTACTCAGCGACAGAAGAGAAGGCAAAGGGCACAAAGTGAAACCCAGTAGAGTCCCTCTGGACATCAGGAAAATCTGTGAGTACTGGCACAGGTTGCCCAGGGAGGTTGTGGAGACTCCATCCTTGGAGAAGCTCAAAAGCCATTGCCTTGGACAAATGGCTTCAGGTAGCCCTACTTGAGCAAGGTACAAATGATCTCTGGAGGTCACTTCAAACCTCAAATATTCTGTGACTCTACAGCTATGACTTTTAGAAAATTTAAGTTTGCTCATTCCAGGCAGATTTATCAGATGAGGGAGGATAGAATTGAATTTTGTCCACATTACATAATAAGTCTGATGCTTTTCTTAGATATTAACTAACACCTTTCATCTCAAGTTAGCAAGCCAGGGTTTATCCTTTGCAATAACTACAAAAAACAGTGATGGTAAATTGAATGTAATCTTGATCTGTTCTCAAATACACGGTTTTATACCAATTGAAGTTAATTGCAACTGCTCAGCATGGATTCACTATGTTCCCTAAGTGAAATATCGATATATCTTTATCAATATATAATGCAATTACAACAATACAGCTGCAACCACCTTATTAATATATCCATTTGCTTTTCCATTGGGTTGTAAACTTAAATATCATACTCCTATTATCTCTACCCTTATTGTTTTCTCAGCTTCTTTCAAAACCCATACACCACTTTCACTGTGGTGGTACCACTGTGTGGTAGCCAGGTTTACTGAAATACTGTTCAGTGCCTTCCACACCACTGATGATTTTTGCAGAAACTTCTTCAGGAAAATTCTACATTCATTTAAGTATACCTTTTAAAGATTTAAATACAGTACACAATCGCAACGGCTTCGCATATAACAATAAAGAACCTTACACATGAGCAAGGACCTTTATTTATGCAGGTAATTCCTTTGACTTCAGAAATATTGCTGGAATTGGGACATGTTGCCAGGATCACAATGCTGTGTTCGAAGTACACATCAAATATTAACATGTGTTTATATGGATAAATGGCTCATTGATTTTCTACCCTGCTCACTGTTTTCTAAAGATACACCTGACAGTTTCCTCATCTGAATGTCTGAATTCATTACTCTGTTTTCCTAATCTTCAGAACTTTTAAATTACAGATTGATTCAAATCAAGCCTCAATACTTTACGTGTAATTGAATATCTTGTAAAATTAAATCTCACTTCAAATACTCTTTTCAGTGATTATTTTTCATTGGTGTCTAAATCATGTAAGTAATTTAAACAAGGATTTGTCTGTCATTCACATTTTGAGTTTGGCTGCTTTCCAATGAAGCTCAAAGTTTCATGCAATTAACAGTAAAACAGAATAATACATTTTCCAGCTTTCAATACTTGGAAGCAGATTGTTCCTGATTTCCAGTTTGTTTGGATTTTAAAGCTGAGTGATTGTATGTAGAATTATTTGAAAAATCTTAAGCTTATAGGCCAACAAGAGAAGGCAAAGAAGGGAATAACAATATTATTTGTGGCTGTTTTCCAGTGGTAATCAATGATGTATTTTTCAAATAACAGGGTGATAAATGAGTAAAGGCAACAGGAAAGTTAAGAGCACTAAAATAAGTTTCCAAGCAGATGTTTACTGAAAGAGAAGATCTGCTTTTCTTCAAATGGATGACATTTTTCAGAGCTATAGATTCAGAACCTGAGAGCAAGTGTGAATGTGTTTAATGTTGCTTAATCAAAATTGTTTATACACCTTTAGAGCTGTTCCTTTTGAAAGCCTTTTGCAAGGTGGGATTTCTTTCACAGCTGGTAGAGGAATGATGTTTCCTTGCCTGTCCCTTCCCCAAAGCCAAGATCAGCCAACAGCTTGTGTGATGCAGAAGGCAAGGCTGTATCTAAGTCCTGATGACTGCAAAGAAACTCAAAGAAACTGGAGAAACTTCAGGCTAGTGCAGCAGCAGCAGCAGCGAGATTTTCATGCTCTTCAGTTAGGTTATCTCAATGCTTGAAATTTTGACAGCTGGTCCTCTAGACCATACTCAGGAAAAAAAAGGTTGAAGATTGATATCAAAGGTTGATATCAATTTTCCTTGACAAAATAGATTTGAGCAACAATACATACAGTTTCTAAAAAACAAAAAAAACAAAAAAAACAAAAACAAAAACAAAAAAAAAAAAACAAAACAAAACATATTTAAGTGTTTTATTGTATCTTTGGTCTTCAGAAATAATGATTTTAGTCAATTTGCTATATTAATGTTATGCTTAATTTGAATTTAAGTTGCAGAATTTTACTAAATACACTTTTTTCTGTTATTCCTTTTCTCTAAGATATATGCAAGCACTATAAAAATGCAAAATCTGTTCCATTTAATCATGAACAACATCTCCAACATATCTCCAACATATTGTATGTAATTTCATAGATATAGGTCTTCTGCTTACCAGTCTAAAAGCATGCTTCAGTCCAGATTGACCACAACTGCAATTTCATCAGGAGATGGTGCTGGGATTCTAAACCACAAGTCACAGCTCAAGTAGTTTGTGAATGGCAGCCAATCCTTTTGATTAAATACCAGAACTGGGATTTAGCTCAGGACTCTGTCACTATCTGTCATCCACCAGTCTGGTCTCTTCCCTAGGAGAAAGTAAATTGTAAAAGGCACAAGAAACAGCCTCAAACTACACTGCAAAGGCACTTTGGAGAAGATGGTAAGAAAAGATGCTTGACTTATCAGGGCAGGGATTAGTCCTAAAGGCTGGGATATAAAGTAAGCAATCTCACAGTCATTAATGAGGGGAAATTAGACAAAGAAAAAGTTTCCCAAGTAAACACTGTATGGCTGACTTGACCATGAACTCACAACAGCAGTGGCACCACAGTGATATGTTAAGCATAAGCGGCTGAGAACAACATTGCAGAACCAAGATTATTGGATAATTATGTTGATCTGTATCAGGAAAGAGCTTCCTTACAGATATTTTAGTAAATCATCATTATCCATTCTGATTTTATGAATTCGTGAATTTGAAGGTGTGTACAGAGGTGAGAAGGATCAATTGGTTCATCTGAATCCTTGAAGTTGAGAAGACTGAATTATTTCAGTCCAATTAAAAATGTATTTTCATATCCATTTTCCCTTCTGAAAATGTTTTAAGCCACTTTTTCCTCTAAAGAGAAGTGGAAAAAAGCTGTCATTTACAACCTAACCATGAAATCAGAAAGAATCTGGCAAACTGGTAAGATCCATTTTCGATCTCATACAAAACCAGGAGACTTTGTTTATGAGTCCACAGCATCATTATAGCTTGGAAAATGCTCAGACACAGAAGTAATTTTCTTTCTCTGCTTACTTTGTTCTCCCATTTGGCACCACACTGTTTGACCTATACCTGTTGTTTCTGGAGGGTAAAGGCAGTCCATGGTTATACCTCTGCAATTATTTACTAAATTTCACTTTTGCTTAGGTGAAAATTACTCAAATTACTTCTAATACCTTTTATCAGCTGCATATTACCTTTTTTTTTTCTTTTAAGCATTCTGAAGCTACAATTCATAGTTAATCGGCTATAGACTTGACTAAAGGTATGGTTGAACCCATTTTTATGAATTTCTTTTTTTCCTGTTTTATTCTACATTTTTACCACACCATAATATATGCACGTCATTTATCAGATACACAGCATAACCTTAAATTAATAAATGTTCTGAAATAATGACTTATTATAATAAGTTCATTTTATTAATAATAGCCTCTTAATAGGCTATTTTTCTATCTGTTTTTATATCCAGCTAGGCCAGCAAACATCTAAAACATACATGGAATATGAGATAGATATTTCTGAAAATTGCTAGCTATGCTGCCACCTAGTGAATCTGTACCATCTCTGATAATACTTTTGCTCACGAAGAGATTTAGCTCCTTTTTCTTGAAGGCAGAAATATCTTTTTTCTTTTTTTTTCTTTTTTTTTAAGAATGTTTTCAATAAAATAACAGGCTAGAAACGTATAAAATTCTGTACAATTTAGTTTAAAATTTGTTTTGAAATAGCCAGCTACAACTAATGTAAACTTATAGTGCATTGAGCTGGGGCACTGTAGTTAACAATTAAATACCTTTTTTCTGTAGGATTGTCCCTACAGAAACGAAAAAAAAAAATCATAATCATAAGGTTACTGTACATGTAAGTATCTGTTTCTAATCTTTGTGCTCTCTCTAATGGTTAAAATATCACCATCACCATTTTACCAGCCATTCTGGGTTTGTTCCTTCTCAAATAAAATCAAGGCACTTGCTATTTACCTTAATCAACATGGGTTATGCTGTAGCTGCAAGACTGAATCATGTTTGCCAAACTGTTTTATCTAAAAATCACCTGCCCAAAAAGCATATCATTCCCTCTTCTAAGGAAGAAGGAAAGACTGCTTGGATTTCATCTAAGAAAATCACAAGCTCATTTGGCTCGATTTTTTTTTTTGTCTGTTTTGCACCTTAGTCATCTTAGTGTGGGAAAATGTTGAGAAAAATTATTATTTCTGGGAGACAATGAGAGATGATCCACAATTAAATAAATTTTTGCTAAGAGCAGTTAGCATTCTGTAAGAACAACCATGACATAAACCTTGTCATCTAACATTTAGAGTCTTTTCATATAAGTGGATGATTATATAATGTCGGTGCAATCTTAATGCTCTATTCAAATCCTAGAAATATGCCCTGAAAATCCTCATCCTATACACTTATTATCCCTATAATATATAAAAATGAGCCTAGAAAAATAAAGACAGTTGATCATAGCACTGTATAATACATATTTATTTCAGGATAAATTTTCTTGTTTGCAGCCTGTATTAGGGTTGCCTCTTGTTTGTTCTTTGTCTCCATAAAATTTTATTCTACTTTTTCAAAGGGGAGTCTTCCCTGGCTGCTGAAGCTGGAGCTTATGTGTGCTGGAAGAGATCACATCAGGCTGTTCTGCCTGATGTAAGGGTAGTACCACCACCCTCAGGTTAAAGATGGTTTAAATCCAAGTAATCTTTTTCCTAGATGAGTCATTGTGCACTGTCAGTCTGTGGTTTTCAGTCAATAAAGGACAATCAGAATAATGAAGGAATAGGCTTATTGAAGGAATCTGCTTATATGAGCAGATTCAGAATGCTGGGAGTTTTAACATTTTAGAATGCTAAAAGGTCAATCCAAATTTGGATATCATCAATTTATTTCGTAATCCTCTACTGTATGAGGGATATAAATATATATATAATACTTCTGTGGCTCCCCAGACCAAGTTTCATTAAAGTGTGCATCAGTACAGCCACATCTGTGGCTCAAAATAAAACCGTTTCGTATTGGAGATAAATTTATCATCTATTAGTATTTTAAGGCTGATTTTGAACTTGTCTACAATAAGTTAGCGTTTAGGAACCAGGGAATGTAAGGCAGCATGAGATTTAACAGTCTGAATCTTGCGTAGGATTGGAGTTCATGTGAAATTTAGATTTAGAGAAGCTGAACCCATACTTTTCAACCCTTGTGTTTTATTTCCTAAGTAAGTTATCTTCATACTAATGTACATGCTTCTATCCAGCCAGAGAAGTTTGTTTAGTCTTAGGGCTGCAGTGTATACAGGTAGCCCTAATGGATCCAACTCTGAGTGCTTAAAACTTTCTTTAGGGACAGGTTTTAGGGAAGCAGACTATTTTGAGTGTTGAAGTTTCTGTAATATTTGGCCAGCAGCAGTCATAGCAGGAATTAACCTAAATGGTCAGCCTTGCTTAGGGTTGATCCTAGCAGCTGTGCAGCTCAGTGAAAAGTGTCATCAGCTGCAAAAGCACATGTTCACAGTATCCAAATCCAGCAGCCTGACAGCAGCAAGGCAGCTTCAGCTCCATGTCCCCAGGGCTGACCAGTAGCACATGTCCGCAGAAGTCACATATGACCCGGCAGGTGAGCACACACATACACAAGACAGATATACACACACACTGCTGGCCACACAGAGCAGCACAGAAACAACACTAACACCCTGTTCTCCTCTCTGGCTCATCTCTGTGTAGTTCTAGTGGGAAATATGTATGTATATATGCAATGGGATATACACAATTTTCTGGACTTAAACACAGTTCACCTGGGACATGGCCTTGGATTCTCAGTCTCCCCAGCTGTTGGCACCTGGCATCCCCTTAAATAAACAGCCCCACAGCATACACACACCCTCACATGCACACCTACACAGTTATTTTTCATCTTATCCTCTTTAAAAAGTCTGTGCTATTAAGAAATATTGAAGAAAGCTCTTGTGAGCAAAGGCTGCTCTTTTCTATTCAAGATAATTAAAAATAGAAATAGGAGAGTGCAAAATTATTATGTAGTTTGTCCAACACTTAGGAACCTTTAATACATAATGTTCTTCTAGTTCTAGCTCTTCTAGATCTGTCACTTTCCAATAGGCAATTATCTGCTTTTATTTCTGGTAAATCAGTGCAGAATGCAGGATGTAATACTAAATGCAAGATTATGTGACATCCTGTGAACCTAAGACATGGTTTATAATAATTTCATACAGTATGACATTAATTTCTCACTTTAGAGACTTTACAACTACTTTTTTTTTCTTCATTTTCAAAAGCTACTAATTAGCAGCAGTAGCCAAGCAAGATACGCAACATTCACCAATATCTCAGCTGACTATTATTTACTTCATAATACATCCGTGGTAATGTTATTAACACTAATGTCTTACACAGATATTATCCCTGAGTGTCAGTTCTACAGGTGCTTATCTCCTAAGGACAGTGTAGACTTGACCACATTATCACTGTTTCCTTGAAATACAGTGTTATATATATTGATTTGGTTCTACCAGTATCTGGCCACACTGCTGCATACAGCTGGTGCCATTTCTAGCCTTCCAAAAACAGGATCAAGAGCACTTCCAGAATCAACAACAACATTTGGGCGACATTTGGCAGTCCAACAGCAGGAGAAGTTGATTCTTGTCTCAGTGGGATGTCTGAGTCTTTCCTGGGTGAGATGTTTGCATTGGCAGTGCTAAAGCTTCAGTGAGGTTTGGGTAGAGATTCTTGTGCAGTGCAGTGATAAGTTTGTCATCCTGAACATGCCAGTCCTATAATTACCAATTGGTTGACTTCAGGTTAAATTTCTCAAGATTTCTCTAAAGAAATGGAAAGATAGGATGGCCAATCATGTGAAACCACAGAACCAGTCAGACCTCATAGAATCAGTTCGACACTGAAAATGTGCACAGGAGGCTGAAGGTCAGGCAAACTGAGGCAGACAGAAGGCTACTGCTTTGCTAGTGAATGCATGTAATCTGAATCCAAGTCATATTACCATTACTATTACGACTAGCTCTGCCAGGGTCCCTAAGAACTGCCTTTGCCAGGGCTGCCTGATAATACTGTCCAATGCTACTATTCTGAGAGGAAAAGATGGAGAAGGTATTTGAGCCATACAGTTCAGGGAGGGGTTATTGCAAGTTTTCCCCTGATTACACTTAAGAGATGGTAAGACATGGCAGAAATCAGTGTTGGTGCAGCAGCTCAGAATGTGGCATTATCTAAGTGAAAATTCTGGTTAGGATGATCTGTGGTTACCAAAACTTATATGAGTAAGAGATGTTCAGTGCCACATCAGATGAAGCCACAAAAGGCAGGGGAGCAGTTTCAGAGGAAAAGGATGGGAGGGACATTATATGCTTTCCAGAATGTTCTCAGCCTATTCACATTTTCCACAACATCACATTTCTTCATTCCTTAGCTGTGAACTTTTCTGTCCAGTCTCCTTGAACATTGTGGACTGCCAGCAACATGGTCCTGATGCTCTCCTCAAACTTGAGAATCCACAGATACTTCTGTACTATGCAGTCTTTTAGTAGTTTACTACATATTCCTCTTTTTACACTCTGCTCCTGTTATTTGCCAGATGCTGAATGTCTAATAAGGGTTGTTATCATCACAAAAGGGAGGCACTGAGGTGGGAGAAGCATTTGGCAGCCACAGTTTTATACCTTTTGTGAGAAGAAACATCACTGATGAACGAATGCCTATTTCAAAAGTTCTAAATGGAGCACAGCAAGGTACGCACTGACATCATTCACTAAAATGCTCCCATTTTGCATTCTTCGTGTTTGAAAGGCCAGAACTACTGATTCTGAAATGAAAAACATAGTGATTGCGAAGCTGAAACTACAACAGAGTGCTTTCATGTGTAAAAGTTGCATTTTGAACCCCCTGCAGACATGCACAAAATTTACATCGACATGAACAGAGTTACAATCACTTCTGAAATTTGAAGGTATGGTGACCTAAGCCTGTCACCTTGTCAGTGCCTTGCTATTTGTGCATTCTTAGGCATTCAATAAGCAGAATACCAGCTGGAATGGCTGGGTTTGGTATGAGAGACACCCCCCTACACATACACACATTCAGAAAGCCATCCAGTTGTCCTGCTGAAACACAAAGCTTTTGTGCTATGGAACCCAAAGAGCCCCTCACCATAACTACTACACAGAGCTTTACAAGATACTCTACAAATTTCTATGCGCTTTTAAAAGAGCATAGATCAAGTTTTTATATTTTTCTGAATATAATAATGATCATAATTTAAACTCTGCACAGGGCAGACAGGAAACAGAGGCCGCTCTTGTGAGTGCAGAGCAACCATACATCCAGCTCCCCTTAAACAAGACTTAGTGCATTACAAGGAGATGGATTCTGTCTAGTGGCCTGGTTAGGTCAGAAAGTCTTAAAATGCATGGGCATGACTAATCCCTCCTTTCAATAAATACCTATTTTGTTCATTTAACTCTGTTTAGTCTCTGTTCCAGGTCAGCCTTTCCTGGCATCAACATAAGCAATATTCTAGATGAGAGTGGAAAAGACTCTTTCGCTATTGAGAAAGTTAAACAAAATATTTATAACAAAACCCAAATCTGACCAGATTCCCATCCAAAACAGGAGTATCATGCAGAAATCTGACAGAAGTCTTGTCTGTATTCCTCTTACAGAGCTTTTACAGACTGGTTTTTAGGTGACTGTTACCAGGCTCCATTCTGATCCTGGGATCATCTCCATACTGCCAGTATCTCAGTACCCTTCTCCAAACCACAGGCAGGAGTGTCACACAAATAAATCCTTTTCCAGCCCCACATAATAATTAAAAAGCTAGGTGCTACCTTTTCTCTTTTCATTCTTGAGACACTGTGCTAGATTTTTTCAGTGGTCTCACATTGCAGGGCAGACATGACTTTGCAAGGCAAGCACTGTTTTGAGAGCTTTGTAAAGACCATTGCTAAGAAGATTTTTCAGAACAAATCCTCACCTCTTCCCAAAAGACAAGGATGCAAGTGGCTTATTGCTCTGTGTAAAACACATTTTGAGGGTGTGCAGCCTGGTCTGCTGGAAGGTGTCCCTGCAAATGTCAGGGGCTTGAAACGAGATGATCTTTAAGGTCTCTTTCAACCCAAATCATTCTATGATTTTATGATTCTATTAAATTTAGAGTGCTTTCAACTGCAGAGAGTACTTTCCATCAGGAGATTTTATCTAGTTGAGCCCTGAAGTATAGAGGCTGCATGAATGAACTACCTAGCCTGTAATGTCGGGTGCCAGCCTGCCAAAACAGCAGGCAATGCAAATGACCATGAGTGTGTTTGAGCTTCATGGGCTGTGGAGTTTGCATTCCTTCAGGCAAAGCTCACAAAGGTCCGTGCTTTCTTGCCAGGTGATCAGAAGTAGGTCATACACATGAGCAGAATCAGCACTTGGTGCAAGCAAGGAGATTTCCAGATCCATTTAAACTGATTTTAGAAGATTAGAGGTAAATTCAGAAACCTCTTTGTAGTCAAGTGATGTAAAAGGTACATAGTTATGGTTGCCACCAGCAAAATAAAGTGTTTTACAAAGATAAAGGAGAGAAGGTAGGTGCTTTTCATGTACCTACCCTTGAAGTAGGTAAATATCTGCTGTGTTTGGATTGAAAAAGTACACTACATGCAAACCGAAATGTTAAGGCTTTAAACAACTTACCATCTAATTATTTTTCCCTTAAATGTAGTAATTAATTCCAAATGAATTCTAAATTAATATTCTTTTAAGAAGCAGATTAGGCAGTTTATAACTTTTAAGGCATTTTATTATTGAGATCGAAAAGGCTGGTCTTAAATACCAAGACTACCACACTGTCAAATTTCAGATAATCTTATTTTAATGTCTTCTTTGTGAGCACTAAAACAAGTCTCTAGGGAGATTATTTTGGCCTCAAGCTTTTGGTCTTTAAAAACCATATACACAGCATTGGTTTAACATTTATGTTGCCCTGTTTGGAGTCAGTATTTGGACTTGCTAACCCTCATGTGTCCCTTCCAACCCAGTTCTGTGACTCTATGATCCAAGTCTACTTTTTAAAATAGATTTCAGGATTTTGAAAAGTTGGGTTGGTTTTTTTTCTTTCTTTTTAACCTGGAATAAATATAATCCCACTGCTGACTTTAACATACAGAATATTTGGGGGTAGACATCATATGTGTGTATTTTTTCCAGACTTAGAATTACTGGAAAAGTTTTGTGCAGAGTTAATTAAATATGAAATCCTTGGACTAGAGGTGAATCATGTTTTCTGATAAAACTAGTAACTTGAAGCTTCAAAACCCCAGGAGCATCAGGAAGTCTGGGCTAAAAAGAAATTGTTTTGACTGCAGTTAATGGCTTAGTATGTATATAAATAAATTAATTAATAGGAGAGCCCACTGAGATTATAGCAAAACCAACTAATGCATCCTTTTGGATGCAATTAGGAAAATGCCAGACATTGAAAGAATAGCTGGCAAGTGTCCTGCATCAGAGCTTTAGCTGTTAACACATGGCTTAGTTAACATTTACTTCTCCAGTCTACTGCACCAGTTTCAGTGACTCCCATATATGTCAAGAATAAGTATAAGTAAAATGATACCTTTAGCTAACAACGCTAATAGAACTATAGAACTTATCTCCATTCTTTCAAGCAACAGCTTGTGTTCTTTTTATTGGAGAAGCGCAACTTAAAAGAAAGATCTGCTCTGGGAATATTTAAAGCATCTGTACTTGAGAAGTTAGATCTCTCTTTCTTCACTTGGCCAGTACTATAGTTATCAGGGCACCAGATACTGTTTATGCCACTGAAATATTTGATTTGTTCTGATGCAGATTATTTTAGTGTGGGTTGAACTTTTCAACAAAAGTAAGGGAAAAAATCCACCCCCACTGAAATGCTGTGATCAACTGTCATGATTTTTCACCAAGGTTAATCAATTCACCATGTCTTGAAGGTGTTCCACACTGAACTGGCAGTCACAGGGATTTGCTGAACACAGCAAAGTTGACAAAGTTTTTATCTGAGCCATGGAGACTACACAGGTTTACTTCAGTGTTGCCACACTAGAATCTAAAGTCTCAGGTGTAATCCAAAGTAGCTTCTGATTGTAGCACTTCATTAAGTACAAGCCATCAATTGCATGCAGTACAGGGGCTAGGAAGGTGCTTCCAGGTCTTTGCTCCCTTGCTTCAACAAGAGCTGAATATGAAATATTTTTGCTAGTTGTCAGAGTCAGTGACATGGGAAATGTCAGCAGAACAATTACATATCGTATTTTGAACAATATTTATAAAACAAGGCCTGGTTTTCTGCAGGAGAAGATGCAGCATACAAGCACAAGAACACAGTTTATTTTTTTTCTCTTGGAAGTCCATGAAATCCAATAGTTTATTATTGTTGATTCTTTCAAAAGATAAAAGGGCACTCTTCAACTATACAGTATCAGAACTGGAGGAAAATAACTAGGAAGAATTAACTGTCAATAAAAACTGCAGTAAAATCCCTGTTTTGTTACACTTGCTTATGTCGAAAAAGGCTCTTAGCTCCAACAGTGTTCTATGATACTTTGTACTGTGCCAAAATTCCATAAAGTTTAGTCACTCTTTGATTTAATCAAAAGCAACAATACAATTCTTTTTACTTCATCCTTCCACAGGGGAACAATAGCCAAAAACTCCTACTGTAAATAAGATGATATAGCAACATTGTGCACACACACAAACACAGGCAGCTGGAGGTATATTCAGGGGTCTGTTTTCTGAAATTTGCTGTCAGTACAGCAGAAAAGGATGAGGTGGTTGTGAAACAGTTCTTAAACTAACCCAGTTTATAGCTCAGTATTCTAAAGTAATGCATAATTATCTGTGGCTTCTTTCCCAATTCTCTATGCTAGCATGGACATGCATTATTGAGGTATTGGTGAAAAGCTGTTAATCTCTTTGGAGCAGTTTGGTGACAAGACTTTAATGTCAAGAGTCGAAACTGGAAATATTGCTCATCATTTCCTCTCAGTCAAATTAGATTTGTGGACAGCTTTGTGAAGCAAAGTTGACAATATAGTTGATAATACGTATCTCTACAAACATTTCTTAAAATTACATAATAAGAGGGCTAAGAGTATTGTTGTATGGTAGCATTTGAAACTTCATGTAGTAGTCACTGTGCTGCCCTTTGATTGCCTTGATTACATTTTTAATTATACAAGTAATAACAGTCCACATTGATTATTTTTTGCCCTTTAAGATACAGCTGAGTTTTAGATACACTTCATAAGCCTTTAAGACTAAAGATACATTCAGCCATCCATTCTTAGTATCTGTGTATCTCTTGCAATTAAGATCACAAACAACCCTTAGTTGAAGTAGGACAGGGCAACATGAAGGCGAAAGCAATCCTGAGGTGATCAGATTTTTCAATGGAAAAACCCCAAACTTTTCCTGTACTGTGCTCTAGAAACAGCCTTGCATGGTACTGGACTGGCATGAGCTCTGATGGGACATCTGAGCTCCAGCACTGCAGAAACCCAGACCTCATGCTGTGACAGGAGGATGACTAGAGATTTTGATGGTGTTATTAGAGATTCTAAACTCCCAACTACACTTAGGCAAGAAGATATGAAAAGTAAGCATCTGACTGCACATCAAAATGATAATGAAAACTGTCTGCTCACTGAAGTCCAACAACTTAAGGTAAATGCTGTAGCAGAATTTCAGCCCTGACTTCATATTAAAGTGGCCATGAATACGTTCTCTTCCACTGACTATTTGAGACCAGGAGTAGCAAGCTGCCAAGCAGCAGCAAGATGTGGCTGAAGCACTAAGTACCTAAGTGACTGGCCCAGCCATTTCCACTGCAGACATGTAAGTGGAGCCCCATGAGACTCATACCAAGCCTATAGACTAAATCTCTTCTGCACTGAATATGGATACAATGAACACCCAGTTTTCAGAACACTGAGCATGACTGAACAGCAGCAGCCATATCACCTGCAGAAGAACAGAGAAACCATAGTTTTAGCCCAGGACTCCGGGATCAATAAAACATGAATTAAATTAAATATCTGGGAAATCCCAAAGGCAAGTCTAACCAGCAAGAAAACCTACTTTTCCTCATTCAGCCCTTACCAGACATTCCTGTGAGTATGATTTGTGAAAACTGCTGCAAATATAGAGGTCAGTTCATCTCTAACTAGCAAAGACTCATTCACTCAGCATCTGAAGTTTCAATCAGGCTCATTGTGAAAAACAGCCATGGTGATTGAAGGTATCCTGCCTGTGGTGCCCATGATTGCCTCCTCTGTGGCTGAACTGGTCTACAGGAGTACCCAAACAGCTGAGGTTGCCTCAGGCACAGTTTCTTAGAGCCTTTCCAGCTGAGAAATAGTAAGTACCTGGAAATCAAGCTTCACATCAGGGCAGCTCTTTACAAAATGGCTGTTTGTCTACATCCTTATTTAAGTTGTTGGTCCAACAGAGATATTTTAACTAGTGCAACAGATATTTTAAGACAAATTCTTACCAAGTGAGCTCTGCAGTTGTGCATTCTGTAAGGCCAAAGCCTGTAAACCTGTGTGTTTCCAGCTGAGCCTGTTTCTGTTACAGCACTTTAGTCCTGTTTGTATTATGTACTGCATTGACAATATTTAGCTACTGTAGGAGCAATAAATCTTATCATAATCTTCCACATAATCAGTGTCATACTTCTCACACCTCACTGAGTCTTGGCTCTGTAACTCTGCCGCATCCTGGCTGATGAACCATGTATACTAAAGTATGTGTTCTCATGTTCAGCCAGTGCATAAGTAAATACAAATAATATACAATGGATATGGCTGTTTGAGGCATCCACTTGCTTAAAATTATTGGCCTTTTAACAGTGAAGTGATAGCACTCTACTTTAGACATGTAGAAGTATTTCTCAACTCTTTTGATGTTGTATTGCTTCAGTCTGACTACCTGCAATGTAAACAAGACCTACAGTCAGAAAATATTTGTTTATAAAATGTAGGTTTTGGAATCACAGAATGAGTGAAACAAAGCTAAATTGGCAAACTCTTAATTTTTCCCACATATATTGTAACTGCCTAGACTGAATCACAAAGCTGATTTATTTTAGTACTTCTGGAAAAGAAGTTCAACTTCATTAATGCACTATAGAAGCATAGCACAACCATGATGTGGCTGCTTTGATGTACAGTATCTTCAACCTGTAGAAAGATGTTTACTTGCCCTTGAGGTCCTCACTCTGGCCCATCTCCTGGAGAAGGTGTTAAAGCTGAGATCACTCCTTTTCTGACATATCACTACTGATATGTGCTCCCCTCCAAACAACAATCCCACTCCATTTTGTGATGGGTGGCAGTCTGAAGGCTTAAGGCATACCCCCAAATCCCTGCTCTGCCTAAGATGAAGCAGGGATTCAAAAGCAATTTCATGTGCCCTGTGTGCTAACCAAGAGGCTCTGAAGTGACCCACAGTGAAACTGGGAGGTTCCTTCTCACATAAATAATTCAGAGGTCCTGAAAAGCACCAGTTACAGCCGTCAACAAGAATGTAGGACCACTAACTGATAGCCTATTTAAGGACACAATCTTGCTAGATCTGTAGACCAGAAAACTTACACCCTTATCACCAGAACAAATGTTTATACACGGACAGGTCCTTTGGAGTGGGGTTTTCTCCATGGCATCATAAATTTGCATAGCTGGAATAGAGGCAAAAAGCAGGAGGAAGCAGTCCTCTGAAGTGGGCTTGTGAATCCTTTTATTTATGTCATGATTATATATTATCCCAAAAAAATAGGAATTTACAGATATTCAAACTTTCCAATTTCCTATCTCCATTGTGTAGGTGGACATTATTGATTATCTTTCCATTCAAGGTTTCAACTAACATTGTGTATCAAATGTGGAGTGGTTACATGACTTTTTCATCTGGATATGATGAGGAGACAGCAGCACTCAGGCAGTGGGCAGAAATGACTGGTTTAGTGAGATAATGTTGTAAGAAATGGGCTGTGCATGCCCTAAATATCAATGAACTAAATAAATGCATTTACCATGTGGGCACATCTTTTTTGAATTAATACTACATTACATAGTTCATCCTTGAGCAAAACACCTTGAACAAAAAGAGTGTGAACCAATGGGTGCCAAATTAGTTAAACTGTTCCTTGTAGTGTATAAAACAGGCCTATGAGACAGCCTGTTTTGGTTTTACCATCTAGCTCAATTACACCCACCTCACCTGGCTTCATACGCCAACATAATTCCTTAACACAGAAATCTGTAACTGACTGGAGCTGTCATTATTTAATGAACAGTACAAACCAAAAACTGTGCATTGTGAAATGTGTTAAAACTTATTCATCATCATATTCATACTTATGCGATGAATAAACTGGAGGACTGCTGTCGGTGGTTAGTAACACACGATTCAGCAATTCTCAGTCTGTTAAAACAGCAATCCAGAAGTGTTGGGTGACAGCAGGCACTGCTTAGCAGTGGTGCTCCACTCCACAACTCTGATTCCTAAAAGAATTCAGTATCTCTTACTTGGAGCTGCATGGCTCAAGGGTGTCTTGCCCAGTTCACTGCAGGAGGAGAGAAGGGCGAGTGTAGGAGAGACAGCTGTGCCCCCAGCCTGGATTGTAGCTCATTTTGAGCTTGCTCTGTCTCAGACATGTGGCTGTACCTGATGATGGCATATTTCTCAGACTGGCTAAGACCCTTCTCAGCAAGAGGTACAGTCCTGACTTTGGGCATGACAAAATCTTATATTGACAAAACATGGCTGAAAAATCTAACTTTGAGTATATGTTGTAATACATAATGACCAATTAAAGCGTGTGAACAAAATGCAAGTGATATTTTATTTTACCTTTTGCCTACTGAAGGTATAAGAGCTGTGTAGATCACTTATTCATGGGAAAAACGTGTAAATGCCATGTATCCACATGGGAGCCCCAACTTATGTCGTAGTTCAGCTATACAGACTCAGTTAAGGATGTGCATCACTTTCTAGATGTTGCCCAGGCTTAAAAGGTTTCTGTATCCATCCCTTGGGAGCTAAAGAAAGCAGCTTTGTCAAACATTAGCACCTTTGAGGATCCACCAGCTGAACCACTTACAAAATGTCACCAAGCATTTTCCATCAGAATAGACTCGGTAAGTTGTTATTTTCAGTTAGCGTTAAACATTTTTTGTAAGGTCGCTACTACTGACTGCTGGTTCAGCTCTCTGGTTGATGGTTTTAAATTAAGAATGGAGCAAGCAAATAATAGAACCTTGTATCCATCCTTCTCAGCAATTAGTGGATCAGCCTTAGTTTTTGAGTATTCCCCATCTTACTAGTCTTACTTACTAGAAAAGCTCAAAGAGTAATCTTTCAAGAAGCCAAGTCAGTAAAATTCAAACAAAACCATTTGAGGGAAAGGAGATAGGAACATGTCTTAATTTTCATTTGGAGATGGACTAGTTACTACTCACAGTTTGGGTTTCTGACCTAACTTGACAAACCAATGCTCGATTATGATAGAAATTTTCACTGTTCCAATGCACTGAAACAAAGATCAGTGTATACCATGATAAATCTACAGGTATGATTCCACCATCTATTTTCACACAGTTGGTCAGAGAGTTGGTTGAAGACACTGCTCCATCCAAAACCCCCCAAAACTTGATGTTTTCAGTTTAGCCTGCACTGCTAATTGCATGACCACATGAATGGCTACAGAGAAGAGAGCTGGATTATGACTGCAAATTTAGCCTAAAGGGGAATTGCAGTGTGGGGCTACAGTGCCCGAGGTCTCTGTATTGCCCAGTGACAAGAGCTGGTAAGCCAGCAAGCAGCAACATGATCAACAAAGTATTCATGGCCCTGGCGAGAAATCTGTGGTTTGGGGAGAAAAGTTGGCGTGATATCACTTACAAGATGAAATTATTATTTCTTTAGTCTTTTGGAGCAGTGTCCATATCATACTGAACATCTTCAGTCTGATGGCTTTCTTTTTGGTACGTTAAATTTCATTTTTGTGATTCATAAATTTTAATCTGTCTCCCATGGGAGGGACACCACAGCCTCATAGGGGAGGGACTCCTCTCCTGGAGCAGTAGAAGGAAATTTTGGTGATGAGCTGACCAAACCCTCATGCCCTGTCTCCCTGCACTGTCAGTGGGAAAGAGGGAAGAGCTGAGGGAAAAAACAAATGTTTTAAGGGCTTATTTTACTTCTCATTTTCCTCCTCTGATTCTGTTAGTAATAAATTCACTTTGCAATCTTAAGCTGAGCCTGTTTTGTTTTTGAAGTGGTTTTTTTTTCTCCTGATCCTTATCTCAACTCGTGAACCCTTCCTTAACTCTTTTTTATCTCCTCTGCCCAGCTGTGGCATGGGAGGCTGAGGGTGACACTTGTGGGTGCCTGACATTGGGCCAGTGTCAAGCCATGACAAAAGGATAACATAAAAAGCTTTGATTTTACAGAGCATTCATTTCCAGAAGGTTTTCCAAAAAAACCCCCAAAAAACAACAACAAAAAAACCCACCAAAAACCAAAACCAAACCAAAACAAAAAAAAAAAAACAAAAAAACCAAACACCAAAAAAAACAAAACAGTTAAGTGTGTTGTGTGTTATTTCATCCCTTGTGCACTGTTGCCAGTGATAGCATTACTACTGAATCACAGTCAAATTCACTTTCTTTTTTTCAAATTGCCAAATAATTTGCCCACCTGTAATAGAGAGAACTCAGTTCTTGTGTTGAATCTTGTTGAAGTGGGACAACTCATTTTTCCAGTAGTACAGCAGATAGTACAAATGAAAATATTTTTTAAGTCCATATAGCAAAAACATGAATATTAGAAATGGCATATTTAATCAGAAACATGTGAATTAAGGAAAGATATGATTTTTTTATAATATTCTTAAGAGTTAATTCTTGCAGCAGAGGGATTTGTCGTCTTGGTAAGTTCAATGAATGGACATGTTCAGAACCCTTGAAACTTCCCTTAGCTCTGATCAAATTTTAAAAGATTTGTCTGGCTTGTTTCCCTGTATCTACAGCTGACTAATGGATATGCATGTTTACTTCCTAGATCTTATATAGCTTTTCTCCTAGGTGATACAGGTTTTGTCTTGCATCTGCTGTATATTTACATCTCTCCTGTCTTGCAGCTGCATGTCTTCCTCTTCAGCAGCATAGAAATGAGAACTGATATGTCGACTTTAAGATTTGCTCTTTCACTGGTATTGGAAATTTTTTTCCCTTTCTTTCAGGCATCTCTGCACTATGGTTCATGCTAGCATAAATGCCTGATTAATGTCAGCAATATGTGGTTGGCATTTTCTTTGAGGGATGGGGAAGGTGACAGAAGTGCTGCCACAGGGTCTTTCCCTATATGTTGTGGAAAAGATTTATGGACAACTGTTGTTCTCGTGGTAATTCGGCGCTGGATCTGAGATTACGTGTTCTTCAATACATTTGTTTGAATATATTTTTAATTTTTAAAAATAGGTTGGTAGTTAGTGAAAGAAAATAAAGTGTCTGTAATGCATTTGAAGATGAAAGCAAATTAAGAGAGCATAAAATTGCCCATGGGATACTTTGCTTATGTCTTTAGTATGCACCAACTCCTACTCATCACACTTGTAACTTTGAGACCTGGCCTGTACAAAATGTGCCACACAGCTGTGATGTATAGATGTGCACACATCACATGCCTTACACATTCCTTTAGTACTAAAACATGCTAAAATTAGCCACAACTCTGACCTCAGTGAAAACCTCATAGGGGCCTGTCAAAAGCTGTGCTCTTTGTAGTCTGTGGTGCCATGGGCTCTCTCATAGGTCAACTAGGGAAGTAAATAACTCACTCATTGTTTCAAGTGTTTTGATATATTGGCTTATTCATTTAGAAGTGTCACTTCAAGGCAGCTGTGGACAAGCTGTGGGGTAATTTGGTGCATGTGCAGCATCCATCTGCCAGCACAGGCATACTGGTCAGGAACCCCATCTCTTGCTATTGTATAAACAACTGTGTGAGCTGAAATCTGTACCAAGTCTTTAGCCTGATCTGATTAAAACCTGAGATTTTTTTCCTTCTGTTTTGAAGAATTTTATAGTAAATAGAAATGTTGTCCTGTCATATTCTTGGGAAAATTAATTTTCAATAATTTCATTACTTAAATTCATTAACCAGGGCTAGTTAAATCCTAATTATAGTTATTGAACCCAGGTGTATGAAGAAATGGGTCCCAGTGACTGGCTACATTGCTAACGGAGATCACTCACACTTAAAACTGTTCTGAGTTTGACCTGAAGTTACACTGTAAACTGCTCTCTCTAAAATGTTACTGTTACTGGATTTTTGTTGCTCTGACTTATAAGACTTGAGGCATGTAAATATTCACAGGTTTCACTGCACTAAACACAGGCAACCCTTTGCTGGGTAGTCTTTTGATGCTACTGTAATAAATAGAATCGTTAATGAAGACAAATATCAGCATTCATGCTCAGTCCTTGTTGAATCACTTTTGAGATTTTTCAAAGTATCTATGTTTCATGACCCTTTATGTAAGTAATCTCTTTTTTTTTTTTTTTTTTTT
>PYHW01010133.1:819047-842417 GCA_013186435.1 Turdus rufiventris | reverse complement strand
TATCTCTCTGCTCTGCACTCAGTTTTATCTTCCAAGTTTTTGGAGACTTTTTTTCTGCTCTACTCTTTGCAAGGAAGTAAGAAGTGTGACAGAAAGGTGTGATTTTTAATTTACACCAAAGTTCTCAACAAATAATGACTTTTCACACCCTGTTCTTGTTGCTTAGCCTGGAGGAGGAGTTGTATGGCTACTGTTGTCATATCAAATTAAACCCACTCATGTAATTCAGAAAGGCATTCCTCTTAAACTTAACCCTTCAAAGCTGCTGAAGTCGACAGGCATAAGAGTGTAGGCTGAAGTGTATGTCTTTTGGAGGGTCTCTGCTGTTGAAGGATGAAAATGTTTTTATTCAAGGAGTTTTTTCTTTTGAGCACAAATGCTGATGAGGTTTGTGAGGGTGAATCCTCCTGTTATCCTGGAGTTTTGCTGCAGGCTCAGGGTATGGAAGGAAATGTTTGACTAGCAATGCCAGGCACTCTATACTTGTCTGAAAAACTGGCTCCAATAATGTCATTTTGCTATGGATTGCAGGGATGGTCACGGAGCACTTGGTGCTCCTTTAGATAGTAGAGCTAAAACACATTAATAAAAAAATTCCCCTCGGAGAGAGTTTTCTGCTGCTGAGAAGTTTGCAGTGTGAAACAAACTTTGTCTTTGTAAGTAATCTTCCTCTGGGGAGGTCTCTGGTGGTTTTGGGATGTGCTGCACCCCCTCATCACTCAAATGAGTCCTTCAGGCAGGGGGCCCACGGTATGTGCAGGACTCATCCAGAGGGTGGATGCACCCATTCCAGCTGTCCCAGAGACTCTGCCTTCCCAGGGTGCCCACTGCATCCTCCCAGGTACCACTGAAACCTGGACAAAGGGACCAGCGCATAACAGGAGGAGCAGTCTCCTTCCTTTCATCTTTGTTGTCCCCAGCTATTGGTAATTCATGGCTAAGTGTTTGCTGGGTACCTGCCCTGCGAGGTGGTGCAGAAAGGGTTAAGGTGCTTGATTGACTGTAAGCATGGATGTGACAGACTAATCTGATGGTGGGGTGGTATGTTTTGGTTTTTTTTCCTTCTGTAAAATGTCAGCCATCTCCTGATGAGCCTGATGGTGGTGGTGAATTTCACACCTTTTTTCTTCTCTGTGTGGAAACCTGGGTGTTAATGGTACTGGAGCAGGTCGTGTTTTATAAGGAATGAGGCTGCCTCAGAACAGAGGGAAACCAGTGATGGGAGAGGAGGTGAGGAAAGCGCTCCAAAGAAATTGCCACTTACAACAGATATTAGCTGGATTATATTGTAGTATTTTTATTCAGATCATGGAGATATATTATTTGCTAAGTGCATTTTTTTGTTATGAAATGTTGGAGTTTGGCTTAGAGTTCAGCACAAAAATAATCCCCTCTTTTCATTTCAGGGGGAAATTTAGCATTGAAGCAACTGAAGATGGAAAGTTGGTCAGTTGAGCAAGTCTGCAGCTGGTTGAAACAGAGAAATTTAGAAGAACTAGTTCCTAAGTTCCGTGGTAAGCATTTTTGTTGTTTGGGGGGGTGGTGATGTTTGTTTAATATTTCTTGCTATGCATTTAATTGGCACTGCCTACCTTGTTTTGGTTTGAGGCATGTGTGTATATGCTAACCTCAGATTTTTATAGAAATTTATTAGTGTGAGAACTGACACAGATCTGATAAATCAACATAAGCGTACAGATTAGTTACAAAATTGGAGAAATCCTGGGGATGAGTTTAAGCCTGTATATAAATAGAGACACCTCAAATTAGAGCTGGCAGTTTAAAAGTCTTGACAGGGCCTATTTTATGTTGTATAAATCTTTTGAAATAATGCAAATGTAGTGTGTAAATGTTTTATGTCTGAGTATATAAACACTCCACAGAAGAGTGCACAAGAAACTGTTATGTGAACAGCCTATTTCTTGTGTTCTCTGTTAAAAAGCTTGATTTCCTTCTTCAGCAAGTAACAGTCTCCTGTGGTTCAAGCATGGCCTGATTTAAAGCATTAAAATACTCCACTCACTGCTTCAGTGTGTTTCAGACTTGGCTTTTTGTCAGGAAAGATATCTGGCCAGTGATCAGGACTCCTGGCACTGCTTGGGGAAGGATGGTGGCAGCTGAAGATGACTGTCTAGCAGTACAAAGCATCCTTCCCCTTGACACATCTTCCATCATCGTGTTTTTAGGCATATAGAATGTAACTTTTAACTATAAATTTGTTTTACAGTAATTATTTTATCTCCATCAATCTGCAGAAGAAGAAGTAAGTGGAGCAGCTCTTCTGGCTCTTAATGATCGTATGGTGCAGCAGCTGGTGAAGAAGATTGGGCACCAGGCCGTGCTGATGGACCTGATTAAAAAATACCAGCAACAGAAGAGTGGGCTGGAATCCCTCACATACTGTTGTGAAACAGCTTCTCAGAAATTTCCAGAAGTAATCAGTGGGTGAGTTTGTTCATGGCACAGCAAATACCAGTCTGGGTATAGTTGTGTTCTTTTCATGGAATTATAAAACTGGCATTTACTAGTTCTCTAGCTGTAAGTGCATGCTATATTTTGAGTATCTGTAACAAATATGAAATGTAAAATTGGATTAATACCTTGTGGTTTTAAACAGGGCATCAACATTCCTGAACCATGCCATTAATTAATTTCAACTTCCTTCATAGCCAGTTCTAGGACCTGGTTTTCATTTGGGTGAAGCATTGTCGAACTTTCATTATAGCTAAAATTTTCTCTTGTTTGCAATATTAACTTTTTGAAGAACTTATTTTTAAATGCTTGCAAGCCTTGGAATAAAATAATTATTTAGCCAGAGATTATATTTGTGTCACAGATGTATTGAAAGTCAGTTTGGAAAGGAAACTCTTGGTCCAGATGTAAGCATTCAATAATCCCACAGTGAAATTATTGGAATTTACTGTGAAACTAAGTAGATTTTTAGAAAACAGATTCTAGGGAGGTAGTCCTCAGTGATTGTGTTCTGACTCTTGGTTGCGCAGGTTTTCTTTATTTGTTTGGGGTTTCTTATGGGAGGGAGGAGGGGGAAGAATTTGTGGGGTTTTCATTGGAGGTATTTGTGTAAGGGGGTTGTTGATTCTCCCATCCTTTCCTTCCATTCTGATCTATTTTAAATGTTGCAGGGTCATGTTTTTCTGAATGCCTTGCCTGAGGAGAGAAATCCTGACCTCTAAGTGGTCCCTTCTAAATCCAAGAATCCTGGCCATAGAGAATGGCTTGCCATGGACGCAAAATGTATTTATTTCAAAGGAAAGGACTAGCACTAAGGCTGCATTAGTCACAGTAGGATTAATCCCAGAGGATTAGAACTGGAGAGCATTTGCCTTCATCCAAAAGGAGTCCAGGTTGTGCACTCTGAGGTGATTAACAGCCCAAACAAAAGCGTGTTAAACAGTGATAACTGTGTTACCTCCAAACATCTTAAACTCATGAGCAGAATAAACTGCACAGGGAGCTACATCCTCTTGTCCTTGTGGAAGTATTTGTGAAACTCCTTAGGTAAATGCCCCTGCACCATTGGAGAAAAGGAGATTTGCAGGAAGAAGACCAAGTCACTGCATGTAAGATTTATCACAGCCAGTCTCAGTTCTCTGCACCAAGGGCCTGCCTATTTGATTTACAGGAAGCTCCTTCTTTAGGGGTAGAGATGTATAGGTCCTGTACTTCATGCAAAGTGTGGTGGATATACCATGATTTCAGCAGGGGATTCAGAAGCAAGCATGTCCTTATGTTTAGGGCAGTTAGAATGTTGTTTTGGATATTTAGGTGTCATTCTTGACTTTGTAAGAGGTTGTTTGAATAGACTGTGTCTCAGTGTGACTGTTTCCCATGTAGTGCTCAGCTCTTGCAGGTCAAGCCATGCTGTCCCAAAAAGAGCATGCAGTTGCAGTAGCATGAGTGCAACACTGAAGTTGCTGTGAAGTTCTGCACACTCAAAAAAATTTGAAATGCTTAAAATATCAAAAGTTAGTGAATATAATTTACATTAAAATCTTTCCTTACCAAGTCTCCTTCCTGGAGAATAAGGTGTTGGTATTCTTCTATTTACAGGGAAGCTGCTGTTCCTGAAATATTTTTTGTGTCAGCAAGAACAACCAAATAAAATCCAAGCAAGTTTAAGATGAATTCAGTAATGTATTTTAGGACGAGTAAAAAGTTGATATATTCTGTGCATTTTGGGGTATAAAACTATGGAAAAACACCTATAGTGAAAAGAATATTTTGTTACAAAACTAAAAGTTGCATCCTTATAAGCAGATAGCTGTGACTCTTAACACTGCAGTGCTTTTCTTAGTGATGTAGTTCAAAATTATTTTTGTCTGTTCAGTACATCTTGAACAAAATCCTGTAAGAATAATTTCTTCTGATCTAGTTCAAGAACTCATGACTAAAGTGTCATGAGGCACTGTTTCAAACAAATGTAAAATTCATTGTTTTGATAGTTCACAAAATGTATGTGAACTCACATTTCCTCCTTTGCTCAGTGACATTAGGCTGAATTGCAGTAAGTAGAGGACCTGTGATAAGATTTGCAGTTGGTACCATTAACAGCTGGTTGTGTGGTTCCTGTGGTGCCAGGGAACAATGCTGAAAACTGAGTTACCACGTTGCTAGCCCCTGTCATGCAGTGCTTGAGCCCAGTTGAAAACCAGCCATCTTTTCTGTTTTGCAGAATTACTTTTCAGTCAGGCCAGTTCCCAGAGCTTGTTCACCCTGCCAGGACCAGTGACAGGGTGGAGAGGGCATTGCTCAGGGCAGGGTAGAAAGTATCATCATCACAGTTTCTTTCTGAGTCAGCTGAAGTCACAGTGAAACTTCCAAGAGCTGTCTTTCCCTGTTGTATTTCTTGTATAAATGCTATCCCCAGTGCTTATTGGTGCACTCCTGTCTTTATCCTGGTGTCCTTGGCTCATCCTCTGACTGTGTGTGAGTTGTGCTGACCTCTCCTCCCTGACAGAAACAAAGTCCTTGGTTAGACATGGAATTTATAGTGTGAGAGGTGAACACTTTCTGTTTGGAAGTAATAGATCTGTGAAAGGACACCAAATGTGGCTTACATGTCCAGCAGTTTGGATTTAGCATCATGTGTTTGTCACTGGTTCACAGTGGGAGTGTTATCAGTCACACAGTAGAAACTTTGCTTGTGTGTGTGAGGTGCTCACACACAGACCTTACCAGGTAAATACTAAGATGCCTTTCACTTTCACAATCTATTGTTCCTAAGAGTCACACAGAGAATATACTAAGAGTGTTCTTTGTTTGTTTCATTTAACTGCATGGCTGAAATATATTTGTTCATGGAAAGGGAGAACTCACTTTATAAATATGGCAAACTTTATTGTCACTTCCAGTAACAACTTTTTGTACGTTGCGTGCAGCTGAGACTGGAACAGTTTCTAGAGCATCTTTAGAGCTCTGAAGAGATGAGGTATAGGGGGAAAAAAGTGTTTTGTGATTGCCATGTATTCTTGGCAGTATAACAGTAACCCTTACCTTATCTCTGCCCTTCCCCCAGTATGGGGTAAAACTGCTGATGTTGGCTTCCACCAACACATCTACCAAAACAAGAAATAACAGGAGCATGAAGAGAGAGAGAAGTGAACACAAAGGTTAAATGGAAAGCAGTGATTTGGACTGGCTCATAGCAAAGTGGGTATCTAGAATTTTTGTTGCTAGTGATGAGCTTGATCAAATATCCAGGAACAGTAGACTGTAAGACCAGGAAGCATTTGGAGATCTAAAGTGGCTGGAGTAATGCAAAGCTGAATTGAAGATTTTGACTTTACCTCCAGAAAAAAAGAACTTTTGAAGATTCTAGTTAAATAGAAATGTATTGAAATGCTGTGTAATTAGCTCTTTCAGCCCACCCTTTATATGTTGTAATGGTAAGTTTTCCCCAGAAATTAGGAGATGCCAGGTTATGAAGGTGGAAGTTACCCTGCTAGTCTGAGAAGGCTGATTTTCTTGGGATTTGTAACTGTGTAGTAATTAGAATATAAGCAGGCAGAACTTTCTACATTTTTCCTTTTAATTTGTCAGAATTTGATAATTGAACTGAGAGGTTGATTAAGAGGTATAGCATATAAAATCATAACATATTCAAAATGCTAATTTTTCTTCCTTTCTGTTTCTGACACTGGTATTTTAGAGCCTTAAACTTCCGCTTTTACATAAACCACACAAGACCTGAGAGTGATTTTTTTTTTTTTTTTTTTTTCAGGGCTACTGACAGGCAGATGTTAAGTTCTTCTGGTCCTGTGGAGCAGAAGAAATGTCTGTGTTCAGCTAAAAATGAAAAAGGACTAATTGATCACAGAGTGCTAAAGAAGTGAGTTTATAACATATTCATTAAATTTTCCTTACCTTTTGAAAATTGCATAAACGCTTCATGTTTCATTTACACTTTACAAAAAGTGATCTTAATTACTGTAGGTCAGGTTCAGGTATATCCAGGTGTATTTGGAAAACAACAAGAACAGAAATTTATTAGGATTTGACTGAATGAAAAGCCTGGTGGTTCGATTCAGTCCTTGCTCACTTCATGCAGAGGGCAAGATAAAGGTTTGTCTTTATTTATGTGTTTTTTAAAAATCATATTTTACAGATGAGTTTTCAACAGGAATTTGACAAATTTGTCATTACAGAGTGGAATATGACTATTCAATAACTTGGTGCTTGAGGCATCTTAAATATAGCACTTGGGAAGGTTGGCATGCTGATTCCATTTGCACACTCATTTTCCTTGGTTATCAAAATAAACCTGCCTAGAAACTGGTGAGACAATGTGATGGGTTTGGTTTTTTTTTTTTTTCCTACCTATGATTTTCTTCTTGAGATGCACAGTCAGTGTTGAAAGAGAATCCTGTTCCTCTTTCAAGGCAATTATTTTCATTTTTGCAAAGCTTTGTCTGCTTATCATCATCGCCCTTTATTTCCACCTGCTACAACTTCTCACCCTGCCATTCTGCCCTGTAGACATGATTTAATGCTTTAAAAGTCCTGGTACTTCAGTTTTTAAAAGAACATCCCAAAAACTCCAAAGATTCTTTCAGCATTGTTATCAAAGAAACAAATACAAATCACTTGAACCCTTGGACTAAACCACTAATGCCTGCAATTTTTAGTCTAAAGGATGCTTATTTTTAATTAATTTGCCTTGTGCCGTAGTTTTAAATGGGTTGTGTGAATCAGAGTAACCATTACACAATGTACAGTTTAAATTATTGGTATATGGCTGGGATTATACTTATAGCCTCTGTCTCTTGGTTCATTTCATGCAATCTGAAAAATTTAAAATTTGTGGGTTGATTTTTTTTTTGTTTGGTTTTGGGGTTTTTGTTTGTTTTGGTGTTTGTTTGTTTTAATTTGTGTGTGGTTTTGGGGTTTTGTGGTTTGTTTTTGGGATTGGTTTTGTTTTCCCAAAAGATTCATGGAGCCACAGCTTCAACAACTGTATGATTTTGCTGGAAGTGAATTAGTGGATGCCTTTATGGATTATTAATGCTGGTGAATTAGCTCCAAGTTTCTCTGTGTTTCCTGTGTAGGTAATCCTAACAACTGTGTTAAGTACTCTCTTCTATATTATTAAATATTACCAAAATATCAAAGAAGATTGTTTGAACACAAAAATAAAGAATAAGTTAATGAAGCAACTGAATAATTTTTTTTCTTGTATTGAAATTGAGCATGCATAAAACAGATGAGGTTTGCAGGCTACTCCAATGGAATGATGCTTTGCTAACAACGATAGAAGTAAAAACAGACAATCTTTTTGTTAATCTCCCAAGAAGATTAATGTTGAAACAGTGCCTGTCTGTGAAGACAGTAAGATAGACAGAGAGGACAATTTAATAAATACATTTCCCATATTCCTGCTTTTCTGTGCTGGAGTACTAGCAGTTTTATGGCTCCTGACAACCTGGGGTTTATCTTGTTGCTATGACAGGCTTTTATTATTTGTAAATACCTGATAGTGCTGTGGAAAACCAACCTTTTTATTGGTTGGTTTATGTGTTCTGTCTGCCTTTCCTCAACATATTTGCTTAGCAAAATGACATCCCTAATGTATCCCTTTTCCACTGCTTCCACTATGACGGTCCAGCTGTTTTCCCTCAAGAGTGATATCCTGGTACATGTTTATTTGTACATTTATTTTTTCTATAAAAAAATGTTCTGTAGCTCTTGAGTACTGTGTAACAGATTTACGGTCCAAATGCCTTAGAGTAATTTGCTCAGAGCACAGGGAGGATAACAGATCTTCCAGACAGCCTCAACAGCTTTGAACTTCCCTATTTGCTGTGAGTTTGGAAGATGTGGCCGGTGCTCAGCTAAATCTGGGCCTGCATAGGTCATTCATTTCCCTAGTGGAGGAAATGTCTTTAACTAGGTCAGACCCACATCGTTTTTGGTCAGGCTGCAGCAACTGCCCTGACTGCTGGGTAGCTGCATATGAAGTGTCTTTTATTATGATATGGCATTCTGCTAATGATCTTTAGAGAACTCCTTCCTTTGCTTCCCCTATAACTTATACATCAGTATTGTTGGTCTGTTTGACGTGTTTTATCAAAAACACACTCATGCTTGTACTTAAAAAAAAAAAAAAAAAAAAAAAAGAAAAGGGATAGAAAATTTTAAAAGAAAAAGAGCAGTTAGCCTGAAGAATTGTCCCCTTGCCAACTACTTCAAATGATTTTGCTCCATTTACACAAGAGGGCAAATATTACTTTTATATACAAACATATACACACAAATGCAGGTATAATCCTACACTGAAAACTTATCAGGACTGTGCTTTTTAATGTATAGCTTAAGAGTTTCTTAGTTTCTAAGCAAAGACCTTATTCTCGATATCAGAATTATTTCTGGTATATGTGATGACCTGTTTTTCATTTAGCTCATAAGGACATGAAAAGCAAATTTTAAAAAAATGTTGAATCTTTGACAGTGGTCAACAGCAGGAGTGAAGTACTGCCTGTATATTTTGTTCAGAAGGACAGTTGTCATATGTTTTGTTTCATTATACCTTTGGTATAACCTACCAGAAAAACAATTTCATTTTCATGATTTCTGAATATTTCATTTCAATTGTTATTGCATCTTCACAAATCTTGTCTTATCTGCGAGTTTTGGCTTGGTCTGTTCAGGGATTGGGAGATATTTTAAATTTAGGTTTTTAATTTATGTGGATCAAGAATTTCTGCCACTGATTTATTTTTTTTTTTAAGTCAGCATTTCATGTCTCTGTCATTGCAGCAGGATACTTAAGGGGATTAACCTAAAAGAGCTAGAAGAGTCATGATAATAGCTATTGTCTGTGCTTTTTCCCTCAATGCTTTGAAAGTCAAGACAACTGGACTCATGGTTTTGGAGAACTTCAGGTCAGGAGCTGAATTTATTGACAAGGTGTTGTAAGTCTTCCTCAGAAGTTTGCAAGAAAAAAGAAATACATTGCTATAACTTTTCCACACCAAAAATGAGCAAGTCTTACAATTTACTTGCAGAAGACACAAATTGCATTGCCTTATTAAGGTCTAGCAAAGTTATAACAGCAACACAACAGAAATTCCAAAAACGCATACAATCCTTTGGATACAGTATAACACATCATACAGGAGTAAATGCGAATAGACCCTGTTTCTTTTAAATAGCCTGATTTAGCTGGCAAATTTTGTCAGTCAGATTCCCTAAGGAGTATTTTTAATTCCCCTCTCTGTAACCCACAGCTGCTGCCCTCGCATGAAGTGAAAGTGCAAAGCCTTCCCTTATGTGATGCAGCTCCTCAGACTGTCAAAAAATCTGGACTCCTTCTAGAAGAAGGTTTTGTCTGCATCGTGCAAACTTTTTTGGAAGCAGATTAATTTTGTCTGTAGCTTTGCGCTCATACTAAACATGATGGTGCAGTGCAGGGGAAGCTGAAGTGAGAGCTGCTCTGGGAAATGGGCAGCTTTGGCACATCTCACATCCCAACTTTGCTGAAGTTAATGCTACTGTGAGCAACTTCTTTTTCAGTCTAAAGGATACCTGCCCTTATGTTTAGTGGGAACTAAAAAATATAAGACATCATCAAGCACTTGGTAGACTGCAAATCTCAGGCTTTAGGGAATAACTGGGAAACTTTGTATTTGTGGTCAAAAGTTGGAAATTACAATGAATCACTAAAAGAGAATGGCATGAGGATCTTTTGGGCAATCAGAATTGTGAATAGAAAAATAGAGTCCTTTTTTATCTGACTATAGAGAGGAAGAAAAGTTTTATTTGATATTTCATCTTCTGTTATAATTTCTTCATTTTGATGATAGCCTTTGCAACCTGAATTGTTATAAAATTGAAAGCATATTATACATGTGTTAGGGAAATGGAACATTTCCTTTGGAACTTTTCCTTTTTTCACACCAGCAAGTTCCTTGTTTTCTCCTCTGTTTCTTCCTTGGATTTGTTGACATGGACTTTCTTCCAAACTAAAAACCTACAGACCAGAGTCTCTTGCTGATGTGTGATGTAGACATATGAAAGGTTAGACCTTCATTTGTGAATAATGGGAATCTATCGAGACTTCACCCATGTGCTGAGTTTTATGTGGATATACCAAAAAAGGGAACAACCCTTTGTTGATGTCAGCAAATTTCTTCTTAACTGCTATGTGTTCTGACTAAATGGGATCTGAGCTGATACAAGATATTGCAATGGGTGCCTGGCTCATGGGCTTTAGCAGACAATAAGAAAAGCTTGTGGCACACAGCCTGTTTATGTGTGTGCTCAGTTGGCCTTTAAATCACATTTTCCCCTAAATGAACTAAATGGATTCAGAAAGCTGATACTTCTTACTAGCTCAAGAAGCTTAAAAACAATAAAGTCTTATTATGATCTAGTATTTGATCTTGTCTCTATGGCACTTCTACACAGCTATGTTGATTGAGTTGTTTGTCTGTATTGATACCAAGGTTATTTTTACTGACTTGGTAGAGCTAATTCAGGTAGCTCTGTATGTCTGTGTGATGTTGCATGGGGCACTGATCTTGGAGAGATGATGCTGTGTTTACTTCCCACTCTTCTCTCCCGTGTAATCAAAAGCCATCACTGAATGGTCTGGGTGACACTGCAAATGTGTAATTCTGTATTTTTGGCAGTAAAACAAGGTATTCCCTGGGATTAGGGATGCCAGGGGTTATATAATAAAAATAGATGGGTCTTTTGGGGTACTTTGTGAGGATTTTTGGTGTTTGTTTTTTTTCTTTGGTTGGTTGGTTTGTTGTGAGGTATTTTTCCATCTTAAGGAGACAAATGGCTCCTCCCAAAATAACACCATTTTATAGCTTCATGTCTCAGTAAACACGCTGTGTGTGAGCAGAGTAAGCTTACAATGGAGACAAAGAAGGAAATAGCTGTGTGAGACAGGACTGTGACTGAGCACATTAAAGTGGCAATCTACAAAAGCTGAGTGGTAAAAGCTCTGTGAATAGTTGTCTCCTTGCTGAGGAGCTGCTTCTTAGGATGCAGTTCCATACTGCAGCTAAGCATAGAGAGACCAGCTTGCTTCATCTGAATTGGTATTAGTTCCATCTCCTGAGAAGCCATTTTGGGGACTTAAATTGTGAGAAAATGAAATGAAAAGAATAGTTAAGGACTTTGTCATTGTAGCTCCTTGTAACTTGTGGCAGGACTCATCCTAGTACCAGTAAGAAAGGGGTGTAAATCAGACATGTGACAGCAGAAAAAGAGGGACACTGAAATTTTGCCTGAGCTACCATTGGATTAATTTAGCTGTAGAATCAAAAGTCTCAAGAACTAAGAGACAAGGAAAGATGTAAGTTGAGATTCTGAGATTTTTTTGAGATTATTTTTTACAGTTTCAATATTTTGATATAATTTCTGCCTCCGGTTGGCTAGAAGAGGTATGGCTAGAAACAAGCTACATAGATTTCTACCTAAGTCTCAAAACTGCGTGCACTGGGATTTATGTATAGAGCCACGACCTTCCTAGATTGTAGAGAACAGCATTACAGCTGAACTGAACTTTTCCTTTAGTTAAACAAGTTTGCATGTGAGCATTTCAGAGGATAAAGTTTATGTGGAATTGTGTCTCTTTTCAAACAAGCTTGTATTTCACTGTGAAATATTACAGCATGTGTTTAACATGACTTCCCAACAGCGATGAGTCCAGCTCAAACTAGTAAATTATTTAATCTCATGCACTGTGGAGACCAGAGGAATTTTTGGATCTCATTTGGAGAACAAGGAATTATTTTGTATTAGGTATGGTAAATGAGGAAAATTAAATTTGGAGTATTTTTTTGTTTCTGTTGCAAGTGTGAATGAACTGGTGAATGGAAGAGTTGCCACGATTCCCTGATTATTAACCATCCCAAATACAAGAAAATTTTATTTCTCAGGTGACTGAATGTAGTTCAGTGTGCCCAAATGGAATATGGTATAAACCCTGCCACTTTTTGAAATGGCTTTTCAGATTCAGTGGTATTACCAACAAAAGGAATTTCAATGCTGCTTAGATTAAAAGTATTGTAAATTTAAAGTTTTGCCCACTTTTGAGCTATTTTAAATGGTAGCGTGCTGAAAATATTGTGTAGTAAGTTGCAACCTATATGCTACATCACTTCCATCAGGAAAGTTGGTGAAAGTACAGGATGCAAACTTAAAGGCTGCAGAGTTGCTCACTGATCCTACATTGAACATCTGCACTTTGCATAGGCGGGATTTCCAAGTGATTTCAGAGTCCAAATTGGGTTTTATTTTCCTATTTGTATATTAATTTATCTCCAAAAAAGGACATGAATGTGTCTATGTGGATATGTTGTCACTTCCTGCACAACTTTGTCATCTTTTGAGAATGCACTAGTGCTTTGCATCTGCTGGTAATCATCTGTGTCCCATGAAATCTGATGAGCTTGGAAAGACAACAGCCCTGACCATTTTGTGCCTGTTTTGCATGGGGAAATGGTAGTGCTGTGAGTATTGCTAATGATGTTAGGAGCAGAATACAGTACTGAAACTATTTTTTTCATCAATACTGCACTGCTATTCATGGTAGGGCTGGGGTTGGTGCAGTTATATCAGGGATGTAGAGTTTTTGATAGCCCACAAGATACATTGAAAGATGCCAAGGTGGTGCAGCAGCATAACCAGGTCAGAAAGGATGAGAGTTACAGGCCAGCATACTGAAGAAGATATTGAGACTATAACTGACTGTTGGGACCCACTTTTCCCTGTGTTATTGCAGGATGAGGGTTTAGGCAGCCAGTGGTGATAACCTGCCTCAAGCACACCCCAGCTGGGGTGTGACTTCTGTTAATAGCAGTCATGGTGTTCTTGTGACAGGAGCTGCTGGGCTGTGTCTGCTTGGTTTGCAGACTTGAGCTGATGATAACTACCTTCATCCCTTCCTTGCCTCCCCTGTGGGAGGACAGCCTTAACTAATGTAACATACAGTATTTTATTCAGTTAAACTGTTTGTCTTGCTAGAGAGGAAACATAATATATATGAAGACAGATAAAGGTGTTTTACAACAGCAGCAAGCCCCCATGGACTTCTGCTCTGCTTTGTGCTCTCCGTTAGGAAACACCTCCTACTGTCTGCTGGTTATAACATCCCACATTTGACATCTAATTTTTAACTCTGTATGTATCGATTGCTGCTTTTGTAGGTATTCTTTATGGAGAAACAAAGACAGCAGGCCTTGAATTTCTATAGCAATAATTTTCCCTTGTCTTGTGTTTTTCCATGTATTTCTCTTTCCTTCCTGCCTGTATTTCCATAGAAGAAAGATGTGATGGTGATGATAAAATCCTTTCTTTTACAGGATAAACCTGAAATCACTTTTTGCAAGACATAAAACATTGCAGTGGACAAGTTCTTATGCTTTGCCAGACTTCCCTTATGATGTCAAGTGCATATTAGCAGAAAAAAAATGCCCTGATCACAGTATGAGAATAAGGATTATTGAATTTTTGCAAGCAGACATGACAAAATACCTAGAAGGATCACTGTAAGTAAGCACTAGTAAATTTATTTGGGGGCATTACCTGTTGCCTGCAGACATAAGTTTTCAAATGGATGTAAAACTATTCTCTAATATATTTGCTTAAATAAAGGAGGCTAAGGGCCTGAAACCTACTGAAACCAATAGAAAGATTTCATGGAAGATTTTAAGCTATGCCCTTTGTTATTTGGAGGGCAATTGATTGCCCGAAAAATAGTCAGGAAGAGTTTAATGTAGATCAGTATAGATACCAGTGTTTAATGCTGTCTAGAAAACCAAATATTTATTTTCCATCTCCATCTTGTTTGCACAGATATCCGAACAGTCAGCAATATAACATCGTTGTCAATGCTCTGCTCCAGGCATACCCATTCCTTGATGAAGACGGGAATGGCTTTGTAAGTATTGTGGGCTTTTCCCACATAATCAATCACAAGAAAGTAATCTAGTTCAGAGGAAATCAATATCAATTCCTTATATGCTGGCTTTATTCAGAGCACACACACTTGGCTGTGTTTGGTAAATCATGTTCTTATTTCATTATGTCAATTAAAGATTAATCCAGGTACAGCCGTACCTCAAAGCTACTATGAGATCATGCAGACCTGTACATTAAATACCTGGTTGCTTGTTGGATACATTTTCTTTCTGGACTGATTTCTGCCCAGGGATAAAATTAAATCTGATTTTTTTTTATTTTTATTTTTAAAAACAAAGAAGCCAGGTCTTTAGAAAATTGTCTGTATAAGGACTAACATGTGACTGATGCTCTGCAATGTATTATGGTTGTTTGTATGTTAGATATGAAACTACAACATACAATAATACTAGGGGTTTAAGGAATCTAGGTCTAACTTTAAAAAATTGCATTTAAAAACAAGTTTCTGAATATCATTGGTGGAAATAACAGAAAGTAGTGGAAGGAATTGATTTAAATTTTAACTATTTTTTTTTCACTTGTGATTCAGAATAACTGTCTGTGGTCTCGGAGGACAGTGGTCACCTTTCCACTTCACATCATTGCTTTGCCATGTGATACTTTTATAGCATCTTGTAAAAGCTTGTGAGCCTCAGTGGGGACTGTTAGCTTTAAACATATATAACTACATATCTCACATGCCATTACTGTAGACAGCAAAATAATTTTGGGAATAAAAAAAAGTTGAAGCTTAAGGTGTAACTATTCTAATTCTCCCCTGAGCCCAGGCATTGTTGAAGGGAAGGACTAAAGAAAACAAGCACATCTCAAAGAGAAGAGAGGGAGTAAAAGGAGCAGAGTGAAACAGTCTATCCTCATTTCTTGTCAGGGCACCTCTCTCAATACCCCAATGGGCAGGGTCCTGAATAATGCTGTGGCTTCATCTGACTCCCTATATGATGAGGAGCTGGAATGATATTCAGCTTGTTCCAAAGGCAATTTTACAGCCTTTAACTTTTAAAAACGGTTTAAAACTACAGATTCTTAAATAGGTTTTCAAAGGGCTTTAATTGCAGAAGTACCATGGGCTGAATGAAAATACTTGTTTGGGAAATGGCCATTACTTGCCAGATGGATAGCAGAATTGGTGCTGACAGTAATGTGATAGGACAGAGATTTCAGAATGGTTGTTCTTTATCTTTTGATCTTTCCCCCATTCTTACTAGAAAGCATATCTGGCAATAACTGCAGTAAGTAAACAAGGAAGCTGGAATTAGCAGTTTGCAGCACTGCTAGTCTGCCACTTTCTGATCCAGCCCCTCTTCATTGCCTGTGTTGAGACAGGAAAAACTGCACAAAAGGTGTATGCCTGCATTCTTAAGTTTGGAGGAGAGGGTAAGAACAAATTCATATTTTTTATTTGCCCTTCTGTTAGACATTCTGTTCTTCATTCTGAATCACAAACACTGTAAATACTTTTTCTTCATCTGAGACAGTTGTGTGTTACAAGAGTAACAGCTTAAAACACACCCTACAATATATGCATAGCTACTTGCAGTAAAACTGAATCCATATTCCTTTAAGAAGTAAATGAACAAAAAAAACTGAGAACAAAAAAATTGAGAACAAACATTATTTTTTTTTTTTAATTCAAAAGAATGTTCAGAAGGTCAAAAAAGCAAAATTTTTGTAGGCTTTTCTTTTAAAACTCCCTCTGGCTTTTAAGGTACTATAATTGTTGCTTGCTGATCCTGATAATAGTATTAAAATATAAGTTGTAAAATATTGATTACTGACAGATTTTGATGACCTTAAAGTTGTTTATCTATATTAATTAACTAGTTGTTGTAATTATTACAGTTTTTAAAATAGTACATTGAAAGCATTTAAGAAAATAAAATTCAGAGGAAAAGGGAACTGATAAGTGAATGTAGAAAAGGAAAACTATCATGAGAGTAGTATTTTAAGCAAAAATGCTAGTTACATTCCTTGTTAAATAGCATTTATATATAAACTTCTCATAAACTGGAGAGGCAGTTCTTATAATGTGGTTTTGGTGTCTGCATTGGGAAGAGAGGAATAGCGCTGTAAGTTCTTATTTCTCTGGGAACTCCAAAGACAGCGTCAGGTGGCCAGCTGTGCAGAGATGCCAGTGTTTGATAGATAAAAGTCATTAAAAGGAGGTGGTTAAGGCTGGAGAATGGGACACACCAAACATGACAACAGCTGGGCTGGCCTCTGAGAATAATGGCTTCCAGTAGTGCTAGTGCAATAAAATTGTTGGGGTCTATTTAGAATACCAACAAGTCTGTTTTCAATTACTGGACTTCTAATTTCTTTTCACAGCTGTAGGAAAAATAAATTGTTGTATGCATTTTAAAAGCCAAAAGGGCTGAGTGCAGTTTAGAGTACCAAGTTTTGCATTCTCTCTGATGTACTGGACCTCACTTCTGCTCCAGAATTTTCATGACGGGAAAAAAATTACTTGCAAAACTTGGAATATTCCATTTTTTTGGTTTGTTTGTGGGATTTGTTTCTGAAATAGGGGACTTTTATTTCCCAAAAATGCTTATTTACACCTGCAAATTGTTTTAAACAAATAATTTAAACAATGTGTGTTTTATATAGAACTATAGTCTAACATTTTCAATCTCATATTGTTGCACTGAGAGGTCATTAAAAGTTTGTGGTTTCAATATTTATTAGTAGATTATTCACAATCCTGTTTTCTTGGTTAAAAATGCTCCCATTTAATTTTGCAGTGTGGAAAAAAATATGCTTTTGTGCCATCAGTTCTTTTTCAAAGGATATCCAATTCAATAGTTAGGACAACGATTATGACCCTAAATAAATTCATTTACAATTAAAGTCGTGAATAAGCCACTTATGTACTATGAATTTTTAAATAATGTTATTTATGAGGTTAGCCTAGAAGCAGAGATTAAGAATTATCTAAAATTCTAAATAATGATTTTTTTTTAAATTTTCTACTACTAATAAAACTAATTTAAGAAGTCTGTGGGGTACCTGGAGTGAAATTAATTCCAAGATTAACTTTTGGTAAGAGTGCTTTAAAGTGACTGCATAAGCAAACTTTCCCGTGGTATTTCCTTCTACTTACAGAATAGTTCTATCCTAAACTAACACGACATTTTTAAAAATAAAATTCTTCATTTAATCATGGAATAGTTTATTGGACTTGTGATGTATATTACAGCCAGTACAACATTTGTAAGTTACAGACAAATTGCTTCTATACAAAAAGCAAAGGTCATAAACGCAGCAGTGAAAAGCAAGACGACTTGCAAGATATTCTCTCTATCTCTGTTTGTCCAATTTACAAGGCTCAAACCCAACAATTCAGAAAGAATAATTTCCCTTATTCCATTTAATTTCACCCATCTTTCTGAATATCATATGTTTCCAAGAAAACATGACATGAGGAAGGGAGAGACAGGGCTCTCTGCTCCGCTCCACTTGCCAGTGGGCTTTGCATAAGCAGCTCCCCTGAGCTTGTGGCTGCCAAGCAGGGCCGTGGTGCCTGTGAAACCCAGGATGCCATTGCTGACATGCCTGATTTATGTAACTGCTGCACACAAAGTGATTATTTGCTAGTAAATTACTGCTTTTAATCTGCGTGTAATCCTTTCCCTCCTATGTCAGATAGACACAGGCTAATCCTTCTACTCCTTTACCAGGAAAGTAAACCTTCCTGGGGTGGTGTTTGGGGGAAGCTGGGGAGAGCAGGAAAATTATAAGAAAGTAAAGTTGCTGATTCAAAGGGTAACAAAAGTATGCTTTTTAAAGGATGCATTACCCACAAGGGAAACCACATAAATCTGCTTGCAGACACATTCTGGAAAAAGGTATGTGAGAGGGGACTTGCCTAAGTTTATGACAATCCTGTCACAGAAATAGATTTAATTAAAATTCTTCATTTATTGAGGGGACTGGAGGATGAAACAGCTGAAAGTTTTGAACTTTGTGGGGTATTTAAAGCCTTGTATAGGTGTCAGCATATTCTTTCATGTGAAAGAATAAGCAAAAATACCTTCTAGCCAAATAAAGATTTTTCAAAAGAAAGAAACTCTGTGAAGCTCAACTAGAGGGATGCTTAAATTGTCATCTGCTAATATATTCTGGGATGATCATGTTTTAAAATATTATAACATCTGTTAAACACTTCAGAGAAGCATTAAACTAAAGTTTTTGTTTGATATTCTTAGCAGTTTTAAAATACCAAGCTGGGCATAAATTTTGCTAGGCATATAACGATAGGGTTTTGCATCATAATGAGTAAGGCCAGAACTGTAAATGTATTTTGGGACCTCAATGGTTCAGGTGAACAAGTGGGATTTTCAAGGCATGTAGTCATTGTACTGTTTCTGAAAATGGTACTGAGGTGTAATACTCATTTTGAGGCTGTGACTATGTCTTGTGAGAAGGGTGAACAGTTGTACTATATTTTTAGTCGTTATCTTTAGGTTGGTGGTGATGTGTCTTCTGGCAGAACCCTAAGCCTGAAGGTTGCATACTAGAAATGCAGATGGGCTTGTCTTCTTTCCAGTTCTTGGATGTTGAGCTGTGACTGCCTGTGAAAAGATACTTTGGGAAGGGCACACAAGTGGGTGGCAGAGTGTCCCCCTAGGAAGAGCACTCCTGCCCTGGCAGGCTTGGGGCTGCTCAAGGAGAGCTGAAGTAGTGACCACAGGGATTGTAGTCTCAGCCCTTCCACTGTAATTTTTTTACCATTGATGGAGGTCTTGCTTCTAGGATTGAGGGCCTGTAGGTCAGCTAGAACCTAGGGAGGTGGGAACAATAAGCTCAGTAGGAGAAATGCAAGGTCATGCTGCCTTCACCACCATCTCCTAAGAAACCCTCTCATCTGTATCCTGTGAGTGAGAAAGGCAGGCATGTCAAACTCCCTGCAAAGAGGGATACTGTACTTAATCTACTTCTACTGAATTCTGGTTTACACCAGAAGTTGACATTTCAATTCATGTGACCTTGACTAATAAATGACACTGTTTTGGTAAGAAATTAAGGGTAATTGTTCTTCTGCTTACATTGTGTTTTAGCATGTCAGTGGGTACAGGCTTGTATAGTAGTAAGTGAGCATAATATTGGAGTCAGTTTTACAAAATGAAGTAACAGATAATTGAATCTCTCCACATCCTTTCATTTACCATCACTTTTCTGACTGATTTTTTTCCCCTCTGACTCTTGAATACTTCTCAATAACTGCAATATTTTGAGGAGTAACAAAACTGTTCAAAACTGCAGGTTGTGCCTGTAGATGTGTTGAGCAGCCTTTGCTTAAAAATTGCTTCCTGGGTTGTCAATGGCATGGCATGGCTAGTTCCTGCTGTAGGACATCCAGCTTTGTCCACATGCAAATGGCCATTGGTCCTTTAGGATGCATGAAGAAGTTGCTGTCCACACAACTTTCAGCAATGACTTCTCAATAACTGAATAAAAAAATACACGAGGATGACAGAAGCACTGGGGCCACATAAGCTCTGTCTTTGACTGCCAAGGAGTGATGAATCGCTGCATTAAACAGGACCTGCATCTGCTTGCAGTACAGAAACGCCTTTAGGTTGCACTTTATATACCTTGAGGTGTATTACAAACACATACTTAAATTATTCTCTTAATTCAGCAGTTTTGAATTTAGTTTAAAAATATATTTGATCCAGTGTAACTGTAGGCTCCCAGCAAAAGGTAGTGCCACACTGTGTCGTTCCCAGTCCCTTCGGTTAGACACAGTAATCATACAACTCAGCAACCAGTCAGATTCTGCTAGAGGCAAAGGAAAAACAAAACACTAAACAAAAAAACAAAAAAAACCCAACAAAAACAAAACAAAACTAAAAAAAAACTCACAAAAAAACCAAACAAAAAACCCCCCAACATAAAAAACAAAACCAAAAACAAAAAACCAAAAAAAACAACACCAAAAAACCAGCCCCCAAACCCCACAGTACAGTTCCTGTGGCATCTGTGAGCTGATCTGCTTCACTCTGTAGTTTCACAGTCCTATGCCATGAATGGAGCACAAAGTAGGAGCTGAGGAAGTAACAGCACTGCAGTTCCACAGGTAGCTTAGGATAGATCTAACCCTTAGATTCAATTTCTGTTCTCCTCAGCAAGCCACAGCAGTGCCATTAGCCCAGGTGTTGCTTGCCATAGAGCCATTTATCACAGGTGCTTTGGTTTCCTCCCATCCTGAAGCCAACAGTGGTGCTGCCCTATGAGCCTTTGTCTGCTTAAAGGCAAACAATGTTTTGTAGAGTCAGGTAAAACAAGGTGACCTGCATTAGGCTGGGGCAAACTCTTGACAGATACTTGTAATGACAGCTATTTTCCTCTCCCCCATGTAGTTCCTTTGGAAACGGGCCCTTAAAGATCGCTTCAAATACATACGGAGACCCATTGAAGATGATGAGCAAGTCCTGAGGAACAAATGCAAGTTTGGCCACAGGAGAGGACAGAGTAGAAAATCTTCATTTGCCGAAAATAAACTTGATGATGTCCAGGGGCAGGTAGAGGTAAGATTTTTGGTACTTAACTGAATTCAGTCGTTCAGCTCCTCTGCTGACAATAAGGCCACCAGCCAGCAAAGGGGAGAACTGATCTCATCCCATTTAAACTCATTTTGTATAGAGCTTGTCATATTGCCAGACCATTGACTTTTTTCTATTTCTGGAAAACTAGGTATCAACAACAGAGCTAAACTTGATGCTGGACTCCTTGCACATTTGTTGACATTTAAATTGTTGACAGTTGTAAATTAGACAGAAAATACTTTCTGGTTTTTTAAATGCAGTATTTCTGTTCTGCTTTTGATTATATGCCTCCAATTAGAGTGAAAAACAAGAGAGAATTATGTCTTCTAGCTGAAGGCTCTGTACAAATAAGAATGCAGAGATATTTGAACTGGTATCAAAAATTCTGCTGTTACACATTAAGGTTCCAGCTATGCTTTACCAATGCTGCATACACCTATTCATGCTGCAATTAAAATGTGGTAAAATTTAAACAATTATACAAATGTGATAAAGAAGTTATGTAAGTAGATACTTATCTTTAGTTTATCCATGTTCATCCTGCTATCTACCAGACTCTGTATTTAGGGGAGCAAGAGTGGTTTATTGAATGCATTTCTGCATATATTGTCCTTGTACTTGAAGGTAGCTTTAGTTTTCCATACAAAATGCAAATACATGTTTGGATTGGTTTTTAGAAATGTCAGTAATTTCTGTTTATTCCTTCTGGGTTAATATGTTCAGGAATAAACACTTGCCTTCTTGCCTGCTTTACTTGAAGGGTTTGCAGCATATGTGAAGTAAGAAACCTGTGACTTGGGTGCAAAACAATAAACAGTCTCACACCCAGTAAAGAAGAAATTATAAGCTGCTGATTTTGTGTGCACATAAAGAATTGGCCATCCTTTATGTGCTAAAGCTTGGAAAGGGCACATGTGATCATTTCTGTCTTATGAGCTCACTGAGAAGGGGTTTGGAGTGATCCTGTAGGGACTGCATGCTGAACTTCATTTATCTGTAGAGAGGGTGTAACTGCACTGTGCTGTGTTTCTGCGGACCGGGAATCACCACTCTCTTTAACTATGTTGCCCAAGGCTATCACTGGTCACCCTTGCTTGCTTTAGAAACTAAAGAGAAATATTACATCTCTTCTAAAGGCCTGGGCCTTTTTTGGTAGCCTGAGTGTTGTAAGCAAATTAATAGTTAAACTTAAAGGTAGTGAAAGGATGCTGAGCATCCCTAAACAACTTTTCTTTCTTTCTCTCCTTTCCCTGTATCCTGAACATATATATATATATAATACAAATAAAAATGCAAAAATCAACACTTGTGGACCCTATTAAGGATTAAGAATGTATTCCATAATTTTAGTTTTAAATGTGTTTCTGCAATGAAAGCAATGATGTCTGACTCTGAGATCCTAAATTACGTCACTGCATATGTGCAAAACTGAAAAAAATGTTTAATATTATTTTTAACAAAAACAGTAGGGATTTTCATTCTGTATTTTTAGGAACACACATAAAAGCACTTTTCTGCCAATCCTTGGCACTAATTACTATATGAAAAATATAAACTGTTGCAGTGTCTTAGTCTCAAAAAATAAATATTTGATCTGGAAGCCAATACCACAGGCAAACCCAAATTACATATATTCAAATTACCATTAGCCAGATGCCCTTGTCTTCATCCCTTTTTCAAGACTGGAAGAATGAATCAGCCTTGTGTGAACTAAAAGCCAACACATCAAAATTAATTGAGGTAAAATGAGGGAAATTAATTCCAGGGTAAGGAGACTTTTGGAGAATATTCAGCGAAGGATTCCTAGTCCCTTTGGGTCACCACACTCTCCTTTAGATAGCGAGAGTAGGACATTTAGAGCATTACATGTCAAAGCCGACTGGCAGAGCTATGCAGATGAGAGAGCACATCTGTTCCCAACAGATGACCTACTTACCAGTCACACAGCTGACTTCTATACTGAGCTTTAGTTTCTGAGCAGTCATAAGCTACCAGTCTGTCATGTGTGCTTTGTGTCAGGATAGTCTTGGATTGTTAATGGCATGAAACTGATAAAAAAGATTGTTTACTGATAGGAAATGTCTCACTCTTATATCTGGCATTTATTTTTATATGAGAAAAGTAATAAAGTTATTACTATTAATAAAACCCTTAACCAATCTTTTTACTTTTTCATGTGAAAATCCAGTTGCTTGCCAGGACAAGCTTCCTGTGATGTTTTAAGCCAGATCATGTCTCCCCAAGCCCCATTACCTTCCAAGCAGGCATTCTTCCTTCAAAAGCAGCTCGAGCATACTTGGCCTCCCATGCAGGGCATTGCTTCCAGGTGCAGCATCTGTCTTTCTCCTCCAGTTTCTTTAAAACATCT
>PYHW01010133.1:757287-812660 GCA_013186435.1 Turdus rufiventris | reverse complement strand
AGCATCAGGGCATCTGTCTGACATGACTGGCAAAGGAGACAGAATAAATTCACTAAAATGAGCAGTAACACATTTCCAGGATCAATAACTTGCGCAAAATTTTCAGAGGTGTCCAAGGATAAAACAGGTAATTTTAAAATTGCGATGTACAGTTTTTCTCATGCAACATGATAATAGATAATTAGAGGTAGCTAACTTGATGCCAGTTTCTAGAGTTTCAGGAGAGAGCTAGAGAACATACGGACCAAAAAAACCTTCCATCTTCACTGGCCAACTTGGCAAGAACTGTAATTTAGACCCAAGAGATGAACGCTTTAGGAAGGAATCAACAAAGTTTCAGTAAACAGACATAATTCTTCACAAATTCATTACTTCTTTGAAGTATTCAACAACCCTGAGGACACAGGCAATCCATCTTACATAGTTTACTTTAAATTCAGAAGAGATTTTAGCACATGCCTTTCAAAGGCTCTTAGAGGATATAATCTGAGGGGATAAACAGGAAGGTCCTTGCATGGATTAAAGACAGAACAAACAGGGCGATGCAGAAATGGTTGGGGTTTACAGTGGAAAAGATTATGAATGTTTAGTTTAAGAAGTTCAATATATTTCTAAATGACATAGAAAAAGTAGAGTAGTTGGCAGATTACATTTTGTGATACTAAAGACAAAGACCAAAGAAATTTCAGAAGGACCCCATTCCAGGGAAAAAAAACCCAGCAGATAAAATTCAGTTCTGACAGATGGAAAATAAGGCACAAGGAGAAAACCTAGTCCTAACAATACTTACAGTATGGGCTCTGATCTTATTAGCACCATTCAAAAGTGCTATTTTTATACTAGACCAAAGAGTACCTGACACAATGCTAAGCAGCAGTCAAAAAAAAAATGCTGATTACACATAATTATTTAAGAAAGGAACAAAAGGCAATGCATTATTCCACTGTGTGCCCCTGTGGTGTCCCAGTATCTCAACAAGTACTTTAAGTTTTACTACACCTGTTTCATAAATGCTACAGTAAAATTAGAAAATATGCAAAGACAGTTACAAGGATAATGGAAAGTATAGACAAGCTTTCATATGTGGAATGATTAAATAGCTTGTGATGGTCTCGGCTGGAAAAGAGAAGGCTGAGGACTGAATATGACATATCTATAAAACTAGAGTGGCATGGAGATGGTGAATAGGTTTTGAATCCAGTATGATAATCAAAAGGCAGAAGTAGCAGGAGAAAAACAAATAAATGCATTTCCTCTGACAGCATATACTTAAACTGCCACATTTAAGGCAGGATTTTGTGGAAGTTACAATTTTATGAGAGTTGGAAAAGTGACTGGGAGAAGTAATTGAAGGAGAAAAAAAATCTACTGAAGGCTATGTAACTATAAATACTGAAGGCTATTAAATATAAAGTTTGGGAGTCCACAAACTCCAGTGTAGTGAAGTCTTGAAAGAACTCATGGAAAGTAGCACCATACACTCATTATTTATACTTTTTCCCAGCACCCCTCCCAGGCAGGTAGGGGAGGGTATGGTACTAAGTTGGCCCCCACCTCTGCTCCTGTGCACTGAGGAAGAGGCCAGGAATGCCTACACAAGCTGGTCACAAACATTACTGTTGCAACCCAATGAAGACTGAAATGCTCTGTTAGAAAGAGTGCAGGCTGTGCTAATACAGAACCCTAGCAAAGCCAGGGAGACATGCAGGGGTCACGTTAGGTATCTGTCCTGCATGCAGATCTTGTTTTCTTCTGTGATGCCAATGGCTGTTGAGATCTATAGATGTATACTAGGAGAGAGACAGGTTTTTCACTGCATACTTTGTGCAACCATTCTTGGAATATCACTTTCATAGTTTTAAGAAGGATGTTAATTAAAATGGAAAGTTTAATTGCAGATGCAGAGCACTGCAAAGTGGTTTGGGATGTTGTGTGTTTCACAGCTCTGTGTAAGACATGTTCTGGGGAACATTACGAAGCATCTCGACTCCCTCTGGCATTGACCCACAGGCCACCCATATGTGTAGTCACAGTTGCACCAGTGACAATACGGACAGGAAAAGCCAGCAGCAGTACAGCCTGAGGATGGGAACTGTACCAAGTGTGCATGTCTATGTCCCACAGCTTGTTTCAGTGAGGAAATTCACTGTGTCCACTGATGGATAAACTACACAAACTCAGTCTACTCCTGTGGGTGTACTGCTTTGGATAGCCACCCCTCCTCTTAGTAATTCCTGTCTTTGGAATTACATCAGGGACAATAATGATAATTTTGAGGAAGGTTCTTAACTATCCTCAAGTACAAAAATACTTTTTGAAAACACTAGCAGTCAAACTGCTCAGATAATGGTTTTCAATAAGAGTTTTTATAGTTCAACTGGTCTCCTTGGGGGTTAAAATTCCATTTGCATAAATGTGAAAGCTAGTTGTCCTGCTTTTAGGACCTGCATGGGGAAGAGGAAAATACTATTTCTCTTGGTAATACAGAGTTAATATTTCTAAATACTGAGTTGTCGTTAGAACTGACTACTCGTTTCCAATAAACCAAGATGAGACAAAGCAGACACAGGAACAGGAATTTAATGAATAGCCTCAAATATGCAATTTGAGCTTGGGGGACTTGGCTGACTGGCATAATTTTATATGAAAACAGACCTTAGTCTAACTTAAAACATGAGAGTGAATTCAGAGAGCTGGAACTGAAACCACACTACACTTTCTGCTGAGCTTGGTTATGCTCAAATCACAGAGGTCACTTCAAATGACATGAGCTAAAAAAACTAAATAATCAGATTAAAAGGCTGATTTGTTCCAATTCTCTTCTGCATTTCTTCATAGGAAGAACCTGCTCATCTTAAAGGCAGTGGAATGGATTTACATATTAAGTGGCTTAATCAAGAATATATGAAAACTCAGAGGAACTGGGAAGAAGTGGATAACAGAATGAATGTGACAATAGAAATACGGAGAAAGATGATCAGTGACAAGGCACCTTTAAAAGATATTCTGAGACTATTTCCTTTCTTAAGATGCCCTTATCAGGTAACAGCTATTGTTGATAATGACATTGAATTCTGTGTTATGGATACATCTGTATCCATGTATTTCACAGGATATTTCCACTGAAGTATCCATCAGCAATGTTCTCTTTAACTCATATTTTTGCAGCTAATCCCATTTTGAAAGGTTCATCAGTTAAAGGTGCACACATACCACCAGTGTCACTGTTTGGTGTTACTTGATATATTCCTTCCCTGCTTTGAAAAAAAATTAAATCAACCTCTCAAGCTTCTAATCTTATTTAACTGAACCAGTTTCATCCTGTCTTCAAAGTGCATGCATTGTTTACAGTTTTGCTTTTGAGGTTTGCAATACCAAATACTTGTTTTTCTTTCAGCTTTTTAGGGAGTTCCAGCTTCTCACACACATGGACATTCATAAGAAAACAGTCGAGATATTGGAGATTTATTCAGAAAACATATTGTCCTTGTATGTGGTGAGGAATAATCCAATTAACATTATGCTGCAAGAGAATCTGAAGCAGCACACAGAGGAACACGTTCTGAAATGTCAGTACAAATCTCCTGTGCTCTGAATTTCAGAGTTTTGTTGAAGCTAATTGTTCTTACTTATGTAACTAAACTAGTTTCAATTGTACTGCAAACACATTTCAAAAATGTTATGGTTTCTTTGAAAATATGTAGTGATGGTGAAGCATTGAGAATAAAAGCTACAAAATTAGTAGGAAAATTAAGTCAGTCAAGTATTGAAACTTTTTTTTTCACAGAATAGAAGACTGCAGGTTTGATAAAGAAAGTAATTACCCTAAAATAAGTATTGCTAGATGTGCAAAGTATGTATTTCTAGATACATGAGAGCTTATTATTTTCTAAAAATACCGTCTGAAAACTAATTTTCTGCTTTAGAAATAGCCCCATAAAGAAGGACACAATTTCCTTTAAAAATCAGGTTTCTATGGTTATAATCTTTATCCCAGTAAAATTAAAGAAGTAGTTCCCACTAACCATTTCAGGCACCTATCCCTGCAGATACACTGCTTAGCTCTCTGGGAAGTCCTCCTTAGACTCACTCTCTGTCAAACAGGCAATGCCAGGACGTCAGTCCAAGGCCACACAATATGAACATGTGTGTGTCCTATTGCAGTTTTGCTCCATTTATTGCCAGGTCATCTTTGAAAGAAGCAAGCCTACAGTGTAGGTTAAAATTCTGGGGGTTTCCTTTGCTAAGATTAAAAACAAAAGTACTCATGATGGATTAAAATTCTTCAAGGAGTAGTCTAATCCAGAAAGCTTTTATGGATTTTCTTTTTATAGTTTTGGCCAAGGAAATTCATGGATATAGTAATTTCCCCTTTTCTTTTAGAGCATGTTCACAGAGATTTTGACTCATACCTTAGTAAAGTCCCAAGGCTTTTACTTTTCTGTTTTTCTCTCACAAATAACTTGACCTGGCTACTAGATGTTAAATGCATGGCAAGGTAAGTTCAGTGAAACACATCACACCAGAAGCCTGACCTGCACAAAAGATGCTATAATCAATAACAGCTGAGCCAGAGGGATAGCAGGTACCAGGAGGTTCTGTGGCGCCAGCTGGTACCACAGCCTTCAAAGCAGAGTCCTAGACATACAGTTTACTGGAGAGAGAGAAGTCTGGGGAAGGGCAGTGGGGGCAGGAACACTACTCAGCTTACAAACTCAACTAAAAGCAAGCCAAAAGCCAACTTACTCATTGTGAGGAAAACTGAACAGTAATACCAAGTAGCAGTCCCATGAATTATTTGGACTCTAATGTCCTTTACCGGCTGAGTGGCCTAAATATTGACTGTGGTACAAACTACTCTTCAAAGTGGGCTGAACAACAGCTCCACTACTGAGCTGTTAACTATTACATAGGCTGCAGTCTCTTTTTCCAGGATGATACTGCAGTGCCAGAAAGTTTTCCTTTGCAATTTAGTAGAAATCCTTGCCTTTGACAGATATGAAAATGACTGCTGCGTGTTTACTCCTGCCAGAGGTCTTTGGAGATGATTCCAGTCTGTTTGCTGCAGTGAATGAGGAGGTAGGAGACAGAACAGCAGCAGCCTTGGTCTTTCTTCCTTTTATCACCTGCATACACACATCACCTGGCTTTTTGGTGGTTCATCTTAATTCTGGGAAGAGGTGATACTAGCCTGTCTTTTGAGTAGAAATACTCATAGAAATACTAGCTAACTTCAAAGCAGTGTTATCAGGCTCTTACTTCATTCTCTGACCTGTTCATCATAGCAATGCCGTGGCATCATTTGAAATATCCTTTTTTTTAAAATTTAGGTAAAGGCAGTGACACCAGTGTTGGAAGTGAAAAATCCCTTCAACATGAATTCATGTGAGTTTGCCCTGTACATAGAAAGGGAAGAGTTGGCCCAACTTGATGACTGCACCATGGCTCTGGCGGCGCTGGTGGCTGCATTTCATGTGTTTGATATCCCGTGCCCAAAGAGAATCCACAGGACACTGAACTTCCTGGAGTCCCTGGTCTTTGAGGTGAGGAGCCCAGCATCCCTGCCCACCCCAGTCGAGACAGGGCTGGAGGCACCCAGGCATCCAGAATCTGATGGTGCACCCAGCACTCCTCTCAGGAGCATTTGATACTTTGTCAAAATAAATCCCTTTGTGCCATTCTTTCTAGTGGAAATGTATGTATATTTAAAAGTTATGTTTAGTAATTCCCTCCTTTTTTTATTGTACTGGCTACTTCAAAAAATAAAATTAAAACTCATGCAATTTCATTCTTTTAAATGTAGATTTTAGACCAGTCTAGAGATAATAAAATTTTCTAGACTACTTCATGTACTATGTATTATTTTTCTATGTGGAGCATTTGAAAAATTCAGATATTTTGATTGTAAGAATTAAAAAAAAAAAAAAGTGAGCGAACATGAGCAGTTCACTGCTTTAGATGGTAATACAGCTAAAGTTTTGAAATGGCACAAATTAAACATTTACTTACCACCATTACTTCATAATATTATGATTGCTGAGAGCCTAGTATCATAATTTTTGTGGTTTAAAATGGTGGGTCTGATTTTTAATTTGCAGGATGATGACTTTCTATTGTTTTTCCTTACATTTTGTTTTAACATTAATCCTGAATTTACTAAATAGGGATTCCAAGATGAGCTCTCAAAGTAGCAAGAATGACTTATTTGGGATGCTGCCACGTGCATTGGTAACCTTGGCTTTGGTGCTGCAGAGGGAACGCCTCATTTTTTTTCCAAATTCAGCTTTCTTCACATGGTGACTCTGTCTGCCCACACAGAGTGGAAGCCCTCTCCTCTCTTCTTCCACAGCTTTCTCTTTCCCCAAAGCTCTAAACTCCTGTCTGAAAATCCTAGGGGATACTGTCTGGCAGTACACAGCTATGGTGCCATGGTGATAGGAACAGCAGCCAGGACCCATTGCATTAATTAGAAATAAAACTGGCTTTTTATTAAAACACTGCTTTCTATTAGAGACCAATCTCCCATCAGTTCCAAAAATGACAGTGTAGGCAAAGCAGCACTTGTGGTCATGATGGCTCTTTAAACACTCAAATACACAGCCTGGAAGATCACAGAAATTTTCTGAAAGCTTGGCAGGGTGACTCCAAGGCGGTGATTAAAGCAGGAGAGCTTTCAGGATGAGAGGATATGTAGGCTTAGGATTTTTCACATGGTTCCCATGGAATACAGGGTACAACCGTTAGCAGTGTGAGGGCTGGGCTGCCACCAATTAAATGGAAAAACCAATGCTATCTGCCATTTCAGAGATGCAGTAGGTCTGATGAGTGGTTTTAGTTTCCAAGTGAATTTGTTGGCTGTAGTTTCTGTAACAGAGGTGGCTACACTCAGCTATCTCAGCACATGGCATACAAAAGTAAGGATTATGTCTGTCCTCATTATTGCATGTGATAGGTGTGTGAATAAAAATTGGGCTCAAATGAGGTTTATTCTACATCTTCTAAACAGTATTAATTTGAATCCATTTCTTAAACCACAGTACATTGTAAGTAGTTGCATAAAAATCCAGGGAGGTGTTAACACCTCCAAGTAAACTCTGTCGAGCTGCAAATCTCTTCCTTGGTTATCACTGCAGACTGTAGAACTGGTACACAGTACAGACACAGAGGGTAAAGGAAAATAAACTACACTGAAGAAAAGAATGAAAGAAGAACAGAAGAACTTGGCTTTTTACTGATCTACCTGCGCAACTTCAGCTGCTGCTGGTGACAAAGTCCAGGGCTATAAATGGCATTCTGATTGTAATGGCCAAGGGGATGTGAGCTTTGGGAGTAACTGTTAAGGGAGAGGGCACACAGCAGTAGATAGCTAAGTTACTCTTTTAAAACTACTGGCTACGCTGAGCTACAGGGGGGAATTACTCCACAACACACCCATCAGGAGCAGCTGGGTTCAGCCGAGAGTCCTGGGCGCACACAAAAGTAACAGTTCAGGTTTTATTTGTATTGTAGTACAATTAGAGTGCAATTTGAACGTACACATATTGAACAAAATGTAAAAATATTATTTATGCAATGCTATGGAAGGAAATTAACAGAGCAATGCAACTTACTTAATACTGACCCTGTTTCACCTCATATTATGGCAGGTACCAGTCACCTACACGATCTGGAAGGGACACAGAGAGTGAAAACTTAAGAACTCCAGCCAAAGAAAAGCCTAGCAAAGCCTGTAGGAAGATGTAAAATTCTCCCAGCTCCGTGCAATAGAAATGCTCTGCTTGTTCTCAGCTCTACAGCTGAGCAGCTGCCCACTGCAGCACTAAACACAGGGTTGCCAAAAAACCTGATCCAACTCTTCTGTCTCTTCTTGCAAAGTAACATTTGGTTACTTTCAGTATACAGGTAGCTAGGCTTTCTCCCATATAAAGTGCATCTGGCTTACATCTTGCTTGCACATATACCAAGTGCAACGACTTCCCCTGACAAATCGTTATGATAATCCTTCAAGAAAGGAGGCTGCCTCACCTCAGTACCTGCTGGTGACATCTGCAGCCTGCTAATGACCTAGTGAATTGCATGTATTTTACACCTAGATGTGCTGGTGCAATTTAAGTATCCTTTTCCCTTGCTTTGTCTTCCCCCCCTGTGTCTTATTAATTTACAAATCAGAGTTTTCAGCTAGAAAACTCTGGGTAAAGTGGTTCTCCCACCACTGGGAAAGCAAACCTCTTGAATAGGAAACCAGGGTAGTAGTCCTAGCCTAAGCACAGTTTTTCTCCATTGTCGTAACTATGCTGAAGACTGGGAAGTGCAGACATGATTGAATGTAACTTCTTTTCTGCTAATCTCCTTGCCTCAAAATACTCCTATTTTCCTCCACGTTCTGAAGGACTCTGGCAGACTCTGTGTAAATGGCTGGGACTCTATTGTGCAGCATAAACAAAAAGTCTTCTATGAAGTCAAACTTTATTTTTCAGTTGCAGCCTTCTCTGTACTGATCTTTTGATAAAATACATTAAAGATGCTGGTGGCAAAACTCACGTAACATTTTTGTAATCGTGCAAAAGTAAAAACATTCAGTTATCAAAAAAGCATTATAATTTCAACCCCAACAAGGTTTGTTTTGTTACAAGCAAACAGACAGTTTTATTATCTGTAAAGTAATATGCTGTAGCATAAAGTGTCACATATGTAACATTAAGTGTTTTATTTTTAAACTATGGCACAAATACACATTAGCCATAACAGTCTCATCTGGCTACCTGTAGCCTAATTTTTGGCTGATCAGTTTTTATTTTGATAAAATGAAGTAAAAGCTTCTGAAAAGTAAAATGGGTACATGAAGTACAATTCAAGAATCCTTAGAAAATATTAACGTTCCCTTATATAATACAGCATAAATAATTAATGAAGGTTTCCTTGATGTCCAGAGAGAGTTAGGGATCCTAACCATCCATGGAGAATTAGCGCCATTAGTTTGGTAAATAAGACCAGCTGACTCGGTGGTTACACAGTACCTTCTCAAAAGCTTGAACACTTCCCAGAAGGATTCAGATGTGTACTGGCTCCAGGAAAATATAAATAGTCCACCAGTGCTGAACTTAAGTTTCTTCCTTTCCGAGAGTCCTTACTCAACACTTCTAGTGAGTCTTTGTGCTTTGAATAAAACATGAGCTCCAGTGGAGAAAGCTGGTTCCTGCACATTTTCCATTATCTTCAAAGTTCATTGTGTGAGTTTTTCTCTGCAGCTTTGAACATCAGAATGGAATTAAAGATTTTTAGGGCTGGTCCCAGTTTAATGCTCATTATTTTGACTATGTCTGATTGGGTCATTAGCAGAAATGCTTCTCCATCAATTTGCTTTAAAAGAAAAACACACAAAGCTATTAATAGGTCTGGCAGTGCAACAGTATAAATGTTTCAGAAAACATGAAAAGTCCCAGCAACTTCAGACAAAGTTAAGCACTGGCTGAATACAAGCACTTTCAAATGCTTTCAGGAGAGCTTTGATTTCAACCTTTAGACAGATCAGCTAGTCCAAGAGAACAGGATGATCTTTTTCCTGCTTGAAAACAACTGTCTGGCTAATTTTTAGCTAAACAGTTCTTATATTCATACTGACAACATAAAATCTGTTGAAAAGTGAAGTGGGTAAATGAAATCAATTCAACTATATTGAAGCACAGCAATGCTTTTATTACATCTTAGCTATTCCTTCTATGCAAGCATCCATAGGGAAAGCTTCTGGATTTCACTCCCAGTTACAGAGCTGGAATCCCCTTCAGGCCACCACTTCTCTGCTCACTAAATATACAATTGAAATGAATTTGATCCCAGATGATAACAGATGAAAACTGCCTCTTTGACACAAACAGAACATTTCAAAACACGGAATGTCTTTTCTTTGTAGTGTTGATATTTTGCTAAACATTACAAATGAACATTCATGAGCAAATCACTCTCTCAGCAGGAGTGCTAAATCCCAACCTGAAGGGCCCTCAGGGTCCTCCCTTCCAGGGGCTTCAATGGGGCCAACATTTCCTACTAACCTTCGGATCACTTAGGTGTCTATAGGTAAACTTTCATAAACTGGATAGCTACACATAATATGCAACTGTGGTTAAATCAGGAACACTGTTTAGCCTTAAAGATACTAATCTGAGATAAAAACATCTAAATTTCTGTAGGGCTAGGATACAAGTTTTCTTAATCAGACATGCTGCAAAGGACATCCCAGCACCCTAAATTAAGGAACACTGCAGTCAGAACAGCACCATGTAGTAACCCACAATTATTTCTACTCATTTTGTACACAAAGCCAGACTTGGTGGGCTCAGAACGTCAAGTGTCTGAACTTGGGGCTGCCCAAATAAAAAGATGAAGCATCTAAACAGAAGCAGGGTGAGGGTTCATCTACATAGCAGAAGTTTGAATCAGCATCTTCTACCTACTGATTGTCAGCCAGTCATGCATCAATGATCTCAGTGAGGGAGGTTTAATTTACTAGTCACAGACAAAGCCCGAGGGGCTGAATCCTAGAGAAGGGAAATATTTTCTTACACCTCTGAGAATGGAAGTGTTAAGGATTCAGCATCTCTGGGGCACTTGCTGTTTCCTGACTTGATTACCAATATGCCAACTTTTATTTCTAAATTCATTGATGAGACACCCTAAGTGACTTAGGGGATGATCCAGGCTTGAATAATAAAATGCTCAACATCTGAGCAACTGCCAAACGTCCAGAGATGAAGCCTGTCAGTCCTTTGCTATGCAGTTGTAATAGTCATTACAGTCTACAGCACGGCCCAAAAACTTCTGTTGCAGGAGATAAGCAGGGCCATCTGTGTGCATTTTCCTCAGGAGGTGCCTTCTCAAGCCTAAGTACCACAATTACTGTTCACTTGAAAGGCTGGCTGACTCTGCCCATTCATCTGGCTGGGATAAGCACCTGAAGTATTCACTCTGCATCTGTGATTGAACTTCCTTCTTGAAGCTAAGCATTAACAGGAATAATAAACTTCTGAGCACAAAAATAATAAGACAACCTCGTTGATAAGGCCTAATGTATCTAAAAACCCTATCCATTCCTAATGACAACTTTGTAAAAACAATCTTCCCAGATGACAGAAATGCACACCTGGCATGTTAAAGTGAGTACATACTCCTTTGAATGTCATCAGAACCTTCAGATCTTCTCACTTCCTACTCAGTTAAATCATGTTCATAAATTGGCTAAATCAGGAGGAAGAGTACCAATAGCTAAATGTGATAAGACAAGATGCAAAGAGTTTCAAGAGATGGTTATCTTGAATCACTGTTCTGCTTTGTTTTACTTACTAACATCCTGGAGAACTAAAATAATATACTTGCTTATAAATTTTGTCCAACCAGATCAAGAGAGAACAGCAGTAAATCACAGAGTTGGTTAGTAATTTCAATTGGCAGGAACAAATTTAGAAAAACACCTAGCTGACACTTGGCTGTTTTTTCTTTACTTTCTTCCTACTTCATGACCTGAAAAACAACCCAATCTTCCATTTGCATCAGACTTTAAACAATGTGACACTGAAATAGGTTGCCCAAAGAGGTGGTGGAGTCATCACCCCAGGAAGAGTTTAAGAGGCATCTGGATCTTGTGCTGTTTGATAAGATCTCTTCTAACCCTGATGAATCTATGATTCCATTTATGTATTTCTACCAAGCTTTGTTGTCTCTCTTTTTGAAATAAAATTCACGTACCTCATCTTTAAACACCTTGCCGTGTTCTTCACATCCCGGTAAACTTCGTATAAATTCAGAGACCTGCCACCAAAGTATACAACAAAAGATTTAGTAAGACTCATGTTTTCTCAAAATAGTCTTTAAGGCTGACAGTCATTAAAGTCTTTTAGCTATTGCTTCTACAAGACTCATAATTAGGTGTTCCACCTTCTTTTTTAAGTGCATAGAGTCATGCTTCTTTTTTCTCTAATTAAATGAGATCCAACTGACTCAGGTGCACAGAACAGTCACAGATACTTGGGAAAGTAAAGCAATGACAAGATTCTGTCTGTCCAAGCACTGTTACATACCAGAACAGAGGCTCTAAAATCAGGTAATGATTGGCCTGACCATATCCATTCAGTTCCTCTCTGCACTATATTCTCACACTCCAAAGCGGTATGCCACATCCCAACTATGTACCAGGAACTGCTTCTTGCTTCATGCAGACCCCTACACCATTCCTCCAGAATGTGTGTGTGGGGACTAGATGTGGGTAAGATGTGGGTAGTGGAGACTGCGAGCACTTGATATGCTGAGTCATACATTTAGTACTTCTCTTTACAACACCAAAGAATATGCTTTTAGATACATATACACATGTACTTATCTGTATCAATACATATATAATTAATATTTCTGCTTCTGGAGCAGGATGGCAGCAGAATGAGCATTTTGGGGATCAGTTACATTAAGTCTGGCTGAGTCTAATTCTCTGAGTACTCATGTATTATTCTTAATCCATGGAGATAATCTACAACTCTGAATCAACCTTCAAGGAGAGTGGTAATAAGACAGAAGATAAAGGGGGAACCTACCTCATCTGTACTCCACTTAGAAACTTTACTGGCTGGGATCCCAGCTACACTTGGAAGGAGCTTGCTCTGCTGTTCCCAGCGCAAGGGTAGGCCAGGGATTTGCAACTTAGAGGACACGATAACCGGTTGAGAGAGAAGCCTCTGTGTGTTGGGTTCGTCAACATCTTCAGCAACAGGAAGCAAGAAACAAGAATTAAATCCCTCAGTCGATGATGAGACCAGTCACAGTAAAAGCACATTCATTTCTGTTCATAGGCCTCCCTACACAAGCTGTACAGTTTTGTTTGAATAGTAAAATGCCATGAATGACATTCCAGACTTGGAAGTGCTATGACTGTTCTTCCACTAGCATGACTATCATTATATTGGCTCTCTATAAATATAACTATTCTTACATGGAAGAGGTCTTTTTCAACACAACACAATTTCATGCCATCAGAGCTGTTAACATAACACACCATAGGTCAAACAATTTTAAATATTTTGGTACAAGAATCACACCCACATTTAATAGTAATACAGCAATACAAGAATTAATTTAATTTTGGGGTTGAGCTGTTAGAAAATCAAAAGCTGCAATGCACTGCTACAAAATTCCAAGTGAATCAGTTACACAGTTCCAGCCCACACAACATTTATGGCTCATCCACAACAAAATGTTTTTCAGTTCTTCTGAGGAAAAACCACAAATGTCTGCAAATCCTCTGCTTCCACTTTAACTGAATGCCTTGTTTGGAAAATAACATTAAACTCCTCCATGCTGCTTTTTAACTCACTCCTCCATAATGGAAGGAATGATCTCCTATCCCACTGCCCCCAAAGGTAATGTATTTGTGGGAGGGTGTCTTCAGACACATACTACTGTTGTCTGGAGAAAAGCAGCAGTTGTAGATGTGGTCAGTAGGAAAGAGCAAAGAGTCATGCCTCGAATGATACCAAACTGCATATGACATCCCTATTCATTTAGATCCATCAGCAGGGCAAAAGCAACATGCCTGCTATTCTGAACTCAGGCCTGAGTGCTTCCCAACTGCCAACTAAAATTGTGGAAAAACATCTGAAATTCACTTCTTAATGAACAGCCAACAAAGTAGACTCTTAATGCCTAATATTCCTTAATGACATGGTTCAAGCAGTTACTCACAAATCCTTAGGCTATTTTTGCTTGGATTGCTCATTTCTGTTGCAGTTCCATTCTACTTTCATTTTTGAGAAGCTGCTATTAACCACAAGTTCTCACAATCCTCACTGTTCTAGTTTCACACATTTGTGCCCAACAACTAGGGCACAAATTCCCATTATGGATTTTTACCAGCACAGTGAAGCTGGTCTATAATATACCTAACAAAGGATGTTATTACATTTGGTTGTGTTGTTCTGCTGCTCTAGCCTAATTTTTTGTTACTTTCAAGGTTTATGCTCATTTCATATTAATGCCAATCATTCTGAAGTTGACTCTTAAGCCATTTAGTCAGCACTATCAGCCCACCCATTAATTTTTAAAAAAATAGACTCCTTAATATTTTACCATTATACTCATTGTCCAAAGAGAATTCCCTAAATGTCTTTTTACATTTTTGTTTTACAAATGCTCCTTAGAGCCTCTAATACTAATAAAAATCTCAGTGAGAAAGGAAATCAGCAGCAACTATGCTGAAAGTAAAGCATATTTTACTGAACAGTATCTTTCCAATTGTTTCCTGGAATCTTCTCCCCATCCTTATCCTCTGATCTTTTCCTCCCAGACAAGGTCTCTTAACAGTTGAAAATGTAAGAGTTCAGCTATTTTTTCCTTTCATTCACAAAACATGCAATATATTGATACTGCCAAATAATTAGCAGACGATAATACTGTGTGTAGAAAATACCACACAAATCACACCCCGTATTCACACATTTAAGTGTATGTATGCACACAACAGCACATAGGTACAGGCACAGCGAGCAGCATTCTCAGTCTGTGCAGCATTTGCCTCGCAGGTAAGGCAAAGAGCACAAATGGAGCATGTAAAGTGCCAGTTCACTCAACTACATGCAGAAAATTAAAAACAAAAGTCCCTAGCCCTGTGGCAGATATAACCACAACACCAAAAAAAGGGAGATTTCGATTTAGTGTGGGTAACCTTGTAACAGGAAGTCCACAACACACCACTTGGGCTACAATCTATGTCTCTAATACCAAACAGTTCAAAGTTTTCCCTACACTCATGCTCTGGAGCATTTCTCACTCTGCAAGCCCTGATTCCCATAGAGAGGCAATCTGTCTTTCTGGACCATAGAAAATATGAGACATATTCCAAGTTGTGTCTGAATTGGGACATTTAGGAGAAGAGTGACATGAGGTGCACCAGAGGTTAGCCAGTTTCATCACAGAGACACAAACAGCTTCTTCAACCAATTAAATGAGAAACAAAATCTGCTTGCCAGCTCCCCAAGACAGCAACCAGATGCAGGAAAAAACATTTTCTTCTCTGCTTACATCTTGCTTCACCATCAGCCCACCTGCCTTGACATTGCTCTTCCTACTTTATGCCACCTCGTTATTCTTCTCTCTGATAGCTCATCTCTATCTTCTTAGTGAGTTACCACAGAACAAAATACAAACTTGTATTTCAAAGAAGATAAGTGGCAAATAGTTTCTAGCATTAATGAGAGGCCATCAACACCGCACCATTAACATGCCTCCTGCATGGGCCTAGCTCTAGCATATATCAGGTTTTGAGGCAGGAGATTTATGTCCATAAAATAAGTTAGTAAGGGACAGTGATTTTAGTGGATAATCTTTCTCAAAACAAAGGGAAGACAACAGTACATTTTATAAAGTTAACAGTAGGGAGCTGGTCAAGTGAGTATGGCATAAGTAGGTTGAATAATAACGAGGGAAGTGACAGCCAAAAAACCAGGGCAACAAACACAGGTACCAACAGAGACAGTTCACAAATTCACAGTAATTTTATAATCTTAATCTTAAGATTTCCATGATCGCAAGACCTTAATGATCCATTTTCATCTTACAGCTTAAATATGCCATCCTACTTAAACACATAAAACAACATTATATGTTTAAAAGGGACAACTTTTCCAGACAATAATGTAAGAAAATGTTCTACTTTCCTAAATGTAACTATGCAAGAACCTAGTAAGCAGAACTTGTTGGTGAAACTTTATCCAAATAGTCAATTCTGTCAAACTCAAAATGCTTCACAAAATCGGGCCAGTTTTCCTACAATTAAAAGAACAATATAAAATGCTCCCAAGTATTTGATTTTTTTGTGTGAAATAATACAAATGTTAGCATCAAAACGACGTTTCCTTCCAGCTATATCAAAATAGTTAAAATTATTAAGAAGTTTCTTCTATTTGCATTAGAGACTTGCTTCTTTTAATGCTTCATTTTCTCTAGAATTCTGAAGTACACCATATTTCAAAACACTAACACAGCTTTTTCACAGCTCCTACAATAGATGGAATTTCTGAAATTTTACACACTCACCAGAGTGCCTCAGATCTATCTGAAAAGTACTGGTAGATAAATTATGCCTTAAGATAAAAACATGCATCAAAGGTTAATAAGTAAAATAAACCACTACCTTAATTTTATCTTTATGCAAGCTCTACTAGTCTCAAAGAATTTCCTGGGTTTTATAGAGATGAGCTCACTTAAAAGGCAAGACATGTAACTCAAAGAAACAGTTACTCAAGTCCTATCAATTTTGGTGAAAGCCTTACAAACTGTCATTGCACAAAAAATTGCTGAAGAAAATAATCTCAAAATACAAGGAATTAAGATTAGGAAATTACGATACTTAACTTGCATTGACCTTGTATTAGTTAATAAAATCATTGCAGCAAAAGCTGCACTGAAACAATGCACTGACTCAGTCTAATAATAAGCCTGATATACTAAGTTTCACATGTGAAAAAATTAGCAAATGTAAGACTCTGTTCTGGATTTGTGCTTATTCTTTCTAAACAATGAGGATAAAAATTATTAATGAACAGCTGCTTCTAACTGTCCAACTGGATCTGTGAACAGCCAAGAGTTTTGCTACAGCAGTACACACAACCACACAGAATCACTGAAAAGTCCATGTTGGAAGAAATCTTTGGAGACCATATGAGAACTTTCCTGTCTCACAATCCAGCCATTACCCTCAACAAGACTGAGGCTGGGTTAAGTAAGTCACCTTAATTTTGCACTGTATCTGTAATGTGTTAACACTTTAACTTTCAATACGTTCAAGGCTATAAGTGAATGTTATACCTTTACAATTCAGACTGGTTTAATAAGCTATTTTTAAAAGTCAGTGGGAAAACATCATTGAAGTGAGATTTTTTTGTATTACTATTCATCCTGACAACTGTGATAAAGTTCTTGGAAAAATCTTTGAGGATTACAAGATAATCTCCCAAACAGGTAGGGGGAAGGGCTACTGAACTTTGCCCTTTTGGAAGTTCCCTTCCAAATTTGTCCCAAACCAGGACACAGTGCTAGAAGTGTTGCTGCAAAAAAAATTTTGGACACAAACAGTGAATGTGGAAAATAAGCTGTAATAGTTTCACAAGAATTTCAAGGGACATCACACTTCTTCACTTCTGCAGATCTTAATTTGAAACAAATTAAGTACTTCCAATTTACCTTTGATTTCATTTGAAATGAGCAGCTTATTTTCTGTCTCCTCCTCTTCACATTCTTTGTGCTTTATGGTGTCCTTTGTTTGTAGTACTCCACTGAGGAAAATAAGATGTTCAATTTTTATTAATATATCATAAAAATCACTAAGCATGGCGACATCTCTAGCAACACTATTAACACATCAGGATTCCCACATAAAGGATGCTGCCTCATAAAATAAAGAAACAGAGAGGAACTTATTTCTGATTTACATAGAATGGCAAGACTACTGACATCAATTTTGCAAAGAAGACCCAAGAATAGTGTAAACTAATATTTTATAAACCATACCAACACATTGACTTAACAACTGAAACTGGAAAATACATAAATTGAGGCAGCGAATGTGTGCACATCAAAAGATGGGCAGAGTGAAACTCACATATATAGCTGCATGTCCTACAAAGCCTGGCTGGTTATGCAGGCCATTTTCAGGAGCTATCTGAAATAACACCTACTCCTTCTCCTCTGCCCAACATTCATCTCTAGCCAACATCATCTTCTCAGTACAGTTACCGACACCCTGTTGTGCAGCTGCTAATGATCCCATACCGAAAATGTCTGTATTCCTTTGCATCTGCTTTTGCATTACTTCTTTATCCAGCTGCTCCCTAAGCTTTGCCAGCCCAAAAATTTGCAGAGGGAATGTCTTCCCCATATTGAAAAAAACTGGGTGAGATGTGGAAATAAGAGAATTTCTCAAGGTGGGGCTGTGTACATTGCCATCTTAAAGTCAGCCCCTGGGAAGTTCCTTTTCAAACTCTGCCTTCAGAAGGTACTTCCAGATGTATTTCCTGGTTTCTTACAGATCTGAAGTGATATCAACTTGCTGACATTATGGGTCTACTTCTGCTTTTTGAGAATTTCAGAACCCTTTGGCCAATTCTTACTAAACCATCACAGATACAGAGCACTCAGAGATACTAAGTATAGAATAAGCATTTTCTAAAAATAGGCACCAGACAGAATGATTCTTAGAGTCAGGACTACACGAAATCCCACAGCTAAATAAACTGATGGTACCTACCACATAAGGAGTCAAGAACACCTTGATAAATGTCAAAATCACAGATAAAAAGCCAATGCACACCTAACACCTTCCTAGGCATCAAGATTAGTTAACCCCAAAACACAAATCCATAGAAGAAACAGACCTGTTTAATTCTGCTGTTTACATTTATACTGTTAATCACCATTTTTATATTATAGACAAGAAAACATCAGTGGCTAAATCAAGGAAGAACTTCAAGTTCACTGACTTCAATAGAAGTATAATTACCACACTACCAGTGGTGCAAAATGAACACTGAAGATCAGGAAATCCAGCCTTTTTAGTATGACAGGACACAAATAATAATGGTATGACAACACAACACAGTCCTTAGAAAGAATTATTCACTTAAAACTTATTTTCCAAACTCCACAAACACAGAAAACTTCCTAAAGTAACATGTTAAAGTACTAGTGCCATTAATTCCGAAGGTAAAGGAAATGTCAGCTGTAATTCAGCATAAGGAAGAGAGATCACCAAATCCTGTGAGGAAACAAATACCTCCCTATTTTCTTGAGGGCAACTTTCATTGCAACATACCTACAGAAATTTTACCTCATTAGTGAAATATGACCACATCATGAATTGAAGGTTATGGATAAGAAACTGGAAGACAAATTGAATTTTTTTTTAAGACCCAGTATAATTTGATTCTGAAGCCTGAGTGTTCAGTGTCCTTCACTGTAAAGATTTCCAGAATGGAATTTCTGTTACAGTCAAATTCTTTTGCTACTCTGAAAATACTTTAAAACTGAATATGCTGTAGGCATGTAATTTTTATCATGACTTTTAATCTCAGGAATATTCCAGAGGGACACACTGCAGTATTTATGTACATAATTATATTTTTGTAAATCAAAGTGTTCTAGTATACTTGTTTGATGCATAGAGAGCTAAAAAAAATAGAGAGAGAAAAAAAGAAAAGGAGTAAGTGGGACCAGAGATTAGCCGAGTACCACTTAGATTTAACATAACAAAATAAAACTCATGTCTGGGATCGTTTGCGGTTGGTTTCTCAATGAAGGACTTATATGAAGCAAAGGATTACCTTTGAATACAAAGGTATACACAATTGAACTGAAGTCAAACATAATTAAATCCACACTATGAGCTCAGCAACTAAAGAGCACAAAAGTGTGTGTATCTATGTCTTCAATTATTCATGTGTACTTTGAATACACATCTAAAAACATCCACTGGGTATTGCAATAAGCAGATGCTCAATATTTTATAAGCCCAGCAGTTCATATATACCTAATGTTGTGAACATTATTTTTCCTGCCTTTTTCAAAGGGAGATTATTCCACTAGAAGTCCTCTATGACTCTGCTGGATACATAACGAATGAGGAAAACTAGATGATGAAATGCAGCCAGTCATCAGTGTATCCAAATAGTTGAGATACAAGCTGCAAAGTCTCTGGGTCATTCAAAGCTGGCACAAGACTTCTCTTAACTAAACTGACTCAACTCAGTGAGCAGATAGCATAAGTATTGGTTACCTAAAGTCTTCTAAAGCTAACACCCTCTAAAAAAAATAAAAGACAATATGATTTTTCTTCAATTAATCTTAAGAGGCAGTCTGTAAAGCCAAAGTATGTTACTAAAAAACCGTGAATTTACTGTTAATATGTTCAACGTGATGAACCTCAACTATTTTTTAACATAAGTTATTTCAAAATTACACTAAAAGCCATTTTCTTTTTTTGCTGTTTAAATTCACTAGAGTATGACTAGTGAATGCTGTTTATTATCTTGAGTTGGAAGGGACCCAATAAAGATCATCAAAGTCCAATTCTTAACAAAACAGCTCCATTTCATTCATCAGCTTTAGTGTGGCTTATTTACCATATAATACCACCTCTCCTGTCTCTGTCTCTCAAGACACCACTATACTCAAGACACCACTATATAACACAGTTCATATATCAGGAACAATAAATAATGTAGCTCATGTAAATATATAACAAAGGACATCTTATTCCAGGATGTCATCTCTTTCTATTTGAAAATAGTCAATTAAATGCAACTAATTAAAAATGTTGAGAATCCTATGAAAACACTGGATGTTATACTTTTAGCTTCAAATACAGTTTCCAAACTTGCCCTGGAGGATGATACTTATGGTATAAAAAAGTTTTCATGTCATTTTCTGTCAAAAATGCATGCCACAGGCTGAAAGTTAAAGAATTACTTTTAATTTTTTCATGAATGTCCATATTTGTATATATAAAATAATTAGGATACAAATCCAGGAAGAAGAAGCTCAATTTCCAACAATCGTATTGTATTTTTCCTATTCTCTGACAGGTATTTCCTATTTCTTGTATATCTTGCGATACTCCCTTCCCCTATATTTCTAAGATAAAGAGAGTTGAAGGGCTTCCATCTCCATCCCCACTGCTTCTAAGAATTCCACAGACAAATCACTGGACTCCTTTGCCTAGTAAGGTGCTTTCTAAACTGACTCCAAACACCCAGTATTTTGAAAGGAACTGAGAGTTACCCAGGTGCCTTCTTTTCTTTCACATTGCATAACAGGGGCTTCTTGCAAGGAGATTTATTTTCTGCATCTTCCAGCTTGGTTGCTTCTGGTACAGTTTTCCCAGATGGTCGATTGTGAGGTGAAGATTTCATACCTATGTGACCAGGGCTGGGGCATTCTCTGTCACTGTTTAAAACAAATTAATAAAATGTTGACAAGTGGAACAGCTAAACTGTTGTTTAAATTATTTTCTCTATGCATAAAAAGTCACCTGAAAACATTCAAGGTGGGGTTTTTTTTGTTTAAGAAATGCAGAGAAGATTTTACTTGCCACTAAAAAAACTGTATACCTGGCATTTTCAGAGATCAAAATAAAGAACTCTCTTCTCCATTAAATCAGTGGTAAAATGATAAGGCAATTCAACAGGAACAGAATTTGTCTAATATTACTTTTGGTAATAAGCTATCCACTTCAAATATTTGTAACACAAGAACACTTCGAGGTATTATTTTCTTCCTATCCCTTCTCTCTCATAACATATAACTGTGCAGCCTTTAAAATGTTCTATGCAGCCTCTTAATCAGGAAATTAAAAAAGTAGCACTTGACAGAGTCTCTGCTACTGGATTCACTGTAAGGGTAAGCAGGCTACCTGCCAGGGAGTAATTAAGACACTTTAGATTTCTAAAACCCTACATTTATAAGAACAATCCAATCAGGCAGAACTCTTAGACGGCAGAACATTTTGGGTTTTAAATCATGAAGCTGAAACTGTCTCTGAGAAGGCAATTTAAAGTACCGTTTACTGAAAATATGTGGTTATTACAGTGGGAACTGGAAATCTTCACATTTTTACATTTCACATCATTCACATTTTCACATTTACATTAAGGTAACCCTTGAAAAGAAGTGAAAGTGTCTCTTCCTTTCCTTCTTAAATTCTCTATTTTCCCCTATAGCCTAAAATAAGCACAGGGATCAGTATGAGATAAAATAATCATCTGAAAATAATCATCTTGGTATCTCACTCCTTTGTTTTTTCCCAATGCTCCTGTTTAAAAGCTTCAGCTACAGACTTCAGCATTTTTCTTGCAAAACTCAGTCCCAGTAATTTGATTCCCCACTCCCACTGTAATGACAGAATAGTGGCTGTTCTTCAAAGAGCTACATTAATTTACAGTTCCATCAATAACACTACTACAGCAAACAAAGAAATAATTTTCAAAAGTGAAACCAACTGGTCAACATTCAATTTTAAATTCCAATTAAACACTTAGTAATCTGGATAGTTACACTGAAGAAGAAACCAAACTCAAACCATAGACAGTAAAATGAGTTATCAGTCTTTGACGACTCCGTGACCTTTTTGATAAGTACTGAAAAAACCATTTTTCTTCCCTGTAAATGAAAATGTAGATAAATAGGCAGGCCTTTCTGAAACCATTCAGTCATTGCACAGTTATAAATCACATTGGAGAACACAGAAATAAAATACTGCTGTTAGTCACGGATATTGCTTCAATCATAATTACTTGATTACAGGAGAGATGGATCTTTCATTTGTTTCCACTTTTCTGTTTCTGGGGATAGGACTGGCTGCAGGCATCTCTCCACTCAATCGGTCAGGTAAGAGGCTTTCTTTGTTCAAGTTCATCTCTGAATATGGACAGCTGACTGCACTAGAAGTTGAAGAAGAAAAATTACTCCTTATTCTCAGACACTTTACTGATTTCAAACAAAATGACACTGGAATTTCCTAGAAGTAAATGCAATAACTTAAAGAAAATTAAAAAACATGCAGCAAGCAGCCATACTTTAAAACGTTAATAAATCCACTGAGTAAAAAACTCAACTTTGCATTTTCTTTTGACAGAAACTTGTGCAACACAAATTGTATTAATTTCTATTATTCATTGTGGAAAATTGCCTGATAAATGTTTCACCTTCTCCCTCATAAATTTAATGGTATTTATACATCCAACACAGGATGCCTTTGACTTTACCCATGTCTCTCCACATGAAGTCATATTACCATGGCTATTTATTTATGTGAAGGAGGATATTTCTATTAAGTAATGTCTACAGAGAAGCTGCATTTTTAAGGGCAGAACATGAGGAATGGTGCACATTCCCTTACTGCAGTTGAGTGCCACATCTTTGCAGATGCTATTTTGTGATATTCCACTAAGAGACTGTGATATTTTTACAGTCTCTCTTAACATTTCCTATTTCCCTGAACTCCTGCTAGGGAAATAATTTGACAATGAACATTGATACAATGACTTGTAAATACTGCTCTAAGAAATGTGAAAGTTGTACCAAAGTCAGAAAACCAGTATTTGCACAAGAAGCAGGAAAGGGAAAATCAGCAACACAAACCAAAACACATGGGGTTGAACTAGGATTTTTCTTTAGTAGAATGCTCTGCAGTGTTCAACTGATTAGTCAGCCAGACCACATACTCAACACATCAATAATGATTTCCTAAACTCTGAATAGTATGCACATGTCACAACAGTGAACAGCATCACACTCAAATTTTCAAAACTATGTGAGATACAGGACAGACTGTACTACATATGATGCTCCATTTGTTGCTTGTGAGCTATGGCATTAACTATATTCTGCAAGCATGCTTTCCTATTCACCTGTATTGTTACAATGACTTCCAAAATTTTAAAAGGTAAAAAATCCTTGTTCTGCAATTTTGCTTATTTTCTTTTCAAGAAAGACGCTACCATAACTACCTATCTTTCCATAAATCACTGCAATATTTTCTTTGTTTCATTGATATTTACATGCATAACTTCCAAAGAGAACTGTCTAAACAAGCCATATACCCTGCCACCTCCAAATTTCAAAAATTAATGGAAAAACAATAGCTTTCACTATAGTTTTCTTTCTATAAAGCACAGCATTAAGAACGAAGAAGGTCTTTTAATTTAATATGTGCTGTACACTCTCCTCTTCCTTTACCAACAAAGCTCTGGGTTCAGAATGAGTATGTAACAGCTGCTATAATGGGGTTGGACCAACACTGGTGATATAATTTTGACATCACCAAGATAAAAAAAAGTTGGTAGAAATTTGCATTTCTACCAGCACTTGCATAAAAGGAGAAAATTCCTTAAGGCCATGACAGTTAGCTCTTGCTGGGGTTATCAAGACAGGATACTGACATTAGATTTCTTCAGTTGGCTCATTTGAAAACAAGACAGTATCAACCTTTTATTTTTTTAATATTATATTATTATTTTAAAATCTTTGAGCAGCTATGCTGAACTTGAATTAGAAAGGAAAAACAATAGAACAGTTTCTGCTTTTCTAATCAAGATGAGATCCCTGTTTAAGGCTACTCTGAGCAGATGTTGCTCCATAATAACCTGTACAGTACTTTAAAGGGACATGCAGCCATAGTCCCAGGTGATGCAATGAAACACAGAACAGTCATCTTTTTGCCTTCTTCTGAGGAACTTTTTGTTTACACATCCAAATCATAGACTCCAGCCACTCAACTGGCTATAAAACACTAAACTTGAAGTATGGTATGTCTTCGATAATGAAATTTTTTAAGAGACAAGTAAAATATACAAATAAAAATTGACTTGGAGCATTCACCTTTTATTTCTAATTTCTCTTAAGTAGAATTGGGCATTTTACTTCAAATCTATTTATATATGTGTACTTACATTTATTCTCAGCCTACTGGTTTTGTGTGCTTTAGGACTAGCCTCTGCCAGATGTCTTATGCTGCTGCATCTATCACAACGATCTTTTTTCTCTTTCAAAAGAAATACAAGATGAAAGATAAAGACTTCTGCTCAGAAAAAGGTTTTAAGGCACCAATGCCAGTGTGATTTAAGTTCTTGCTGTGACAAACAGATACCACTGTGATGAAATACAGTTTTCAGAAATTCATGAATATATTGGTTAATCTCAGTTCTGCTATTGCTACAGGGCAAAGCATGTAATTTTCTTTCAGCTTCCTAGGCTCACAGAGGTGTTTTGAGCAATCTTTCCGAGCAGTTAAAGGGCTGCCACAAGGAAGCATTGAACATTACCAATGTGGTATTTAACTTCAGTTGTGTATTATTAAGCAAGCCTTACTTCCCAATGAAATATGACAATATGATTGTCAGACTCCAGCAGGTTTTCTGTTTACCAACACCACTAATTAGTTTTATATAAAAATAAAACAAGAAACAAAAAACCCTCAGAAAAAGCCTGGAAATTCAGTCCTTTATTATAACTTGCCTGCTTATATACTCCCTTTCCCTTTAGTATTTTCTAGAAAAACTGAAGTTGAATGACAGTTTCAGTCAACAACAGTTATAATATTTACAAAGCTTTGGAACACAAGCTTCAGATGCCTTTTTCTCAGTAATTAATCATTCAAGTTGCTGTATCATTTTTAAAAAACTCCAGGATAGTCCTTTGATGTTACTGCTACTTGAGGCAACAAAAAGAACTCATGTGGTTTTCACTGTTCGCTTTGTAACAACAAAACACAGCATGAATGAACCTGTGTATGACTTTGGATCAATCAGTAAATCCTCCTGAATCTCAATGCCTCCAGCTTTCAGTTCAGTTTAACTTGTCTACTACAAAAGAATGAGAAAAATTAATCTTGTTATTCCTACATAATAGAAGTATTCAATTTATATAGGACTGTTAAGTTTTTAACACATCTCAAGGGCTCAAAAGTCTTGATGTTTAGCTTATTAAGTATTAATAAGGATTTTTTACTCTTCTGCCACCTTAAACCTGGATTTCTGCTCCAGCTTACGTTTTACTTTAGCACACCATTTTGAAAACAGCGGAAGTTCAGAAGTTAGTTTCCAAAATGATCAGCTATCCTTGGCTTGGGGGGTACCAAGGTCTGCCAGAGAAGGATGGCAGGAAGGAACAGCAGTAGGTAGTCAATGTGAAACCTCTGCTATTCTTCTGACAGGGCTGTACACCCCCAGCACTGCTGCACAGCTTTGAAACCAGTCCAACACGCAGATCTCAATTACCATCGGAGCTGCCTCAGTAAACAAACATTCACATTAATGCCACCTGACACACACACACCCCCGCACATGAGAGTAATCAGCCATCTCCAAATGCTGACAGCAATTAGCTGTCTGCAGGGCACTACTGAAATGGCAGCAGATTGGCTGGCGATATGTGTGTCCATGACAGTTATCCAAGGAAGGGGAGCCACTGTTCCCAGAGTCCTGCATATGCTGAGTAAAAAATGAGCATTAAAATAAGTTTCTGTTTTTACTGAATCATGAAAGATGAAGGGAAAAAAAGGCAATATACTATTCTGATCACAGGCCTGGGATTTTCAAGTCAACAGAGGTTTTACATAACCAGCCCTTTCCAGAACTGTCTGATGGAACAGAAGTGTTGAGTAGCATATCCTACCTGTGTTTATTTGCAAGTGTTCTTCTATGACACTCAAGATCTATCTCTAGGTGCAGTTACATACCTATCTATTTTCTGCAAAGTTCAAGGATAGGAGGATAAAACTGGACTGCTGATAGGCATGGACCTTAGTCTTCTCCAGACATTTGAAGATTCTCCTATCTCGTAGCAATATGCAAATTTTCTGAAGCACAGAGTCCAGATGGAATACTCTCACCTAATATCAGAAGGGAACACAGGCCAGGATTCTCTCTTAAACTAAAGGCAAGGCAGCACTCTGTTAGGTCTAAGAACTTGCATACAAAGTATTTTTAAATATAGATGATTAGTCTTTATGAACATTTGGAATATTTTGCAACCCTGCATCAAGCCACAGACAGGTATCCCGGTTCAGCTGTACTGGCTGGAAATGTCACCAACAACAGCTCCTCAGTTCGCTTCAGGTGCAAGTTACTGCTGAGCACAGCCAAGGAATGAGGCTGTGTGACAGCTCCAGACTGGACTATGGATGGATTAGACTGTCTAGAGCAGCCAATGTCCACGTGACCACATCAGCTGGTAGGAATCCATAATTAACAAGAAACCTTCAGAGAAAAGATCCTCACAGCATCTGAGGGATGAGTTTGGTTTTTTTGTTGTTTGTTTTCTTGTAGTTTTTTTTGTTGTTCTTTTCTTTTTTTTTTTGCTGATGGATTTTAAGTGATCTCTTTACTTCAGAATTTATGAAAACATTTTTAACTAGTCTTAAAACAAGCGATACAACTATTCTCTTTCACAAATTATAGTGCATGTTTATCATCAAAGCATTCATTTTTTAGGAGAAAGCTGCTTCAACAGTCTAAACCTGAATCAAGAGTGCTTTAGAATGGATTTGACTGGTGCCAAAGACCTTCCATAAAAGATAAAATGAAATTTGAGACTGGCATCAAAAGCCAGCTGACAATTACTTCAACAGACACTGAACAAAAAGATGTGACCTGCTGAGTTGAGGTTTCCATGTTTACACAACATGTGTTGTCTTATAACACAGCCTCTACCACAGCACTTCCAGTTCACTTCAACTTACACTTAATGCATGGGAAGTTTGAAGTTTCTGGCAAAAATCTTTACTCGTGAAGAATTGACTCAAAACTCGAATGAACTACTTACAACTGACCTCCTTGCACTCCTGCTTGAACCTGAGAATTACTGCATGCATTAAACATCAGGGTATACAATTCACAGTCATAAATATGCGGGTGATCTGCATAATGCTAACAATCTGTACATCAGGTTGTTTCAGCTGCGCTGCACATAACCCTAGGTTGAGAGATACCAAGTCCTTAGTAACATCAACTTCTCCAAAAAGTAAATGCTTTAGCACTGCTATATAATTAATCACCGAGGCTTTCATCTGATTCCTAAGGAACAAGCTCTCAAAATTATTTCAGAACTACTTAGCATTTTAAATTATCATCTTTTCTGCACATAGGCATTTATGCGTTGCACCTCATCACAAAAAACAAGATAAGCATGGTTAAATACATTTCAGGGTTGCCAAGATTAAAGAGCCATGGGAATGCTACCTGATGTGGGAAATTTTACAAATTTAAAAATCTCCTTGTTAATTCAGGAAAAAAGTGGTGGTACAATGTTAGAATTTTTGTGGAGACCTGGACCCTTGAGTTTGTAGGCTCCAGATGAGAACAAATCTCATTATTTTCCAAAGAAATACTCAAGAACAAAACTAGAATATCATCACAGAGGGCAAATAAACAGCTAGTGAATAACTACTGGTAAAATATATTTGCTATGAAACAGCAAGTATCTGTCTTATGTTCAACATAATCTTCTTGGTTATATTTTTATAGCCTAGAACTATCAGTTAATGTGTGAATAATAGGATTGCTTAGACTACAGTAAAATAAAAAAGCACAATGAAATGCCATGAGTTTGTTTCTTTTCTTAATATTAAGGATGAGTAAGTATAACAACCTTTAAATAGTGTGGAAAATGTAGCTATAAAAGCAAAGGCTACACAAAGAAAACAGACATATAGCTCTTACTCATCCCATTTAAAGCATGAGAACTTTTATTACCAATGGTTATTTAGAGAGATCATAAATTAAAAACTTTTCAAACAAATTTACTTACTTTTTTTTTTCCTTATTTTAAGTTTCAACTTTGGGTTGAAACCCTTGGTATGTCCACCTGATTCTAAGTAATTGAGATAGCACTTAGTAAGGAACTGGAATTTATTGCCTCGCAGATTAGATGCAAAAATAAATCATACAAGTCTACTAGAATATGAAATTAAATGAGTTTCAGATAAGCAGTCAGGAAGCTTTTCAGGCAAATCTAGTTTAGCTCACATTTGCAGTGGACTAACACTCTGAATGCAGAAGGTTACAGTACAGTAACAGATGACAACCTCTTAAGGACTGGCTTGACTGTTTAAGGAGTTATCTTACTTGTTGAGTGAAATAAAGGGAAAGTAGAAAAGGAAAGGTAGAAATACAGGTAGGGGAAAAAAAAAAAAAAGAAAAATAAGACAGAAAAAGAGACAGTGGAGTGGCATACTGTCATGACAACTCCATCACAGTTCATATTGCTACAAGTTTTGTCACTGGAGCTACCCCAGCTACGTCCCTTGCTGGGGATAAAGCCTGTCCTACCATCAGGAACTCTTCTGCTCCTAACAGCACAAACAATGCTCCTGCTGCAGACAGGGAAGAACTAGCAGCAGAAGATGCCTTTTGCATATCAAAATGCAGCAATACAGTGAGTTTTGATGGCCAGGTATCTTTGATAGGGATTAGTCAGGACCTTAACACATGGTGATAAACCGGCAAAACCTTGTAGCATAATTTGAGTCAACAGGACATAATTCCCTCAAAAACGTGAAAAGATTGCAGACCTCACTCTTGGATCAAGGTAGTTTGAAAAGATACTTTAAAAAATGTATAGATAAATAACCAAAGAGCAGTCCTCTAACCATATGTGAGAGCAGGAAGAACAAAGTGATAATGACATTTGAGAATTCTATGACTGTGTAATGGAAAAATGACAACTTTTGGAAGCTCTAATTTGCAAAAAGGTAACAGGATGATATTTAGAGTACTTCATTCACAACATACTATATTACTTATACACTCCTTACTGAAACAGTCTGGATTCACCTCATACTGTAAATATTTATAAAATAATAGAATTTTAACTCAGGAAATGTTTCCCATTTACACAGTCATTGTCACCCTGACCCCTCCATTCCATTCTCCCATGCTAATATCAACCACTCTCTAGGATGAGATGTCCATATTTCTGTATTATACTTCAGAAAGTGTTCAACAAAGCAACTTTAGAAACACTAGATAGAAGCAGCAAGTTGTCATTCGGGAATACGCCAATTGGAATTTCCTTTCTAACATTGTTCCAAGCCAACAAGCAAATCCTTACCCTTATCAACCAAGCAGGACAAAAAACATCCAAACCATAATAAAATCAGTGGCCTCATATTTCAAAAAGTTCAAAAGTTACTGCTTTATATATATTTATGTATCTGTAACATTTTTGCAATCTGGACAGCAAACTGAGGAATCCCCAAAGGAACAAAATACAGAGTAACTGAATCTCCAATTGTGACAAAAAGTAATGTGCAACAAATCTTACCTCAGCACACCCTGCTGAAATGAAGTTACAGATTGCTAATGTTTATTTCAGCATGCTCACCATGGTAACTGAAATAACTGCATATTTAAGTTTACAAGATTTCCTATTTTTTTTCCAGATTGGCTTTGTTTTCTTATGAACAACAATTTAAAAGAACCATCTGCACACATCCCTCAATTGAAAGAATAAAATCAGCTTTACAGAACATACCTATGATGGCCGATATGTCTTGCTCTTTTAATGTGTCCAACTCCCTTACATCCTGCTGTGGGACACCCTCCATGCTCTAAAGCTTCCACCAATTCCAAGGGACCTGCATGCGAGGTGAAATTACAAACGAGATTTTAAAAACTGATCTAATATTTTAAAGCTATATAAATATGCATGAATACCAGTGCATTCTTGTAAGGGTAAGGATGAAGAAATAACTAAACAGAAATACTTTAATAATACATTCTGTAAAAGCATGATGGAGATTTAGACAACCTAATCCACTGGAGAAATAATTTTATTCCATGTGATTAAATCTCTACAACAGAACCACATCTATATAAAGAACACAAATCTTCAGGAGCTGCCTGACCTCAAATATTCTCTTCTGGTATCTACTTTTAGTTGGAACCTCGTTGTTTTGCAAGAGCACAGAAAAAGTAAGTTATCCTATCCCTGTTCCTGAAGACTGGAGGGTGCTTGTAATGTGTACTGTCCTTACACAAACTTTAACAGAAGTTTTCCAGTAAAAAAAGATGAGAAAATGAAGGCTGAAAACACTACTAAAAAGAGCAATCCATAAGGAGATTTTTGACTTTTTCACTTCTCCGAATTCATGTGTCCATCTGATTTCCATCAACCTGTAACAATGATGCCTGCAGACATTAAAGGACGCATGCCAAAAGGAGCTCTGAGGCCCAAGCAAACACAATCATAACCCACGGTTTGCAAACACAATCATAACCCACGGTTTCACAGCAAGTGAGAGACAGCCGTGCTCCAGTACGTGACACTGGGAACACCTGCTGTGCCTCTGCTAGCGAGCACCATCCCCCTCCAGTACCAGCTCTTCTTGAAAAGCACATGAACTTGCATCTCCCCCTACAGATAACAATACAGGCGTGAAAAGCTCTATTTAAATATTCTTTCAGATTAAAGGTTTTTGCTCGCAGATGGATAATGAAAGGCAGAGAATTATTATGTATAATTAGGGCAGTCTAAAAGCTTTTTTTACCAAATGCTTCAGCTATGCAAATAGTGCAAAACTATCGCTACACTGAAGTCCAAAGACTTCTATAGCCTTTAATGACTGTAATGGATGAGAGAATAGGGAATTTCACCTTCTCTACCTTTATGCAGAAATCATGCTTATAAAGTAGCAAGTAAGTGAACTCAAGAGGAAGAGTTATCTGAATGGGGATGTTTCTGTAAAGAGAAGTCCCGCTTCACCGATGTTCTGATTTTGAAAAAATTAACTCCCTATAAATGTTCTCTCTTCACTTAAAAAATCTGAACTCCTTAAAAACTTTATTTAGAAGAGATATAAGGGGCTGCCCGTGTTTATGTGAGAAGCACCTGTTTGCATCACTGTGAAACAATGAACAACGTTAAAATCAACACCAATACTTGGCTCTTAATTCCCTAACTGCTATCAGAAAGGTCAGACTCCTTCATGATGACTTAATTTCATCTGAAAACAGTATGAATACGTGAATACTGGGAACTGCTCTAGACTAATATTGCTAACCTTGCACAGCATTCACACAAAGCTTCTAATGTGAAAGACAGGGATCTGGACATCATCACTGAAAGTCTTATACTGACTGAGGCAGAAACTGTCTTGCAAAATATTTTCTTCCCTCCTCGTGATACCTTTGCAGAAGTCTGGAAATACCTTTTAACTTACCTGGAAGTAATATTAGCATTTTTATAATATTCTACATGGCAATAAAACAAATCCTACTGTTGGATTAATATTTTATTCCGTAATCATTCTATTTTATAAATGTTTGTGTAGATTATTACTTTTTTCCTATTTAGTAGATGGTTAACTTCCTCTCCTGACATATCATCCATCTTAGTTTTTGTAGCTTAACAGAAATTTACTTCTACTAGTCACATCCTAAAAGCGATGAACAGTGCAGTACCTTCCAAGCCACCACCTAGAGGAGATGACATGTTATATGTGATGGGCACCTGTACCTTATTTCTTTAATGCCTCCAAAACCAAGAATTTCCATATTTTATACTCCCACCTAGGCTAAGGTTTTTATTTATATATCAATCTTACATAATAGAAATGTCACAAACTCATTCAGCTCTTCTGCCATATGATACAACTTTTATTTATATGGCCACTGACTACTTTTCCCACTGGGCCGCTCATTCAGCACACTGGACAGCATATCTCACATTAAGAAGCAGATATGCAGCATCCTGTCTTCTCACTACTCACTTTGTGCTTTGGCACTTATGGCACTCTATTCAGATTCTGAAGGCAGAATGATTAACTTCCTAACAGGCAGTCATCACTGTACTGCTGGAGTGCTCAGGAAACTAGTGAATATTTTCTGATCACACCCTGGATAGGAATAATTTCTTCATGGCATTTAGAGACATTGAATTGAGGTACTGTCATTTTCAGGTAACACATTCACACTGTGTATGGCTTATCCCAGTTGTTTTACTTTTTTTTTTTTTTTTCTCTGAGTACTTGGCATTGCTCAGCATTTCTTATTTTCTGAGCACAGTTGTTTCTGACCTTATTACAGCTGTGAATACTCAGCACTTGTGCAAATTGTACCTCAGTCATTATATAAACCAGTCTCAGAGAAGAGCACTCACTTAAAAACTCATCTTTTCAAAGTTTGGCTAAAGTGATTTCATTGCCATTATCCAGAAACACAGTGGCCTAGGCAGGGAAGTATTTACCAGCAAGTCTCTTCTCCCTGCAACCTCTCCCACTTCTTCAACAAATAAAACAAAATCTCCAGAGAGGACAAGCTGGTAAATCCAATGTTATTATTGGTACCATGCTTCCGTTAGATTTATTTTCAAAGTGGGCACCATTAATCCTTTTTTGCTCTGCTGAAGAAGAAAAGGAAGTTAGTTGTTTTTGAGGATTTGCCACAGCTTTTGAAAGCAGTGCTTTCTTAGTGCACTCTGGACTCCTTTGAGCCAAAAAAGCATAGTATCCATCAAGAGAGATGTGAACAAAGGATCTTAAGAGTGATACCCTACCCCTACTGAGTGCCACAGCAGTTTCAGTACTGGCTTTGAGAGGGCCAGGATTTTAAACAACAGACCCTTTACATTATTTCTGGTTTTGACTGTGGTTCTTGTATTTCCATTGCAGAAAGGGTCAATAAAGCCATCTACTAAAAAGTGATTAATTACTGACTGTTGATTTTGCACTAAATGTCACATTTGCAATTATTTTGCATATCCTAGTGGCTTCTCTTCTTTGAATGGCACTGGCAGAGGAAAAAAGCACAGCACACATGTCTTTTACTGCCATTACATTACAGTGTGGTTTGCCTTACTAAGTGGGGGCTGAAGGGGGTGTCCAGTTTTCGTACACCAGCCTGCAGGATGGATATCAGGGCTGTCAACATCGGTCCAATAATCATAAATACTATCCCAGCCATCAAAATGAACCTAAAATACAAAACGGTGCGTTTCAGATCAGGAAAATTCTCCATAAAATCAGTTTACCTGAGTAATCTTGAGAAACAACATGTTCATTACAGAAGTCACTTTCAGAGAACAATTTAAGTTACACAGAAAGTACATGCACATTACATTCTGGACCCAAGCGTACTCTCACTGAAGTAAACAACCATATGTCATATTATTGTTTATTTTGTTATCAGGCTCAAATCCCAGGAATAATGCAGTTCTCACATTAGTTCTCACATCAATACTTAAATTCAAGCATTTTTCTACCTTTTTAATCTCTCAAAAAAACCCACACAAATATTCAAATGTTTTTAAATCTCCTGCTTGAACTGGATTTAAGAACAGCAGAGTACTAAGGAAAGGACTACAAAAATAGAATTTATCTATAAAAAAGAAACAATTGCCCCACCATAAAAGCAACAATTTTTAAAAAAATCAGACTATACAGGATAAAGAGTTGAAACTGAAGAGAAAATTAAACATGTGACTTTGCAGGACAGCACCAGTAAGGGTTATGCACAGACTTTTTAATATGAAAGCTAAATATCTTCAAATTTTGCATGACCTCTGTATCAGTAAATTCCTCAGATCTCTCACATGCACAGGTGTGGATGCACATGCACAAAGAGACATGCCAACAGAGCTCTTTCAACATACACTACAGAGACAAATTACTGTCCTAGAACTTGCAAATCTTGTAATTTAATACAATAGACAGGAGAGTGAGTTTTTTCTTTGTTTTGGGATGGTTTCTTTTCTAAATTTTTACTTTGCATGTCCAGCTTAAGTTGAAAATATGTAGGTGTGAAGATATTAGTTCTGTTGGTTTCTTTCCACCAATTAAATCAGATGATTCAAAATGAAATGTCAGCTGCATCTCCTACTTGAAATAACAGGCATGCCTAGAAAATCTGTACAAACTTCAAGCACATATCCTTCATTTTGAATTGGATATCTGGTATATGTTAGCATTTCTAACACTTAAGGGCTTCAGAGCAGAAACCGGCTTTGTGCAATGAAAGAAAATTAATTCAAGTATGCAACTTTTGCAAAACACATCCAAAATACATTAATTTAGCTTAATCCAATCCAAAGCCCATAATTAACAGAAACTTCAGAATTGCAGAAAGCACTGATAAAGGACAAGAGATTAGGGCTCTTTCATATCTCACACATATCTCTCTCTCTCTTCCCCTTGGAAACTTACAGAGACAGATTCAATTAACCTAGAACAAATATTCTATGGTCCCTAATACAAATATCAAAGCAGCCCTTTCACACTTGATATTAAATAATCACATTTCTTGATAGAATAGACAATTGTCTCCTATCAGCTATTTCCAATGCAAATTTCCAATAGATTCAACTCTGCTCTCTATCTACCTACCTCAGCACGAGTAAGAGGACAGTAAAACAGCCCATTCCAAAGGAATTATGCATATATCAATTAGTGAAAAACAAGACCAAAAACTTAGCAGGACAGAACAATGCCACTCATTTCTTTCCATGGTTAATTTTGAAGCTATAGGATTTTGGTTTTACAAAGTTCTCAGCATTTATTTAAGCAGGAAAAGACAGAAAAACTTACTTTTATTCTATAGTCATCTGTATCTACAATGGTTGCTACTCTGATAAATATTGGATTTCTCTTGTCAACCACTTCAAGTTTCATGTTTTTCTGAAAGCCATGAGAAGGTTTCTAGAAAAGAACAATACTGTGTGAAACAACAAAACCTCAAAATCTGATGCAGCTTTAAAATATATATAATCCATCAAAAATTTTCTGCCTTTATTTTTTCAAATTTGCCCTCCCTCTACTAGAAACTCAAGCATAAAAGTGTAATCCAAACTACTGTTATCAATACAGTGAAACAAAATAACTACTTTGGGATTCCAGGTTCTCCTGGAGCGGACTAGATTCAAGCCATCCAAGGATGAAAATGGATATCTTTAGTTTGAATCAGTTTTGGTTTTTTCCCCTAAATTCTCTAGGAAAGTTTTCCTAGAGATTTTGGCCAACGGTTTCATTGCAGTATTTAATAAAGCATTACATACCAGCTGCCTGAAATGTCTATGAAATTGTCTACAGGAAACATATTTGTGCTTTCTGGTATGTAATTTTGTTTCATGAATCAAACCCTTTTTCAGTCTCCTACTGAATACATAACTAATCCACAGCATAACAGTAACAAACAAGACCAAATGCCTGGGTTTGTAATACTGTTTTGACAAAATTAGTGTCTTTGGTAGGAGTATCAGATTTTGTGTTTGTCATCTGCAGTTATGAAAACTAAAGCAAAGTTATTGCCATTTTAAAGGAACATATTCAGAAGACAAGTTATGAGGTTTATTCTAGTTTTTTAGGAAAATAATGTATCTGTCCCTCCAGGACTTCCCAGAGTATTGGAGTTTTTCCTTCAGCTGCAGTTTAAGAACTCAATTTTCTCCCAAAATACAACAAAAACATTTTTACTGTCTCAGATATAACCAAATAACTTCCTAATCCTTGCTCAGGGTATTTGTGCTGAGAATGTAAGATTGATGAACATTACTATGACAGACACACCTTGGGGTGATAAACTGCACGTCATTAATAATCTCTGGTAATCTACTGACCCCAGTAACTGCTATAAACAACACATTTTGCCTTTTGTTAATCCAACTTTTAGCAAAATTGAGGATTAGTGTCCCCAATTTGGAAATCTGCAGCAAACATGCTTCAGATGAACATGCTGAGAGACAAGGGCTGGGAGCTACCAGCTACCCAGTGCTGGCTCCCAACAGAAATCCAAGATGATCAGAGGGATGAAGCACCTCTCCTATAGGGAAAGCCTGAGAGAATTGAGTTTTTTCAGCCTGGAAAAGAGGGGTGATCTAATTGCAGCCTCCTAGTACCTGAAGGAAGCCTACAAGAAAGATGGAGGGGGTCTTTTTACAAGGACATGTAGTGACAGGACAAGGGGAAATTATTTCAAACTAAAAGACAGTAGGTTTAGATTAGATATTAGGAAATTATGAGGATGATGGGGCACTTGAACAGGTTGCCTAGAGCTGTGGATGTGCAACCCCTTTAAATGTTCCAGGCCAGGCTGGATGGAGGTCTGAGCAACCTGGTCTAGTGGAAGGTGTCCCTGCCCATGACAGGGGGGTTGGAACTAGATGGTATTTAAGGTCCCTTCCAGCTCAAGCCATTATGTGATTCCTTTCTGCAGTAGTGACCATCACTGAAATCTAAAGAGCTCAAAATGATGGATCACTGAAAGAAACTAGCAAGCACAAAGATAAAAGAAAAGGATGTTGCCCACAAACAGCATAGTTAAGCTGGGGAGCTGCCTGTGGATGCCCTTGTTTCAAGCTTGCAGAGGAAAAAATCTGCTAAAGGGCATTGAAAACAAGCCCAAGACAATGGACTTGGGACATGGACAAACAGGCTAACCTCTTATATTCATTTTTACAATGTATCTATGCTACTGTATCTGAGGCTTACCCCGCTCCCTAGTAACTTTAGCAAGGCAAGCCTGGGACAATAACAAGAACTAGGGGTAAAAGATACAAAGAGGCTCTTTCTCCCAGGTGTTTCCTTGGTTTATTTCTTCATGGTTTCCAGGGGGCAAAGAGGAAGTTTCTCAAAGTCTGGTATCTTTTGCAGGGTCAGGAAAAGGAAGGGGGCAGAACTTGGCTTCCTTCCAATAGGATAGCAGAGGGGGTAGGATCAGTCCNTAGATTTTACAGGGTCCACAGGAATCAAGGGACATACCATTCTTAATACATCATGGGTAGTGGGTTACAACATATCTATTGCACTATATAAAATGTACAGAAATACAAATCTTCAAAATACATTCTCATGACTCAGTAGATATCTCATTATTTGTAATAAGTAGGCAGTAATTTTCCATAGCAAATTACACAGATTAGTAATACATTTGTAGTATTTAATCCCATTTATAATAATTTAAAAAATATAGTAATAGTTATTTATAATAATCTGATTTCTAACAGTGAACTGCAAATGTGCATAAAAATAAATCACCTTTTATGCAACTAATTAATTGCATACATTTGGAAACATAGGAACACCATATATGTATTATCTTCTAAAACAAATTGATTACATGAACTTAAAAGCATGAAAGAAACTTAAGCAGTTTCTCACCACTTTAAAAGCCCTTGCAGGTGCAGGTAATGAACAGGTTTCTTCCAAATACTTTTCCCAAGAAAAATGCTTAGCGTGTGGATAATCTGGCACAGAGGAAATAGAAGCAAAATTAAACAAAACAGTGCAAAAAAATGAAGTTAATAGCCAATTTACAGAGTGAATAGCACTTTTATAATACTGTTTTGATTCATACATTGGACTTATAACTGCAAGAAAGGCCCTTTTAAACTGTCTCTGATAAGTTCACTATACAGGTTAAAAGTGACAACAACCCTCTCATACACACTGCTGAGTAGCTATCATACACAATTGCTTTGGATATGAGAATGTTATGTGATTCCCTCTGCAATATAAATAATGTGGACTGGAAAAATCTATCTACTTAACTGAGGAAATTAATTCAAGTAATAAACAGTCATTCACTGGTAAAAAATCTAATCAGTGATAGCTTTGTACCACAGATGAGCACATCTGACTACTAGTTACGCTTTTACTGAGCAATTTTTAACTAAATTTCTAAGAAAATACCCTGGACATTTATGAATAATCAACAGAGGCATCATCAAAGAAGATCTTGCCTTTCTCAGAAAATGTCATGTTAATAAACACTCTAGGGAAGAAACACAAAGACAGCTTGGTTATTAGAGAAAACGCAGTGCCTGTCCTTCACCTTTACTCTGCACCAGAAGTTTAACTTGAAATTCAAACATTAGTATTCATAAGCTAGAAGAGAATAAAACCAATTCTAATTTGTTTTACAAGGGATTCACTGAATAATAGCCTGCAATTAACCTGACAGAAAGACTGTTTACGACTTTTCAAGATTGCCGGCTATTAGAAATTTTGTCAAAGTCAGTTTTAACCAATTAAAACTTTCCATGTTCTCAGACTCCAGATGCCAGTTTCTGCAACAGGGCATTTAGGTCATCAGCCATACATAGCAGTCCTGAAAAACAGTCTCAAGTTTCACACTAAGGAATATACTTCCTTCCTTCTTTATCATCCCTCTCATTGCATTTTCCTTCATTCAAAGACCCCTTACAAGTTTGATTGCTTGATCATGTAGGGTAATTTTCTCATGAATCCATTACTTTGGACACTCAGTTCACATGAAGATGCTTCTTTTATGCAATGATCTCATGCACCTGGAATTTGCTCCATCAGAATGTGAGTCTTACTGTCTTTCATTCAGCCAAAAATGCAAACTTGTTCAGATTTCATGAGTAGAAACTTTCATGAGTAGATGTCTCTTTACTAAATCAGTATGTATTTGCATACTTAATGCCTAACATCTATTATACTTGTATTTTCAATACATTAAGTCCTGTAAAAAATTTTACAACTCTGTGAATATAAATTCCTGATTACAGAAAAAAAAAAAAACCAAAACAGGAGAGGTAACGCTTATTGCAAACTTATTATTCTATTTTAACCATGCTACCTGACTAGAGCCACCTTAAATCTTTCAGACATGTAACAAACATACAAACCTGGTGGGGTGATGAGAGTTCTTTTATGTTCTTTACACCATCCAACAGGATGAATATGTGGGCTAGCTGCCTCACACCTGGAGGAAGTAGAGAAAAAAGGGCCTGAAAATGCAGCTCTTCAGACATCCTATTATGCTTACAAACCAAGACCTACAAGAGAGACAAATTCCAAACAACCCACAACACCTTCAACTTAAACTGCAAACATAACCTGAACACATGAACAAATCTGACACAGACTTGTTACCACCCATAGAAGCATAAGGTTTTATTTACAATTTTGCTGGAAGATCAAGAAAATCAAGTCCTTTAAATTAGTGGTAGATCTCTTTTGAGAAGCTATGATGCTGGATCTGAAAGATTTACAAGCAGACTCTTGGTAGAATCATGTTGGCTAGTTGCAAGAACATCATAATCCCATCAAAGACAGATGGAGTCTTACAATGCCAGTAACAAAATTTGAAACCAAAAGCTTAAAGATCTTGATTAATGAAGGCAGAGGAGAAAATCATATATAACTGCAACACACTGCCAGTGGCAAGCAAAAATTCAAAACTGTGTTCTGAGTGGCTTAAATGGAGCTGTAAATATGTTACTGTAACCCAGCAGCACATAAACAAAGTAAGTCTGAGAAAATCTCTGGGGTGGAAAAAATAACCCCAAGAATAACCCCAAGTGAAAAAAAAAAAAAAACCCAACAAAAAAAAATCAAAAAACAAAACAAAAAAAAACCCCCAAAAAAACCCAAAGAAACAAAAAAACAAAACCCAAAAAAATAAAAAAAACCCCAGAAACCAAAACCAAAAGACAAAAAACCAAAGAATTTTAGGCCTCAAACCACACAAAAGAATTAGTGATCCAAGACTGCAAATTGCTCTTAAAATACAGATCAAATTCTCTTACTCAAAGGGTTAACAACTTCCTATCTTTTCTGTCAAGTGCACCTTATTTTGCGCTCCTGCTGTTGCCTGTGGCCTGCCACAAGAGCCTCAGCAGTCTAACAGAGGCAGGGAGAGCTATGTGTGCTGGCAACTCTCTGGAACACGGAGAGGTCACTCTCACTGTGCTCACTGGGTCACTTACAATGTGCACACACCAAAGCAGAAGTGAGTGCTGGCCATCGAGTCCTCTTACAAAAACAAACAAAAGAGAGACACACAAAAAAAACTGATCTAAAAGCAGACAAGAGAAACCCGTTTAAGCCTTCTGTAATATTAAATTATTATATATATAACTATATATCCTTATTACATATTAGGATATTATTTCATAACACATTTTGCACAATAAAAGTGTATATAATACATAATGCATATACTATCATTACTATATTAGTATTCAATATTATTAGTAAAGGCAAAAAGTAAGACTGATCTACAGGAAAAGTAAAAAGCTATCAGGCTCTGCTGTGAAACATGCACCATCCCTGTGTGTGCATTGATTCTTACTGATGGTTTTTGAGCTGACCAAACAACTGACAGTACTTTTTAAATTAAATACATGATATTTATGTAGCCAGGATGACTAAGAAACATGCTGCTGACACAAAAAGCCAGCATCACTCTGAATGGCACTGCACTACACCATGCAAACACTGTTTGCCTCTATTTAGCTGAAAACTCATATATTATAGCCAGATATTACCCATGTAGATCTGCCCTCATGGACCTCACTTGTCATAGGAGCCTGAACCATCTAATTTCTTCTTTAGTTTTATAAATTCAGTATCACAGTGCACACCCTCTCTCCTCCACTACTTCCCATCCCTCAAGATGTTCCAGTAGCTGACATTAAATATTTCCATCTATGCTCCCCCCGCTCTCTTCTGGAGAACCCCACCATTATTTCCATCTCTCCAGCAGCCATGAGCTCAGGGCCCCACCCACTCCAAGGACCCAGCAAGTGAAGCCTGAGTAAGTGGAAGTAGCTAAGGTCTATTCCCAGTTCCCCAGGGAGAGAGCAAGAAACCAACCTTGAGCAGCCAAGCAACAGCCTAGATTCAAACACCGTGTCTCCCTCTGTGATTTCCAAACACTTCTCAAATACTTAATGAGAAGACAAGCAGAGAGTAGTCATCCATGAAGACACATACTTCATATAATAATCACTGAGTAAAATATCAAACCACTTGTGATCCAGTTTCTATTTAATCCCTCTTTGAAGTCAATGCCTCCACCATTAGACTGGAGAATAATAGGTATTCTCTCTACTTTCCCTCAACCTGAGTTACTAAAGCAAAATACCGAACAGTGTGAGGCTGCTCTGTGTGAGTGTTTATAAAATAATCGTTATCTGTATTTACCTAGAAAATATTAGCATGCTGGAAGTCCAAATTAAGTTCCTTTAATTAGCAATATTAATTTAAATACTTCTAAAGTATCACAGGCGGATAATGTGCAATACCTAAAAGGATGCAACGAACTGTGCATGAGAGAAGAAACTAAAGGCAAATTATGCAGGTACTCCTTAGTCTTTACGATTCAAAATGCCAGGTCTGTAGATCTGGAACACAAACATACTTCAGGGATTGCAAAGGGAAACACAGCACAGAAAAGACTGTAGACTGGACCCTGAGCTATGCCACATTACAGTCTTGAACCTTCACTTCATAAAAGAAAAATGAAGGAGCACATCATACCTGAAATACATTTTTTTCATTTTAAATCTGAGAAGTATTTTACATGATGTCTAAAACTCAGTATGGAGTTCAACAACAGAAATGCAGGCTGGGTGCCTCAGAACATTGTCTCATAACAAGCGCTTGTCTAGCCTTCTGCCTAAACAGAGTGAAACACTAATGATGAAAAATACTGCCCAACATAATACCATTATCTTGTGGCTGTATGTATGAAACAGTTCTGCAAGTATTTCTTTGTCATGATGCCAATCAGATAATTCCCAGCAGATAAAACCTACCTGAGACAGACTCTTTAATGGCTCTGACAATAGTCAAGGATTGAATTCAGTTCATGAATAGCAACCTTTTGGCCTTCTACAATATATAAAGCTATACTGTATGTATTTAGTATTTATAGTATCACACTAGGCATACTCTAAATTGCTGAAGTTGCCATCAATTATAGGAAGCAAGAGGCCTTTTGTGATAATTTAGCACTGATAAAACCCAGCACCGACTCCTAGAAATGTTTTGCCTCAAAAAAACCCCAAAAAAAACAGTGAGTCCTTCATGCTTCCTCTGGCCTCGTCTTTTCTCTTTACAGTAACTCTGAAGAGAAGCTAACAAGTACATGGGGCACCACTCCTCTCTTTGATCCCTCTCACACCAGAACATGTATGAGCTATACTTCTGCACTGAAAAGACATATCATCTTCCTAAAATGTTTGGAAGTGAAGTTTACAAACTGTTTTCAAAACTCTCCCAAGTTAAATTTGGTAACAAATCCCAAGCACAGGATCATGATCGTATTATCAGTATTTTACCTACAATAGTCAAGCAAATGTATAAAAACACTTATGAGGACAAACCTTCTAAATGCATTTGGTTTGGTTTGATTTCTCAAGCATAGTCTGAACATACACTCTAATAAAACTCTGAAAAGTGAATGCCACTGCACACATTTCTTGCCTTGAAGATTCAATAAGAAATGAATGACCAAGGAACATTGCAATGAAAGATACGTTCCTGGAAGATGCTTTGACATTGCAGTGTTCATGGAACACAAAGCAACCTGTCATTAAACAGAATTGCAAAATAGCATTATCAAACATCTATACATTTCAACTTGCTTTAAAAGAAAACCCTAGTCATTACAAATAAGCCTATAAACAGCTGCTGCAACGAAGGTGGATGCAGGAAAAAGTCCTGAAAAAGAAACAGGAAAAAGAAAGATCCCTGTTCCAGCAAAATCAGATCACACTGTCCACCTTCACCTACTGATTGCACACAGCCTTTTAGCTTCTAAAAGTTCATTTAACAATAGAAAGTAGAGATGAGTAAAAGTCTCACACAATTTAAAGTAAAACTATTACGCTTTAATGTGTGTTATTTAATGGACATACATCCAGTTTGGAAGAACAATAGGCTATGGGAATAAGCCCAAGATTTGCAACTGGAATGTTAAAGGTTATGCTGACCTTTCACAATCAATTTGCCACATCCCACAGCTTTTTATCTCCTTTGTTCCAAAACAGAAGGCAGATCACCCAGCTCACATGCTTCATAAAACACGGTGAGCCATGAATTGTGAGGATGCTTGCTAGGCCAAAAAAGATTACCAACCCTAGCAGGAGCTGAAGGATTTTGCACCTCCAAACCTACCTACCCCTGGACCACAGTAGAGCACCAACACCACCTTCTGCCAAGCAGTAGAGACATGACAAATGCATGCTTGACTAATAAAACAAGATTACAATGGTCCACACAATTCATGTCACTGGTGGATCATTCTTTCTGTTGTGTGAGAACATGCAGACAGAAAAATAAAATCTAATATCCATACTGGAAACTGAAACTAATTCCGAAAGCTGAAGTGGAGCCAAAAGCAGCAGAGTGCACCAGCTGAACCTGTTAGAGAGCCATGCAGATGGACAGAACAAGTGACAGATTGCTGAGTTATGGACATCTTAACTACAGAAAAAAAAAAACATCAAAGCAGGGAAGAGCAACATGATGTAAATGGCCAGGAAATAGTTCTGCAATAAGGAAAACCGAGGGCAGCTGACAACATGATTCCCTGGTGTGTGCACCATCTTTTGTGAAAGGAACACGTGTAAGGATCAACAGCCCTTAACTCACGGCAGGAGGGCACATCCCAGTGGGAGACTCACACATGAAAGACAACTTAATAGTCTTCTACTGATCACTTTCACCTGTCCTGCTAATTTTCCCCAAAAATCTGTCATATTTTTTCCCAAAAATGTCACATATACAGCTCTTCCTAACTAGATCAAAACAGATGAATGATAATGCTTGCTGCTGAAGAAGTTAATTCCCAATTATTTCAGGAAAATGTTTTCTTAAATAGGTCTCTACCTGAAGCTCTGGACAGATTTTTAAATTAAATAGTCACCACTGTCTTTACTACAAATGTGCTATAATGATTTTCTGTTTTGAAATTAATTTCTGATTTTCCTTTTTGGAAAACAAACCTTTTGATATTTTGATATTCACATTAATAAGTGTAGATACAGTCTGTAACAAAAATGTTATCTATCAAAAACCACTCATGCACACATGCTCCATACACCTATAAATAATAACGTGCCCTCAGGAATGCTACTTACACAAGTTCTTGATTGTGACATGTCAGTCATCCAACAGAGCAAAAAAAGCCAAGAAAAACATACAAACTATCCTGCAGCCCCATCTAGTGCATAATTGAGAATACTTCATCATTGACAAGTATAAAGCTGGTATAATTTCAGGTCAGGGCTTCTCGAAACATAATCCTGGATATTATGGCATGCATCCAGAGGCGGTATAGCATTACCATAAAACACTACCAGATCTTCTATTTAAAGTCTGATAAGAAAGCTATGTGGTGATTCACATGAAATTTAGGGTCAGTTAATGGTTCATTATCCATTTAAATAGCTAAAAGCATGCACTGTGACTCATGGTTCTTTAAGACTGTTTTATCTACTTTTTGATATAATATAACCTCTCCAAAACGATGGTTCCTTTCAGAGAGAGTGGAGCAAAGTTAATTAATTTCCATCTCTCAAATGAAACAAGCAGAGTGCAACTTTTTAAGGACTTCGCTGCTAGAAAAGTAGTAAATACTGATAGAGAACAGAGCTGGCGTCTTACTTAGTCTCACAAAGAAGTCCAGTCTGTTCCAAAAGTAATACAGACCAAAAAATGGTTCCAAAAATCAAAAGCTATTTTATTTTCACAGGAGGTTTCAGAAAACATTTTTCCATGCAAGACAGAAAGGAATGGAGCAGTGAGTGACACATGGGCCATTATGTTTTAATACACTCCTGGTAAGCTGATCCCAAAAGCTGCCTGTACAACCTTCTCTGCAGGGGAAGCTCAGACCAAGCCAATGATAGTGAGCGCACCCAGAGCCCTCTGATGCAGCAAGTACACGATGCAGTATGTCCAACACAGCACCTCTCCTGTGGGCAAACAGCAACAAGCTGGCACAGCTTCACCTCTTTCATGAGCTCTGGCTCTGTTTCCATTTGGTTACAAAAAATTTAGGATTATGAGACAACATCAATCTGGGTGTAAGCAAAACTGATGCAAGGGAATGGAGGAATATTGGATGGGCTGGTAGTTAATTCATAGTTCTCACATACCCAAAGATTCTCAACACTATTTCCAGGTTCAGACAACAGTAAGAAAATTGAGAAGTTCCACTGAATAAGAGTGCCTTCAGCTTTCAAAGCAGTATTGTTTTATCAAATGACATGGAAGAGATGGAAAGGACCTGAAGGTTTATGCTCTATAGGTCAAAATTCACTGCTTTAAGTAAAACCTTGAATTTGACAATTTTGTTCACTTTTGTTCCATCTAAAAGCCACTATCAAAGGAAAATTTAATAGGATTTATAATACACTGACAGTAGCATGACCATGCATTAAAGGGCTGCAGTAATGACTAATTCTAACCAGGGTACTTACTTTCAACCAAAAATGTATTTTCTAATGCTCAGAAATAAAGTAAGGAAGAGTATCTTCAGGCTGAAAGCTTGGAGCCTAAAAACCCTTAGGTGATGGTAATGGATTTCTGTTGCCTGAAGTCAGTAATATCAGTCAACTCTCTTTTAGGTATCCAGAAATAAGAAAGGTTTTTTTAACCTCAATGAGAAAGTTCAGTCTACTCCAAATAAAACACCAAAGGATACAGAGAAAAGAGGCACTTGTTCGAAAATAACCAATATACGCATAATAAGTCATTTCACCTTCATTATAATTCTGAGACTGAAACTTACATGCAGCCACAAGGAAACTGAAAGGTTCAGTTCTGGGTCATTTCAAAAAACATTTTTGTTTTTAGTTACAGACAGCAGTTGGTAGACATAAAATGTATGCATCTAAGATATTTTAAGGCCCTTACAAACCTGATATCTAAAATTAAAAATGTAAGTGGGATGCATCCAGGTTACATATTCAGGCTCTCTTTTGGTCAGACACTCCACTGCTATTTTCATTTGCCGCTCTTTACTCCCATTTTTTTCCTTCTTTCTCTATTCACTATTCTCAATGCAATGCTGAGAGGTAGGCCACATCACTCAGAATTTAATTTCCATGTAGAGTACTTCCAGGAGCATCTTCTTGCTGCTTCCAGAAAGGTATTTCACAATTTCTCCAAAAGAGCAAAACCTAAGCTTGACTTCAGTGTAAACACAGCTCCAATGATTTCTCAAGACCTACAGAAAAACCTAGAAGCTTTCCATTTCAAATTCTCTTCATGCTTTAGGAGGGTTTTATGTCATATATTTTACATACAAAATTCAGAAAACCCACTTCAGGATACTGTAACTAATACTACAAATGTAAAGCTCGGTTATGTACTTGAAAATTGCTTCTCCCTCCTCTGAAAAGATCAGTGGACAAAATTCCTGTTGACATTGGAATATTATTAAGTCTGAAATTCAGTATATGTCTGCTATATAGTGTGCAGTATTTTAGAAAGCTGCTTGTGCAACCTCTGAACAAACTATGGGTTATATTGCCCTGTGTTTTCCCTAAAATCTTTACCTAACTGACATTTTAACTATTAAATTATGTCATAGCTATTATTAGTAAGCATTCAAATACAAGATATTCAGAGTAAGTTTTCCCAGTCCCCAGTTTCCCGATGCTTTGAAGAGAAAAATGTATGTTTTGTGTTACTTCTTTGTGAAAATAATTGCTAATCTTTCTGGTCTTTGACTTGTATGGTCTATTATCTTGATATTCATCTCTTGACTTCACTTAACTAACTGCTCACTACTGCTTCAATAATTCAGTTCTACTTCAGTTTATTTGTCACATTGGCCACAAAATTATTATTTCAAGAGATAGACTCACAAAGTTTTGAAGCCACTTTTATAGTTTTGTGACATTCTCATTGACGGAATGCCAAAGTAGTCATCAAATACAGGCAAAGAAAATTTTCTTCATTTATTTTTATAGGCGCAGCTATACAATTAAGTTGCCACTGCTGAATCCCAGCCATAAAGGGGATCCATAATAATGTTCTAGCTGTTCTGCAGTAACTTAATCTCCAAAGACTCTAAGGTAAACCACATTGCTCCAAATGATCTATCAAATGAAGATCCAAGTGCAAATACAAACCTGCACTGTAACAGCCTAAATCCCCTTCACTATCTCTATGCTCCTAGTACATCCTGCTCTGTCCACTGACTTTCCTATAGATACACACAGCCCCTCCACCACACAACATGTAGAAAGGTCATCTCTAACACAGGTCAGGACAGCAGGTCTCATTTTCCACTGGAATGTAGAACACAAAGGACTAAGATCAGGTTTTGCCACTATCCTGATGCTTTACAGAACATGACTACAGCTTGGTTTCAACAGAAGTGGATCAAGAACCTTATTAGTACATGGAGCCTTTCCTTCAATTTACAATTATAAGTAAAACTAATTCCAAGTACACTTAGTCTCCTTATCATGGTGTATATTCTTCGCTGAAGAGATCAGCCTCAAAGATAATATGTAATTGAAATCAATCCACAACTCCAGATGCAGCAGCACACACAAACACTCAATCTAGCATAGCCTCAGCATTTTTTACGCACATCTTGACATGGGAAAATTAATTCCTCAAGTCTGCCACTGACATCTACTTTGGTGGCCCTACTTAAAAATCTAGCAAAAGTTAGTTCGGTAACTGTATCACCAGTCTGGACAGTATCACAGAAAACAGCACTTAACACTAACACATTTCTGATACATCTCACTAGGATACAAAACAAAAACATCATACCAGTAGTCATAACTCTCGTCCCAGTTGTCAAAATGAACCAGAAAACGATTGTCCACCATGTCTGTTACCGTGGCAACACAAATGAAAGTCGGGTTCTTCTTGTCTACGGCTTCCAGCTTCATCCCCACTCGAAATCCCGACGGAATCACTGTCTACACAGAGGAAGACATTTAGCTGAAGATAAATGCTATAAATCCAGAAATCTCCCCATTGTCCACAATCAATATATTCATGTTATTTCAAAGTTTCCCAATTAACCGTCCCAACAGAGTGGCAGCAGCCTAATTAGCTGACCTGAGAGATGCTCAAACACAGAGAGTTCTGGTTTAAGAAAGAAATAAAGTCCCAAATATTCTGCTAAAATTAAGCGTGTTAGTTTTATCTGTCTTAGATACTCTCTCTGAAAGACAATTCCTGTTCCATAAGATTATGGTGTAAGACACAGTACAAATAACAAATCTTTAATTTAAGAATGCATTGGAAGTTTAAACAGATAAGTAGAAAATTAATGAGTTTGAACTGCAGAGGTTAGCTGCAGTGGAGAATGTTATTCATTTTGCTGTAAACGCTTTTGTTTTAAATTTCAGGACTCAAGTCTGCTGTCACTGAAATGTGCTATGAGTCTCTACCACATACATGAGCTCACAACTTATTACAAATCAGTAACAAGTGAGTACTTACTGCATTCTGGTTTTCAAACAGTGATTTAGGAGCAGCTTGAGCCTTGCAGGCCTTTAAGTAGGAGGGCCAGCTGAATTCTTCTTCCTTATATCCTAAATGAGGGTTGTAAAAGAAGGGCAAGAAATGATAGGCATGAGATACAGCGGGCGTGTGTCAGTAAGAGACCAATTTTATACTTCTATCTTATTCCCTTAGAACGGACATCTCCAAGCAGCACAGGCTACAGGATGCCTCTGTCTCTCCCCCAGAAAACCTCACCTTACCACCACCTGTTTGCCTCACAGGTACCACCTAACTTCCCTTTGTTGGTCTCACTGGCACACACACACAGCCAACAAGTGTTCTCCAGCTGCTTTTTAGTCTGTTGCTTCTACTTCAGAATCAGAAAATACTCTACAGATGCCAAAGCTCTTCCCACTATGTCAGTCAATCAAAGCCAAAAAAAAAAAAAAAAAAAAAATCCCTCCTCCTCCAGACTTCACCATACTACATCATCAGGCTATCACTAATACAACATCATCACTACTAGCTTTAAAACAACCCTCCTAGGTTACAGCAAAATAGTTGCTTACAATCAATGCCTCAGGATCCCTTCTCAATTCACAGCATAAACTGTCCCCTGCATTGATTTCATACATTTTTTATTCCATGTATACAAGACTAGAAAACAAATCTAGTAGTACATGTTAATGTTTAGTTTCTTAGGGGGAAAAACACAAATAATTCATAATATATTGAACTGCATAAAATAATCTACAAAAACCATTTGTAGCTCTAATCTAAATAACAATGCTAGGAATTGGAAGCAAATAAGCTTCCTCCTTCATTTTTCTGTTATGTAACAGTTGTAGAAACATCTCTCTTAGTCAGTATTACAACCCAGTAAAGCAAGACCAAAACCACAATGAATTTCAGTGACTGCCTTTACTGAAATGTGTCACCTCTTAACTACTTGAAGTATTACTCAAATATGCCAGAGACAACTGCTTTGTTAAACCTCAGATTCTCATATTATCCTAGGAACTGCAAGTTTAAACCCTTTACCTTCACATTCTCTACACAGGCCTTTCTCATTTTTCATTTTAAATAGTAGTCAACATAAATTAACCTACAAATCAAAACAAAAATACTTTCCTTATACTCCAATTGCCTCTTGCCTTGATACACTACAGCTGTAGATCATTTGAAACTATTTTTAAAGCAATACAGTATTTAGGCTTTTCATTTTCTCTTTGTAATTCTAGAGAATATTCAAACCTAAGTCCAAGCTTACAGCAGACTTCATGAGTAATGGGATCAGTTACTGGGACTAGGACGAAGCCCAAGAACAAAACCTTGTTTTAGTAGACTGTTTAAGGGCAGTGTGGATCTTCCTGTCATGAAGTGAAAAAGGGAGATCTTAAGCTCCTAATTCATCTCTCATAACAAGACCAAAGGTCAATTTGATTTATTCACTGCAGATATAGATCAGTCAATGCAATTTTTTACACATATACATGTACATCCCTTCTCTTGCTGCAGATTTTGCTTGTGTGAGATTTAAAAAGTGGCCTCCTCCACACAAAATGAACACTGTCCTGAATTAATTCCTGCGAAACTCGGTTTGATTTTGCCTCTTCACTCTCCTGTACCTGCTGGAAGCCCAGCAGCAGTTGCCTGTTGCCTCTGTTGCTGTGGGGGTGGGGGACATCCCACCACAAGTCCAGTCCTACCCAGCAGCACTAAGAGTTACCCACTCTTTCCACTTTAATAAACATGGATAGAAATAGATTTCAGAAAACACCTAGAATAATATTCTTTCTGTCTCATGTCCCTCACTCCTCACCCCTGCCCCTCCCCCAAGTCAGACAACCAGGTTCCAAGTTGCCTAAGGTTTCTACCATGAAAATTTTACTAATGCAAACCTTTGAGTTCTTCTCTGGGGTGCTATTTTATATAACTACTGTGTCCTGTGCCATAATTCTCATTGACTTTAGCATCTGTAAAATTTGCAATGGGCACTATAGAAATCATTATTAAAATGTCATACCACAACGAAATATAACCCAACCCAATTAAAACAGAACCTACAACTGGCATATTATCCTTCTCTTTGGAAAAGCAGAACCCCACAAAGTTCTTCCAGGGGCAATCAATCATGGTTACTAAAAGCTTTCTAAACCAGGCACGTAAGATGCAAAAGATGACAAATCTTCACCATAGATACAAAACTTAATAAGCACACTGTAATAACATCAGGAACACTGTAACTGGGAACTACCCATTTGCTACAAGTTATTACATCAGTAAAGGCCAACTTTCTAAGAAATTCTTATTTATGTTCAAGAAATAGCTATTTCTACGCAGCCAGTTATGCAGAACTGTGTCCCAAGGCAAGAGGCAGCACAGAACATTCCTGCCCCATAGCCAGAGTGGAGCTTGCAGAGCACTCAGAAGAGCAGCTCTTGCTTCTCAAGGCTCACCCAAAGAAATGCCACCCTCACACCCACTGGCAGGCCCCTTGCCCCTACACTTTCAGTGGCTTTACTCTCACTTTCCACACCTGAGCCGTGACATCCAGAGTTTTATAATTCTCTGCAAGCACATCCTCTTGAATCTGTGCACTCCTCATTTTCTAAATCACATACTACCCTCACTGTGTATGCCAAAATGGCACATTCATTTATTTCTCTTTCCAGAAGTCAGGATTCAGAATTCAGAATTCATCCCCACATACTTCCTCCATATTCCAAAAGAACTGTATTTACCTATTTTTCTATTTATGTATGGTACAGTTCAGTGCAGATGGCTTCCAATTGCCAAAACAAGTTACACAATGTGAAATGGAATAAATCATCCAAGTAAATTACACATATTTCAAAACATGTACACCCTTTACATAATCCATGTACAAATTACACCTTCAGGCTTACAATCTTACCTTTTTTATCCCTATTGATCTGTTCATTCCTCTTTTTGTCTCTAATTTCAGACTTAATCTTGTGGAAAGAGCAGTCTTTATTAGTCTGTACCAACATACGTACACTAACAGTGATCACTATTGCAGTAGCAAAAATGTCCTAACCTTCCACTAAAGGATCCTCAGCTGCCTGTGAGAGCTCAGTTTAAGCATATATGTCACCAGCATGCTGCCATCTTCCTTGCAATAAGCTGGGGTTAACATTTCCTGATCAGGTTTTTTTTTTTCCCAATGCCTTATGAATGACTTTTACAGCCCATTTTGTTTTCTTGGTTTCTCTGAATTTCCACTGAATAAAAGGGACATGCTTTTGAACTTGAAATTTTAGGTAAGACTTAGTGTTTAATTTGCCATTTTCAAATACTCTTGACTAAATGAACTGAAACATTTCTGAGAAAAAGAGTATTACAGCATTGCACAGGTACTCTTGAACACAGAAGTATGTGTAAGACATAGATTCAAACTAAACAATACCTTTAGGTGGATGAAGCTTGTGACCTGTTTTTTCACACCATCCAACAGGATGAATGTCTGAAGAATCAGCATTCACCCAGAAATCGTAACAATCTGGGTATCCATCAAAATGTAGTCTTATTCTGTAGCCACAAACCTAAAAGCAAGAATTGAAAACATACAACACTATGTTTTAAGATCTTTGCCCTACACAAAATCACTTCTGTTCAATATTATGTATAATAACTGTACATGTTCAGTCAGGTTTTTACTTCTGCACAATCCAGCACTGGATGAATAAATTCATTTAATAAAAAGGAGAGAATTAAAAGGCAAAGCTATTCTCAGTCTGACTGCCTCCTCTTCTGGTGAAAAGAATTTAACTAAAGGCTGGCTATTGCCAGTGGTGTTCAAAAACTTGAAAATGGCTCAACCCAGCAGAGTAAAACATAAGCCCTACAGAAAAGCATGGATACATTTGATACAACTGAGGACAAAGTACAGATAATGACGTTCTCAAGCTATGCTGATTAACTGATATGCAAGGGAGCAGTGAAAAATAAGTATTTTCAAAAGGCTCTCCAGAGAGGTACTGAAAACTGTTTAAGTAAAGATGAGAAGTCAGTGGAGGTATTCCCCAGAACTTCATTATTCCATGAAGTAATAAATCAACCACTGAGATGAGGAGAAAAACAGGACACAATACTCTCTCTATACAGAAGTTCTCCACATCTCCCTGAGTGCCAAATGCCCTAAATTTACTGCAGTCATCAATGAAAATCTCAACATCAACCCTATTTTATATTTAATTTGTACTCTGACATAACTTCCAGTTTCCCCATTTCAATTCACAAATTAAATCCAAAAATCCATTAAAACTATGCAAAAATTAAACTAAGGTGTGTTTAAAAGATACAAAAAATATGCCTAAGAAGCAGGTTCTCTATCAAAAGCAAAGCAGCTGTTCAACAGAAAAACTACTTAATGAACCACAGCAAAAAGAAAAACGGAGTTTATATTTTATGTTAACTTGCACAGGTTGCCAATACAGGCAATCTCTGTGGCCATCAGCCTAAAAATGTTGTAGCACAACAGCAACACAAGAAACTTTTAAGTATTTGTATCAGTGAATGGAGCAACTGCAAATACTATCAAACTTCTAATAAAACTGCTATGTATCAGTTGTCATGTTTCTTTTCTCTTTATTTTTTCTTTTAAATATAAACTACAGGATTACAGATAACCACACATCATCCAACTAGTCTCTTTTCTGTAGCTGTGTACATTAAATATATGTAGTGCTGCATTGACACTGGATATATTCTTTACATGTCTATCAGGCAGCAATAACACAGCATTATTAATTTAAAAACCATCTTCCTACATACAGTTTCTGCCTGCCTGTTAGGTAAGAGTGAGGGTTTTCAGCTGCTGCTGTTTCACTTCAGTACCCACTATAACTCCACACTGTGGTTGCTTGCTTACCTCAGCCACTGTGAGAACACAGTAGATCGACTGGTGCTCAGGATCCACACCCTCCAGCTTCATCCCTACCTTGAATCCATTCTTGTTGTATGGGAAAGACTGATACTGCAATGGAAAAGAACAGTTTCAATACTTCTGAAAGTATACCAGAGAAAGACACAATATCTTTATAAGGAATAGAATAAGAATTATTTATTATTCATGTTTCTAAAGGAACTAATAAATCACTTTAAGTTTCATGTTTTCAAAAATGTACAGAGGGAAAGAGAAATTGATAATTGTTTGAAAAATACATTGATACAAGAATGACTTGAAACTTGAGAGTATATAAGAAAATTTGAAGAATTAGCAAAAGAGTCAAGGGAAAGAAGATGATATCATTTGTCTTCAACGTTTTTCACTCATTGTCAATAAAACATCTCAGCAATTTAATTATTTAATTATTTTCAGCCTGTACAGTGACACTAACACCTTCCTGGTGGACAACATTCCTATAATAATCACAACAATGACTCTGTTTTGCCTTTTCGGTTCCACATCTCAGGCCATGAAAGATGTACTGAAAGGCAGAAATACTGAACATTGTTTGTATGTAGAGGTGGCCTATTTGCTGAGTCCAGACTATGTAGGTTTCCAGGAGAATTTCTACACCACAGGATTACCTTTACATCACATTACAATGAACACAGAAGAATATCTTTCAAAAAACAGAAAGTGAAAATGAGTAAGTGGGATGGATCGACCATCTTTTCAACCAGCAGGCATCATTATCCCTCTGTTAAAGAGGAAGGAAGGTAGCAGATATTAAGGTTAAATTGGAGGAAAGATCAGAAAAATAAGTAATTAAAACTGAAGACACTTTTCCACAGGTTAGCAAATTCACAGCCAGAGTTTTATGTCCCAAACGGTTACAGAAAAAAAACAAAAAACAAAAACCAAAAAAACATATGAAAAACACCTTAAATGTTCCATTTTCCTTCTGTTCCTGTGTAAGAGATGCATGCTCCTAGGTCAACTGCAGCATCTCTGCAGCCAAAGGGAAGAGAAGGGTACCAAGGGAGAAACTCAGAGAGGTATCACCTACTTGGAAGGAAGGGAAACCTTGTGAGACACAGCTTAGAAATCACTCTAAGGTCTAAGTACCAGGAAATGGCAAGGACCCTCCATCATCCTGACCATTCCTAACTAAGGGTATGAAACAACACAGTGAAAAATACTGCTTCTGGAATGATAAAATGAAAAGAAAGAGTAATTTTCAAAATGCATACAGAAATCAAGAATTCATAATTGGTGGTGATGTTTGGTTTGGGCTTTTTTTAAACCTGTCTGTTTATGTGGCTTGCTTGTTCATCTGTAAAATGGAGAAACATCACCTGGCCAATTCTGAGTGTTATTAAGAATTCTCTTTCTGCTACAGGCTTTAAATACTGTGCACTAAATCAAGCATTACCCAGGGGCTAAAGAGTTTGAAAGAAAATACTAAATTAAGATGCACTGGATGAGAAAGGTACAGTGTGGAGGAAACATCATGTAACTCCAGACTCTAGCACCATGTGCAGTGCCCTGCAAAGCCTGGGTACTGCTATAGCATTTCATGGACCTTCAGACCGACAGTGGAATGATTCCTACCAACCTACCCTCCCACTTGGACACTCTTCATCCTGATTGTCTTCTTGCTAATTTTTGAACCAGTATATACCACAGGGGGACACAACTGAAGGTAGTCAG
>PYHW01010133.1:730115-757213 GCA_013186435.1 Turdus rufiventris | reverse complement strand
CAGACTACAAGTAAGAACAAGTAAGAATTATCCAAAAAAATGTAAGGTATAGCATGACTACAGCAGAAAAATGTTCACATTTTTCACCAGGTTTTCCAAGGGAAGATAACAGCATGGAAATCTTGTGTATTTGGATACAGAGCTTTCTTCCAAGCAAGAGAGATGGCACTAATGAAAGCTCTGAAATGACAAAGGACACCACAGCAGGCAAAGGACAAGCAGGACATAATGATGTGACATCCAATCAGATGACAGGCAAAAAGAGAACAAGACAAAATAGTATCTGATGTAACAAAATATAATGTCAGCAGAAGCTGACGAAAAGACAGGCAATATAATCCAAGCAACAGACAAAAGATGACCTTTGTACCACCTTTCTAAACATATTTAAAGAAAATAATATGGCATGAAAAAGTGTGGGTATGTATCATATTTTTTTGTTTCAGAGACTAGAAGGAATGGCAAGAACTATAGATTTTGGAAGAGCTTCTGCTTTCTGCAATCTGATTTGATGGCATTCATCTACAGCCACAGAATTCTCTGAAAAAACAGAGATAATTGCTTTCATAATTGCTGACAAACACAGCATTATTTTCATCATGCAGGTTTTCCCAAGAAAAGCATAAAATCTTCAAATTATTTTTATTTATTATTTTCCTAGGAATTTCATGGTATTAGGTGGTTGACTGACTTAAATTTCAGAAGGTCATACCTCTTTAAAAAGCTTAGTAGGTACTGCAATGGCCCTTTCTTCCTCCAGATAGGATGCCCAACACCATGCTTGCCTTCCTTTAGAGGGTACAGCTATAAAGAAGCATAAAACAGTGAAATAGTTCTGTAAGTGTTAACATCTCAAGGAAAAAATCCACAACACAAGTTTATAATACTTTTAACTTTTTGTTTTATGAAATGCACTCATGGTGATGTTTAGAACTTATTTCAGAAAAATGAGAAGTTTTGTAGGCTGAAAGGCACCAGGAACATAAAGGTTCATGAAGGTTCCTGGTTTGTCCAGAAACACTTCCAGCAGTTCAAACCTTGATTAGTAACAAGAAAAAGCTCGTTAAGTGACAAGAACATTTACAGAGTCTTGCTCCAACACATTTTTCCTTATTGCTCCTAAGAAGCATTAAGATATACAACTTGCAAATGTGTAAAAAGATTACTTCAAATCACAAAATAACTCAGTATTTTAAAAGGGTTTCTCTTTCCTCCACGTCCTTCTATTGGTGGAAAGCATTTTTAACTGGACACCGCTTATAGGCAGTTTTTTTAATAATGGTTGAAATACCCTATTCTTTAACAGTATTCAGAATGTTTCTCACCTACTCCATCACTTTGTAGTTTGATGGTTTGGGGTAAAAAGGCGGTGATTTAACAGTATTTTCTGTAAGCCTTCAGAACTGTCACCAGTGCCTTTTTTCCTCAGGATGTCATTAGCATATGACAGAAACCTCCAGTTTCAGGTTTGTTCACACAGTATCAACACTTGCATTGTAATTGCAATATTGCTTACAGTCCATCTTAATAACAGCTACAGTCACACAGTTTTCAGGCCTTGAAAATAAGACTCTACCTGCACCAGCAACAGCCAGTGTCTTCAAGAACAGATGGTCTGGAGGCTGGCTGGCCATGTATGTATCTACTTTCATACACCTCTACTCTGGCTCTACTGATCTCCACCTAAAATGCCTCCTCTGCACAGGCAGCTTAGCATTTCAGACCATAAGCTTACACTGTCAGAAGGATTCATTACAGTCCACACTGTGATTCTGGCTTCATCCAGACTGTGGGCTACTCACAGGAAAAATAAATCCTTTAAGTAACAGTCTGGCTTAGCATTTTTATGATTAAAACATGAACCATAACAATAGTGATGCCAAACTCTCCTGAAGAAAGCTGATGATGTAACCAAAAGATAATAAATTTCAGAGTGATAGTGATCGCTCAACACTATTAGACCACATTCATTTTATTTGGGATTTACTCAGTTTTTATCTATTCCATTAAATAAATTATTTGTGCTTGGTTCTGAATACAAATTGGTCTTTTATACCAGTTTATACTTTTATACTGATGTTTTCCCAGATAAAAATAAAAAACCCCAACAGAAGAAATTCGTAAATCGTTCTGTCAGTTGGCAGCAGTGCTTTCCACAGAGCATCAGCTTTGTGCTTGTGTCTCACACGCTTATCTCCTCAGCCTTAGAAGCAACTGTAGAAACATTTCAGGATTGATTCTGTCTTGGGAGGGTGATCTTTTGTAACTTTTATTGTTGCATCTTCAACCAGTAGTTCATCTGCCTGGTGTACATCAGAGCTAATTGGAGGTCTGTGGTGATTAGTGGCCTGGCAACCTCTGCTAATATTTCCCCATCTACCATAAGAAGCACTCTGGAGGGCAAGATGTAGTCCTGTGGTTGCTGTACCACTGAGGTATAATAGCAGCTGATTCTACAATTCTTCCTAAAACTATCTATCATACAAGTAGCTTGAAAGAACAGCACTCATTTAAAATATGTTTTATTATGTTGCTTGATGCAGTATATGTCCCTTTGGATTGATTATAGCAATTATTCCTAAACAGTTCCATAAATGTGTCTATTTCCAGCACATAATGAAGATGCAAAATTGATCCCCAAGGAAACAAAAGTAAACTTTCACTTCTGCTTGATACATGTCTTTCAACATCTGGGAACTCAATGGAGCTGATTCCCTCTAATACTGGCTCTATTTAGAGGGATGAAAGGAAAAAAACCTAAAAAATGCACATTAGTTACATTTACACTCCCTACACCCTCCCCTATGTTGCCTTAAAATTTGATTGCTGTAAATACTGTCACTCATTTTACAGTACAGAAAAAATTCAATAGGGGATACAAATTCTGTGAAACAATGCTGGCAATTCGCAATAAGATATGGTTATTATCTGAAGAATTGACGGTTGAGATTTTTGTTTCATAATCCAACTTACTTTGTTTCAAAACTGTTATCTCTCCTTTTCTTTTTCTCCTGGCTCTCTGCGAGACTCTCAAGATCCGTCCTTCAGGTTTGTCCTCCTAAATTAGAAAAAAAAAAGTACAGTAGCCTCGTTAGCTTAGAAGTCTAGTATGACAGAAGTTGAGATACCGAAGTTTAAACTGTGACTTCATTTAAATGACTATTGATCCAACTCTCTCCCACCTCAAACAAATGTGCAGATGTCTAATAGAAGCAACGTGAGCCATCAGTGACAAATCACAGCAAACACAGTGAAAATGGCAGGCAGGACTCTCACCACTTGGCACTCAGCCAGCCGGCTTTGCCTAACCCAGAGACAGATCTTGAATCCTTCAGCAGACCTCGCTGAGACACTGATAAATAACAGTACCTTTGGCATGTTCATGCTTCCAAAGTAATTTGAAGGAAAACCTCTCATAGCTTTACTCTGGTTTGTTGGGGGTTTTTTTTGGTTTTATTTTTCAAATGCACAATTGCTTCATTAAATACGAAACTGCAATGATCCTTTAAATTTTTTTTCAATGCTTTTGTATTAAGAGTTTTGTGAGCACCTGAGCAGATGAGCAGAGTAGGTACTCATCTGGGAGGGCAGATGCATGGAGACAAAGAAAGTATCCCCTGACTTTTGCCTAAGATAGTGCTATACAGAGAGCTGCAAATTACAATGCAACACTAAGCAAAACAGATTTTTGGTTATGATTTTTAAAGGTGAATTACACTACGAAAACCCAAAGTATTCCCTTCTTAACTGCACTGTAGCTTTCTTTGTAAATAAATTATTGGTCCATAGTTATTTATTCATGTCCAGAATGACAAAGTAACAGGGTTGTTAGGAAATACGTACTCCTGTTTTTCCATGCCGAAGACATGGCAAGTCTATGTTAGCATAGTTTTCCTTTAAATTATTTTTATTCTGTTCTTAAAAAAACAGGGAAAAGAGACAAAACCCAGCTTTTATCAATTCACTGTCAATAATTACAATTTACTGCTGAGGCATAATTAGATTGGCAAACGAACCAACTACTTATTGTGGTTCTGACAGAGTGATGAAGCCTCTTCTTTTTGTGGACTGATGCAGCTACTGGCATTGCAATACAAGGCAAGGCTCCCACCCAAATACTCGCAGGAATGGGTTTGTGATGCATACTAACAATTTCATCGGGATTCTCTTTCTTCTCCCCATTATCCCGGGACTCTTCTTTGAGAGGTACTTTTGCTTTTCTTTTCCGAATGCCTTTAGAATCATCTTCCCCATTGCATTCCATGCTGGGATTTTCCTCCTTTGGTTCTCTATCACAGGAGTAACACAATGACACAAGGTCAATATTATTTCACTTCTCATATTCATAAAACAAGTAAAAAAGCAAGTACATATGTGGGTCCCATAGTATTATACTGAATATATTCTTAGAAATACTACTGAAAATTAAGTCTGTCAAAAGAATTAATCTGAGAGACACACAATAGCAACTGCAAAAGGAAAGCTGTCAGCTTGTGCTGAACAAGTTTTACATGTTTTAAACAGTGTCTTTTTTCATGTACCATCAAGTCTCCCAGAGAAGCAAACTGTGAAATGTTTAGGACTGCAGGGCAGTTTAGAGAGAGGAAGGCAAAGGTAATTGTTAAGTCTGACAAATCCAATTGGAGAAAGCTGGTATGTGACTGCACAAATTGCTAAACAAGAAATCAGAACAGAAAACTTTGAAGTAATTAGCTAAAAATGAAGGAAAATGTAGGAAATCATAAATGTTTAAAACTGCCATAATCTAGCAATATGCAATATACAATGGACACACTAACACAAACATGCTTTTATGATGAGATGAAATGTACTAGCTGAAAAAAAAGGAACTGAGAAACTGCAGTATGCTCATGTTTTCACTCACTGTCAGCTATAAAACAGCTCTTGCACTTAATTATAATTAACTTACCACCCCAACCATCTCATTACTGATTATCTTAATTCCAATGACTGAAACAGGGTGGGAGTCTGACACTGATTCATGCATCCCATAGACTGTTTTACTGCTTGCATCTGACAGCAGAACACAGCACACTGAGTAAAAAAGACTGCCTTCAATGTCAGTGTTAGACAAAACCAAATGTCGCAAAGGCATTTACACAAAAAACAGTGAAAGAACATTATGAACCAATGGTGACACTGAAACTTGTCTGTTTAATACCTCCCTCTGCCCCACCATGAACATTTTATCCCACCACTTCACTCTCATGCTGCGTTTATGCCAAATTCTTTGTTTCTATGCTTTATTATAGCACCTACTTGTTTTTTACTTGCTGGGCACATTTCTGGCTGCAAAATTTCCCTTCAGGAACAAATTCTTCTATGGTACCATAGCGGTAACAGTTTTCACAGAAAACAAGTCCATCCATTTTTGCATTTTCCTTCAACCTTGTGGGGATCCCTGTCTTTTCTGAAAAGGCTGCACAATGACAAAAGTTAACTTCACTTAGGCAGAGGTGATACATTCCCAAACATTCTTAGAAGGCCTTGCTAAGCAAATAGAAAAAAATTCAGCCACACCACTTGTCAGAATGAAGAACTACGAGTTAGTGCTTGTATGAGGTCCAGATTGCTAACAAGCAAGTTGGATTTTCACACTGCAACAGGAGAAAGGAACACACTATTCTATGGTTCAGTCACAGCTTGATGTGGCTGCTCGTGGAAGGACTGAATTTTGTGACAGGCACTGACAGCCCACAGAGTCATCATTGCTCAGAATCCATGACCTCATCTGTTGTTGATATGCCTATACCTAAATCTGGGAGAAAAGAGTTGGGGGGAATGCTCTTTCATTAGGTGAAAGTGTTTCTGGAAGCAAATCGCTGACTACAGTCTGCAGTCTCTAGCAGCAGCTTCTGCTCAACCTGCCTGAGGTTCATCAGAAGTGAATCACTCAACTTGTAACAAAGCAATCTTCAAATAATACACTGATCCTAAGCTGCATTTTCCCCACAACAGGCAAAGAGCCTAGGAGAGGCTATATCTAGGAGAGAATGCAACTATTTTCCCTCACAAACAAGTACGGAGTATGTAAAGTACTCCAGCCTCTATAGCAGGTTGTTGTCTTTGTACCTCCCCAAAAAGCAAATTTTAAAGCCTCAAACTATTTATGCTGCTTGAGCATTGTACTGTCTTTGAAAGCAGAGTCAAATGAACTCTTGCATGCAGGCTATCTCCCCCAGAGGAATATATAATGTATGTTATATTTGCACATCAGCATTTTAAGTGGCTCAAAACAACTATTTCTTCTCATAATGGAAAATTTTAGCAGTGTTTTTACTTTTGGGGAGCACTAAATTAATCAAGGACAGCATAAGGTAGTAGCAAAATGCTTACTTGATGTGTTTTTATGCCCATGAACAGAGTTCAATTCCCTAGAAACACAGATTTTTGTTTGGGTTTGTCAGACTGGAGGGGATCAGTCTAAGCAGAGAACCTGTTGCACTACTAATTGGTCACAGGGTTGCCACTCTCATTTCAGCTTTGAAACTTGAATTAACTATCACTGCCGTGCTACAAAACACATAAACTGTGATCTGAAGCTTTAGACCCCGGGGACCCCCAAACCACTTTCCTACCAGTGTTAATGTCCCGCATGACAAGTGCGATCTAATGGCAAGGGAGCAGCAAAGGAAAGCTCTCATTGACTTCTCCTGCTTATAGGGATGATTATGAAACAAAAATTGTGAAGTCTGCTTTTCAGAGGACTTAGAGAATGCATATTTTAAAAGAAAGTTGATAACATGTAGTACCAACAAAGAAAAAAAACTAGGTAGCTGTAAATAATCACAAAACCAGTTGTGATATTCTCTTTCACACTACTCCATCATTACTGAAGTGAGTGTAAAAGGATTGCAGTAATTTATGACCACATAAATCAACTTTCCTTGAACAAAACAGGTGCTTTTTACTTCAGTACTTTAAGCCCAGGAAACACTTTATCTGGTAGAGAGATACTACAACTCTTAGAATTTTACCATTCAAGATAAACATTAACTGTTACTACACACTGTTTTAATGCTGCATGAAAGCACAGCCAGCAGGAGCAAGGCAGCTATGGGGTAAACACTGCACATCCAACACTGACATCGGTGGTGGCAGCTGTGCTGACCATACCAAGGTAGTTTGCAGTGCACAAATGAACTCTAGGCAGCGAGTAAAGTCTGCGGGCAGTCTGGAGAACCAGCTCAACAAAAAATTTCAATAATTTAAAATTTTAAATTCTCAATAATTAAAAGAAATTTACTGTTTTGAAAATTAAATAGAGGGAAAATACCAATTCTAAATTCAGAGAAAATTACTGTAAGGAAAAAATTGTGGTCATAATTGAACTTTAGATGTTTAATGGTGGAATTACTTCCTTTCAACTTGAAATGAATTTATTTTCATACTAATTTACATCCCAAGAAATGGGTTACTTCATCAGATATACTCTGCCCATTAAAGCAAGCAAGTTTTCTTTTTTTTTAAATTTTGGATGGAGGCAAGCTTTAAAGAAAGCTGATACATTAAAGAAACTATAGTCTACCACAGAAAATGTTTAGTGCTTCTTAACTGACCTTCTTGAGCAGTTGGAACCATCCAGGTTGTGGTAGCAGTTGCCTTTTTAACACTTTCCATCTCCATTTCATCTGTAATAACTTCCAGGGCCCCAAATTCATTGACTCTAAACTGTAAGATAAAACAAATGGCATAGAGCATAGCAAAAATTTACTAGAAGTCTCTTGAAGTATCTTCTATTCAATATAGTTTTTAAATGGTGTCCTCACCACATTGCCTATTTTCTATGTGCTTCTGCATATCCCCATGGAATTCAAAACAAGCCATTCTTGCTTCTATCAAGCCAAATGTGAATTCATTTTGATGTCTATAAATATTAATTTGCAACAGATACTGATACAGATGCCTCCAATATCTAACTTACACACGCATACAAAAAAAAAAAATCAGTAACAGAAATTCATGGGAACATCCACTAACCATATGTTTTTTACTGCCTGCAAAATAACACACTCCAGACACCGAGTATTCTTTCTGAGGACAAGGGAGCTGAATGAACATCACACGCCAAATGCTTCACAGAGTACAGAAATTTCAGCATCCCCTGAAAACACAGTACTTCTCCACTATAAAGCGCACATAAACAAATATCTCAAGGCAGTTTATGAGGTGTTTAATTACACGCTGAATGCGATATTCCCGTCAGCCAGACACAAGGCTCAACAATGCCCCACATGCTGGGATTACACTGGAGCACCTCAAGTTATAGCCATCCTGCTGCCAGAAGAAAAGTTTCTTCCCAATGCCACAGTGATTACAGCACTTCCACATGAAAATCACTCCTGCTTCCCCCAGTCACTACGTGGTTTGCACGCCCAGCTGGTTACATGGGTTTAGCCCAAGGCAGTGTTTTGTCCCTGATCCTCTGCTCTGAACGGTGAAGGGGAGCCTTTGCTACAGAGAACAGGTCTTGATCAATATGGTGCTTTTACCAACAGCTTTCAAAAGGAAAAATTACATCTGAGAGAGTCCTTCAAAACTCCCCAGCATTCACCCAGAGAAGATATTCCTTCAAGGCCATAGCATGAAGCTATTTCTGTTACTCTGGTCAGGCAACTTTACCTTGGGAAAATGAGAACTGGGACAATTGCCTGGCACTACACTGACCCTTTCTGTGCCTCCAGAGGCTGCTGAACACATCACACCCCTCACTTCGGACCCTACCATGCTACAGTACTGAAAATAAGCCATTCTGGCTACAAGCAAAGGTGACCACCCTATACACACACCAGGGCAGTGTGCTTTCACTAAGAGTGCTTCCAGCCTTAACATTTGTAAGGAGCCGACAAGTCCTAAGGAATGTGAATAGCTAAGAAATAATAAGCTGAGGGGAGGAAAAGGAAGAAGGGGTCCTCACACAATCATATGATGTCTGGAGCTAAGATTTTTGCTTGTGATCAGCTGTGCTCACAACAAATATGAAAGCATGGACAAATTGCTTATAAATCCATCTGGACTGAAACAACATGAGTTCAACTTTGAAAGGCAACCAAATGCACTCAACACCACGTGCTGATACTTCAGTTTGTGGAGAGACATTCATGCTGTTCCACCCAAAGAAAAGCAGTAGAGTTACTATTCAGAAGAGTCTTACAGCTGACTTACACATTCAGTCTTGTTCCTAATTTGGTTAAGTTCATTTTTGCTATTGGTGCTTTGCTCCCTCTATAACAGGTGGATGTCAGAGGGAAAACCTTCCTTGCTTTCAAGAGCTCCAACACTGCAAGAGCTGTCTCACAGCAGGCAAGCTGTGAACATGAGCCAAGACACCTGCAGGTTGCCTGCAGCCTACCAGACTGGGCACAGGGAGGTTACTGAGCAGCTTGTCAAAACACTCTCCCACACCATACACACAGCTAGAACATCCATGCCCCAAAGGTATTTCTGAACAGTCTGGGATACCTAAACACCTGGGATACTTCTGCATGATTCAATCAATGGCCACCCCTGATACCACACACATGTTCCTCCTCCACCGGGGCCACCTGTGGAATGCAAGGACATCACCCCAGGCAATGCAGTGACCTGCCAGCCCCTCTGGCTCCAGAGGGCTGACTGCTGACTGATAGGCACCAAACAATGGAAGACAGATGACAGCAGTGAAGGATGCTCCCAGCCACTCTTTCCCTGGAGGCTGTTAACAGCAACAAGAGCTGAACCATTGAGGAAAAGCTCCTCACCAGCCAGGTGTGGGCTAACAGTCCAACTAGGCACTGCCTCAATGATCACTGTAACTCCTGGTTTTGCCTGCAACCTTGCCTTTACCTCCAGCCCCTGTTTGGAGGCAAACTGGAATTCATGTCTGCTCTCACTCCCTATTTCCCCAGGGACAGCATCAGCACTACTGTATACACCAATCTCTTTGTGGCTAACCAGAACAACACCACAGACCTGGGAAGTCATACTCTGGTTTCAGCTGGGGAGGAAAAGACATGAACAGCTTGTGACAAAGGTTAACTGCTTAAAAACAGGATAAATAGATGTACAAAGCAGCATGCTGCACTAAGTCATCACAGGAAAAGAACTGCCAGAGCAACATACCAACTAGCATATACTGCTGGAAGCATTACAAAAAGGGATCTAGATTAATGGTGGTTTAATGTGCCTATGAAAGAATTCAGCACATTTGTAAGGCTCTTCTACTTAGACTGTAGGCAACAGAAAACCTAAAAGTAAAAGTTTCATCATAATATTTCCTCCATGCCAAAATACAGTAAGAGTCCTCCCAGAAACTTCCATAGGTGTCTTGGCATTTTGAAATGTCACAGCAGGTGATATAAAGGGATAGAAACAGTGCCATTGGGCCAGCTTCTGAGGATGGATCCATAGCTTTCTGAGAAATAAAAATTTGTCTTCAAGTCACAAAACTCCTTAAGTAAATATAGAAATTCGCATTGGATAAAGGAATTTCCCTTCAATCTGACTTCATTACATCAAACAGTGAAACTCCCCTTGACAGAAACAAAGTTAGGCCATAATCAAGAACTTAAAAAATAAACTCACAAAAAAGACTGATCTTTGTCAACTCAATGTTTTAAAGAAAATAAATTATAAGGCTTGTTGGGTATAAATTCAATCCACTTGACTTTCGTCAAATGTCTGCTGGCAAATTTTCAGTAATATGTTAAAGTTATTCTCTGTCCTACACTATGAAGCCAATGGTCTTAAAAGACCAGACAGCAACAGAGAAGATGAACAGAAATAAATACAACATCTGGATAGGAAATTTAACTTCCAAAGTTTCATGTACAGGTGAGCAACAAGGGCAAAAATACACATGTTCAAGTAATTGCAATCATATTGTAACTGAGTTGGCAGGAAGAGTCCAGTTGCTAACAGGTAAATATACAACACAGAACTTACTCAGCTGCCTTGTCTGCAGTTTCCAGAAGGATCAAGAACAGTAGCTTCCATTTAAATATCATTAAAGATTCCTTCCACTCAGAGCTGAGATACATTTCCACATTCTCAGTAAATGATGTCTTGATATACTAAAACTTCAGCTTTTATGACTGTTAATTTTATCCCCAGGAAAATCTCAATATTCATTCAACAGATAGTGAACATACTGAGGGAAGTCGAGGATTAAATAAACAATAATAAAATATTATTAATACTTTCTGAACCATTTCTGTCCATACACATGCTAAGTTTCTCTACAGGGACCAAAATCACTTACAAGAAACATTTTCAAACAAATTAAAATTGTATAAAAATTTACACAGGACTGAAACAAATGTCATAAACCATTGATATCAAGTCTTTGTCTATTACAAGCAATAGTATCACACAAAGTATTTAATAAATGTTTCAGAAGCAGACATGTTTTCTGCTACCAGTGAACTGAAAGTCCACTCCTGAATTTCCTTCTTGAAAAGCTTCCTTGTATATTTTAATTTCCAGCAATTCACGGTCAGATTTTAAGCCACATTATGCTATGGATTACATAGCTGTAGTACCCTAATGTTACTTACTCTCTTGGTATATGATAGAGCAAGGAATTATGCACCTCCTCAAACTCAATTTTGTTGTGCCAAGCACAAGGTCCTTCTGTTCTTATGAAAATATTCTCCATCTTCCTGTTCAGCCTGCCATTCTTTGCCCACTGTGTGCTATGCTGAACCATGGGAATCCCAGAGAACATGACAAAGCACAACTCCAGTGGGTTTAGAAAATTTCAATTTCTAATAGAAGTTCTTTGCCTTATCCTGCTGGCTGGAAGACGCTGTAGCTTTATGTAGGGCTAATTGAATGTTAAAAGGGCTTTCGGTTCTCTTTTCCACATTTCATAGAAGTACTCTTGAGCATTTATCTGTATGTGGGATGAACAAAAATTGCAACCAATGCAAAAGGTCTATCATATTGAGGATTAATTCTTAAAAACGCAAACCTGTTGGGAACAAATGCATACAATCTAGTTTAAGTCCCCATTGTTACATGTGTCCAATTCAGAGCAACACAGATCAGATCATCAAAGTTGGCTGTTACTTGTGCCCTCTTAAGAATGTAAAAGATCTCATCAGTTCCCACAGGCATCAAATCAGAATAAAAGTTACTATTGTTTATATATAGTAAAATTATTATTTGGGAGAACAGACAAAAAAAAAGGAAGAACAACTGAAGTGCAAAGGAAAGAAAAAGAACAAAACCCTCACATATGTTAATGCGCAGCTTTAAAATAAATTAGAAAAATCAGCCAACACCACCATCTACTGGACAAGACAAGGACAAAAGTTCATTGCAATAAAGACAATTGTTGCTGAATTTTGATAGCAACTTCAGCAACAAAACGTATCTTGACACCACAACAGTGATTGTAGACACGCTGAGAAAATAACTGCGCAACTTTTAGTATCCAAAACAAAATTAAGTAAAGCCTCAATAATCTTTATGCCTATGAAGTAGCTCAGCTTAAAGCAGAGGAATTCCACAGCAGTTTATCAGGAGGACTGACACCTGGGACTTCAGTGATACAAGAACTACACTCTGATCTCTAGCTAGCAAAAAGTTATCATCAGTCTGAATGTTAATCACCATTTAGTCACAGAGGCTTCAGTGGAACTCCTCAAATAAATCAGACTTTTTCTGGCATTTTACAGTTTTTTTAAAGTGAATCATCTGTCACCACCAAATTGTCCAACCACATTCTGATACATGCCAAACTATTTTTTACATATTACTTAAGTTGAATAAATGCCAGAGCTTGTCCATTCCACCAGACCCCTCTTCCCTGTGTGTCGTTACATGCACAATCGCATACTACTTTTTTCACAGAACCCCTGCCCCAGGCAAGGGCTGAATAGCATTCAGAAAAATGAGGCAGCTGTTGGTATTTTTATACTCTTTTTTTTCAAGCAGTAAAGCCAGTCTTATTTACTCTACATGGTTTGAAAGCAGAATGCCTGTTTATTTTCTTTTTTAAAAAACCTCAACGTACAACAAAGAATGTGTATCTAAAAAAGCTTTAGACACTCTAGCAATTGCTGTTACAATGCAGTGTAAAGTAATTCCTGAAACAAAATCTCTGTTCTCAGCCACCTACCAAAAAAACCCCAAAAACCCTCTCTTTGGTAGCTCTTCATCCTTCTGAGTAGTCTGCTTACAGCTTATTTTAAAGCACTCAGTAAGCATGTGACTCCTTACACTTGCCTCACCAGAAAATTTTGACTCTTTTAGGGATAGAGAATACTGGGGAAATGTGCTCCTGCACCTGCCAGTTCTGCTTCTTCGATGATGAGAAAGGACCCTGCCTGCACACTGCTACTCTGCAAGTATGGCAAAAGAAAAACTTAAGTGGGATCACAGGGTATCTAGGGCTCCCTAAATCATAACCAGGAGAAATTAAATTCCTCAACATGACCAAGGGGCAAGGCCTCTCACTGGAATGATGCTGTCAGCAAGAAAGTCAAGCACTTCCACCAATCTTGGACTGATTTTAAAATGCTTCAGTAACACTGCAATAGGCTAATCTTGAAGTAACAAAGAAGAGAGAACAATTTGCATCCAAAAAGAAAGGGTTTTTTCCTATCTGGGCAGGCACAAGCAGGAAGGAATTGCTATCAAATTATATTCTCCCAAAAATAAAAACAATAGGAGCATTCTCTCATCACTGTACAGAAAGCTAAGGTACCATCAGAAAGCATATCCCTTTAGCACGAGAGACTGACATTTCCCAGTATATACCAATACCTCAGCCTTGTCTGCAGTAATGTTTATCTACTTTATTCTTAGACACTCCTCAGGCTCTTCCAAACCCCCCCATCCCACTTCAAATGCTCAAGAATTATCTCAGTACCAGAGGGCTTCCCACTGATTTCTCTACACTGCAAACTCAGTCTGCCTTATTATCTCCACTTGAGTAGGAAATTGCAGCTAAACAGACTTTCTTAAGGTGACACATAAATCAGCAACAGAGCCAGAAGTCAAGGCCTGCCAAGATGACGCTTATTGATCCAGAAGTTGACCTACAAGGCAACCCTGGCTCCGAATTATTTTGGCCTGAATATTTCTAAACACAAAACACTAGTATCTCATGGGAAGCCCAAGCTAGCAAACAAATAAAAAATGGCAACCTGCCAAAAATTTGGTTCCAACGAGTTGTTCAGCATTGCCCAGAAAGGCTGCAGTAGAAACGAGTGTGGTCCTAAGCATTCCTGTATGGGACTTACCTGCAATAATCACAAAACTATTCCTTTTCCTGCCTGAAACCCTCTGCACAGTTGTTTGCAATTTTAACGGCATCTACAGCAAATAGCACAGGAGATTTTCTGGTAAAATACCATGTGATCATTTAAGGGAAGACTACCATGAATACACACGAGGGAATGCAAATAAAGATCCAAAGGCAAACCCAAATCCAGCATTTCTTGCCTTCGCAGTTTTAATCATTTTAAGAGTGAAGTTTCTATTTTCGGTAATTTTTTTCTTTACATAAGGTTCACTCACTTTACGGCATTGCAATGTTTTAACCAGTTTTAACTATGCCAATGAAGCAGGGCAAGAGTTAATTAATTGCATTAAATTCTATATGAAATTAATTTTCTTCTGTTGCAAAGGACTAGGCCACTAGGTAGATCTGCTGGGGCTCACGCACGGTCAGAGAAAGTCCCCATCTACCCTACTTTCTGCTCCCTATGCTACTCCCTACCACCTTCCCTGAAGGGAATCCACCTTCTCTCTGGAGCAGCTCTTCCCAGTGATTTAACCAGTTACTGGTAGTTGATGTTTCCCACGGACATCACTCTCATGGACTCTCCCTGCCTCTCCAGACCCAAAGTGCAGCACACGCTGTCATGAGAGAATAGAAACAGTTTTGCATTGAAAAAAGCACAGAATGAAGTTATCGCCTGAGACACTACTGATGTTTCCATAAGAATGTGAGAAAAGAAGTTGTTCTGAAATAATTAATTATCTCAGGCAAGCTTGAGTGCAATGTCAGAACAGGCAGGTGAAAGGAATGCACCTTACTGCCTTGAGTTGCTGCACCCCTGCATTCAGAAACATAGCAGTCCAAATCACTCTTACCTTATTTACAACACTGCTGGAAATACCAAATACCACTGGCCATTATTGCACCATTCAGTTCCACTATTCTATTTGGTTTCCTACAATATTTGCTGCCCAACTTTACTTGGAGGTTAATTTCTTCATCGTAAAATTTAAATTTTTTTCTTTACGTTCAAGCACAATTTGCAAGCTGGAAATAACCAAAATTCTGTCCACACTGTTTATAACTGCTCACTTTCCAAACACAGCACTAGAAAACGCATTAAGAAGTACTTCATAAACTTCTGTCACTGCAGTAGGAAGTGACTGTAAATTATTACAGCTTTTCCAATTTAATGAGTATATTTAAATCTTGAAGCCATGGTGTTACTGTGTGCATGCAGCACAGAGATTTCAAAAAAAAAAAAAAAGAGGGAAAAAAGAGAAAAAAAGAGGAGCATTTCACATTTACATTCACACCATGCAGAGTAACTGGTAAGCACTGATGTTTTTCAGATGAGCATACATTACTTTGCCTGCCACATGAAGGCATTCTGTAATTTGTAAACTATTTTAAATTCTACTGGAATTCAAGTTTTCTGTTTTATTTAAACATCTTGAAAGAACTAATATACAATGCTAAAATTTTTGTTCAGTCTTCAGTGCATCATACTGTACAATTTTTAATTCTCCCTGTTCCCTGTGTAATTTGAAATTCTGGCATTTTCCACAACTACTCACTACCTATCTGTCATACAGCATGCTCAAAGCAGTGTTCAAAGAGTGTTAACTATTTTTGCTGAAGAATTTTTTAACAAAATCTGTATAAGAATGTATTTCCACAGCTGTCTCCAACTACAAGTGACAAAACCCTAACAATTAACAATGCCCAAAGTCACGAGGAAAGAACGTTTTCAACATTTTACTGGTATAGAAACAGATGCAGGAATAAGAGACTGTGGCATGGCTGAGAACGGAAGCTTGGTATCTGATTTGGCTCCCTCATTTTGATTAAACTGGGAAGTGAGTGCTCCCTGGTGCAGCCCATCTCACTGAAGTCAGGTAGGCATGAAACTGCCTACAAGACTTCCTAAAAAAAAAGAAGTAATCCAAGTAGCTCTTCCTGATTTAGATGTTTTTCTGTACCATAAGAAAATTTAGATTTAAGAAATTAAAAGAAAACATTGAGAAAAGTTATTTTTAAATGTTTCAAAAACATTTTGCTCTACTTACAATAGTATTTTACCAACTTTTTGTCATCCAGAAACTCATAATAACAAAAATAAAGTGGTTCTAAAAGGAATGGTTGCTCATATATACTTACCTGATAACCCCAGGCTGGATTTTAATAAAGCACACAAGAGATTTCTTAAAAGATGCGTATGTTAAAATAAGCATGACACTTCATCATGCAAGCAGTAAAGGCAAACAAATGCTATACAATTTATACAACTGAAAATAAGGACTTAATTTAGTTAACTTCCTAATATATCTATATTAAAATTTCAATATTTTGGTATAGGTTTAACTCAATGTTAGTATGTTGATACAATTCAGTTTACCAAATCTGACTGTTCAATTTCCCCTAACATTTTAGGAAGGGGAAAGACTAAATGTGAGGATTTAAGCAATACATTGTCTACAATGGATACATAAGCTATCGCTTATTATTTGTATTAAAATGCCTCAGACGCTCTAATCTATTACCAAGCTGTAACAATAGAACTTTTTTTTTTTAAGTATCTTGCTATTACAGTGTTTTCACCAGATTTTTCAAGTACATTTCAATGTAAATACACAACAATGGCTTGATACCTTCAGTGGAACAAGTCTATTACAATTTTTGAAAGACACACACAGGCTTACAATAAGTAACTGCAATGTAAGGTCATATTCTTTAGGTTCAGGACACAATAGTAAAATACTCTGTGATCAGGAGAGTTCAGGTAAATAATCCTCATTAACCCTATTCTAAGAATTCCACAAAGAGCATAACATATCTTCCATTATCACATTTACGATATCAAGTGATTACTCACCATTTTAATCATCACTATTTAGAAGCAATCCTGAAATATGAGTTGTTTAAAATTATCATATAAGCTTAAGTCCTTATTTTTTAACAGCTCATATTGTTTTGGTATCTGTGTGAACACCTAGCCTCTCACTGAATCTTGATGTTCTGCAGTACAGTGACCTTCTTGGGCTAATTCTGCATTGTTACAAAACATTCTTCCTTCAGTCAGTCTTACAATGGCTACATTTCAATTTCATCCCTTCATCTCCTTGCTTTTGTATCTAAAAGAATGCAAACAAGGAAACAAACCCCCCAAATCATAATCCAAAAAAGGAACTGCCTATATTCTGTAAATTTCACCATTCTGGGTAGACTACTTTTGCACCTTTGAATACACCTTCCTTAACGTTTGAACCGAAGAAAGAATCTCTGTCCAAAATACAACTATGTTTGTTTCCAAATTAAAATAAATACATTTAAAAAACCAAAAGAGCAGCCTTAAAATGAAGCTCATGCTTTCCTGAAAAGGACATCATTAAGAACCTCCTACATGATTTCTTGAAGTTACCCTGAGCTACCTTCCAGTTCCTTTCCCACACTTCACACGGGAACTTTCCCATTCCTCTACTCATTAGTGACTCAAACTTTGCTTTAGTTTTGTTTGACAGAGTAACCAAAACTGAAAAAAGCACAAACCAGTACTTTATATGAGATTATTTTCCTGCACTGCTCCCTTTTGTATTGCTCAAGTATTGCAATACCATGGTTTTCGTTCACACAATGTTGTATATTAAAATAGAAAGAAAATTTTAAAGCCTGGACTTAAAAATACAGAACTATTCAGGGACATGGAAGCTCATCATAGCCTTCACTATCATCATCACCATGATATGATGAAATCCAAAATCCTGAAAGAAGCCAGAGAAACAAATAATGGAACAGCAGCACTGGACTTCAGAAGAGACATATGTTGGCTTGTTCAGAGATCTGCTTGGCAGGATCATACTGTTTTAAAGGGTAAAGAGGCCCAGGAAATCCATTCCTCTCAATAAGAACTTCGCACCAGGAGAATGAAGCATGTCAATATGCAAGAAGTTAAGCAAATGTGGATGAAGGCCAACATGAATGAACCAGGGACTCCTGACTTAGTTCAAAAATGAAAAGGAAGTAAGCAGAACATGGAAAAGGAAACTTCATAGACAAGTGATATATGGTGATATTGCTGCAGTGTACAGTCATGGATCTAGGAAATCCAAAACTCAGCCAGAAAATAAACTAGCAAAAGCAACAAGAAAGGCTTTTCTATGAGTACAGCCAGGAAAACCAAACTATGAAATTGAAAGGAGTGGCTGATGAACTGAAGGGCAGGCTTGCTATTCAGACAGACCTCAATAAGCTGGAGAAGATGGGCTAGCAAGATTCCATGAAGGTCCAAAGCAAGCACTAGGCCCTGCACCTGGACCAGAGCATCTACATGCAGTAGCTCAGACCAGGGGCTGGTTGAGAGCAGCTTTGCAGAAAACCTCCGAGTTGAACATGAGTCAGCAACGTGTCCTGGCAGCAAAGGTGGCCTGGAGCACCCCAAGCTGCCTGAGCAAGAGGGCAGCCAGCAGGACAGGGGAACACACCATTGTCCTCCAGTGAATACTGATGAGAAAAGATGCAGGCTACAGTGCCTGCCAGGAGAAAGGCACTCATATACTGCAGCAAGTCCAGTAAACCAGGAACTGGCTGTGGCAGGTGAGATGCAAGAAGCTGAGTAAATCCATTTGCTCAGTCTAAAGAACAGAAGGAGAGACTTTACTGCTGTCTTCCTGCAGTTAATGGGAGGATGTAAAGGAGATGGAGCCAGGTTCTTCTCAGATGCGCACAGGCGAAAGACAAGAGGCAGCAGGCATAAGCTACAAAAGGAGAGGTTCCAACAAAGTATCCATAAAAGGAAAAAATTACTATGAGCATGGACAAATGCTGGGATGAGTAGCCCAGACAGACTGTGGTATCTCCAGCCCTGCAGATAAACCAAATCCTGAGCAATCTGATCTAACCCACCCTGAGGTCTTGGCTACTTAGTCTACGTGGTAGCCTGAAGTCCTCTAAAAGAAAATTATTCTGCAAATTTATTCTACTGTTCTGTAACTAAAAGCAAAAACTCAAACAAACCCACAAACAAACCACCTAAACACTAACACAAAAACATATCCACAACATATGCCCCAAATTTCAAACATTTTAATTTTTACTTCAACAATAGAAAAGGCACCAAAAGATAAAAAAATGTTTTCTTGTGAAATTCCTTTCATAAAATAAACTATGAGCAAAATACATTGGCTTGAATTATATGAAAATATTTACTTTATTCAAGAGGAAAGGGGTACAAGAGAGCCTCTAATATCAAAACTTCAAGCACAGCAAAGGACACCTTCTGATGACAGCAAAAAGTATGAGATACGTAAAAAGAAACTGAAAACAGAAGAGTTATGATTTATTTCAGGAAACTCAACCAGTGTGAAAAATGTAAGCAAATTTACTACTCCAATATAATTCAAATTTCTAAACTGCAACCGGCTCAGAAGCACTCACTTTATTCATCTTTCTGGGCACCCACATGACAGAAACACAGCAAAAATAAACTATGTTTAGAAATAAAAAGACCTAAGAATGTAAGACCATGAGAGTCAATGACAGTATGAAAATTCTTAGTGATAAAGTAATATAATGCTCTAAGTGGACTGCATTTTCACACTTTCGAGATTTCTTTGGGATTTTGTGCATTTGATTAATTCTGTCTGTATAGTGAGGCAGTGCTAATTTATGCCTTCCTACGGGGATGTCGGCTGTCTGTGCCAGCACCACAAACTGAATCAAGAAACTCCAGAGCTAAAACCTAACAGGCTACAGTCTCTTAACTCAGAACTGCAGATTCATGTTTTATTCATAAAAGCAGATACCTACACACCAGCTTTTCAAATGCATTCTTTTGTCATTTAACATTTTTATTTCACTTACTGAAAAAATTACATATCTTACCTTTAGGTCACTTCCTGGCAAAGTACCTATGCCATCCTTCCAGTCCATTGCACTAAATACATCAAACTCCTGACCATTTCCACTAGAGGCAGATTCATTCATGATGCATGTACTAAAAAAAAAAAAAAAAAAAAAAAAAAAGAGTTATCTGAAAATTCTCTAAGTGGCTTAATGTTTGTATCACCAGATATTTCTGCTAGTGCATTTCACAGATTTGTACCAAATACTTCCTTCTGCACACTGGCAATGTGGACAATTGATGACAAGGGTGATAATATGCATGATGTAATAAAACTAACGGGAAATCCTTCTAAAACTTTGAAATTAATACCTGTTTCACACACTAGGAGGCAATGGGGCTGTACTGGAGAGAAAAGTTTCAAACTGCAGGTAAACTGACATAAGGAAAACATGTCAAGTACACTTAAAAACATCTGTTCTAGGAAAGGCAAGACATGAGTGCATGCCTCTAGTAAATACATTAAGCGTTGATTAACAGAACTGCATTTCCTTAGTACTGGATAGCATGCTTATGTGAATGCTTTACCCAAGTTCAAATTAAAATTTCAAAATTAATTTGAAACTGTCAGTTTACTGATCTGACTCAGGCCACTTGAATATTCTTTATCTGTTTCCATGCAGTTTCACTAAATTTTGAATTGCATTTGTTAAAACTTATTTCCATGTAGAGAAGCACGTATATACACACCAGAGAAACCTACTGCTTTGCAAGATTCGACTTTACTGGATACCTCTGTTACAGAACAGTGAATGGAGAGAATATTTATCCTTAAGAAACAGTGCATCTGGGCATCCCTTTCTGTGCTAAAAAAATTTCACAAGCACCAGAAGTACACTGTACTTGCCTCTGACCCCTAGCTCCAGCTCACCACTTGTCAGTGCCACAAACACACCATCAGTTGCGCTGAACTGCAAGTGTTTCTAGCAGTCAGTTGTGAGTGCCACCAACTTCTTCCTTTCCACTTCTCACAAACCCAGCAATCTTTAAATCTGTGGCCTGACACCTAATTTACTATTTGTTCAATGTGGAATTTGAACTTACTAATTTTGTTTCTGAAGAATGGTTGGACTATGGCTAGTAGTTTAAATAATTTGTGGCAAAAATTAGATGTCATTGTGAACTATTAGCAAAATTTCACCACTTTTGAAATTTGTGCTTTCTGAACTTTTTAAAGACGCAAACGAAGCAGAAGCAAACTCAGGTCATCTAGAAGCTTTATATTGAAAGGTTGAGGAGAAAAACAATTAGTTAACTTAGTTGCATGAAAAACAACTGAATTTACATTGTATTCATCAGAAAAATAGTATCAATCACTGTAACATCACCACTATAGACACATACTAGTTTGGTTTGGGGGACACAGTGCGAACTCCCATTCAATTTTCCTTGGTTTCCTCATCACTTCTAGCAGAAGTCTTTAAAATCCTCAGCAACACCTTACTCCATGAGTACTTTCATTACAGAACAGTAACTACACAGTTATCAACCAGATAACAGGAGCTGGACCTCAGCATCCACTGCTAAGAGTAAAAGCTTTTGCATTCCCCTTCATTTCATATGGTAGTCAGGGTTCACAGAAAGCTCTTCAAGAAAACTTCACGTTTTTCACATGACAAGTTTGAAGCAAGAAGAACCAAATGATTCAACATATCTTCCCCATCTTTAATAATTCTCTGCAAGAAAGTATTGAAAACCGTAACAACAATGTACAAAGATTAATTTTAAAAACATCAATAAATCTAAACAAATTCAGTGCGAACTGAGAAATCCCCCAAAGACATAGATGTCATCTTTTAAAATCACTCCTCAGGACAAGCTCCTGCAACACAACTTGGGAACTCTCTGCTTGATCTGAGTACCAAGTACCACTGCAAACCAATTCAAGCAGGCTTGACCAAACTGAACTGCAGCACAGTGGCAGAGGCACAGGCCTTCCCTCAAGAGCACAAGCCCCAAGCTGCCAAGGAGTAGCTGAAAAATGGGATCTCTCCAGGCACCCGTGAAGTTTTAAGGACACGAAACATGCTGGTTCAAGCACATTGGTGGAACAAGCTCCCCTAGATTAGCCTGTCTAAGCAAACACAAAGCTGTGTTCCGCATTAACTGAAGTCTCTAAGTAATCTTAAATTATCATTCTATTTAGAGGACACTTCACTCAACCCTCCTGCGGTTTATTATAGAAAACATGCTCCAATGATTTCTGCAGAAGGTATGACAGAAGTCAGGGAAAGACTTGGAAGGCTGTGGAGAAATGTTTCCTCTCAGCAGCTGCTGTACCACAGAGCAAGGAGCATCGGACAGCACATCTGCTCCATCAGATGCTGTCATCTCCCATAGTGCCAGTCTCATTAAAGACACGAAAATTACATGGGGGGGTGGGAAACTGAAAGAGTCTAACCTACTTAAGCAGGGAGTAAACCATGAAAGGTAATGAAAAATTGGTAACAGAAATGTTCAGGGCATACTTGTCTCCAGAATACACAGAAATTCTGACTTAATTGCACATAAGAAACTTTCCTCAGGTAACAAACTGCAATAATGATACATGCTGAAGATGTCTAGAGACATTCATTATTGCTTTCCTTTTGAAATTAACTCAACGTAAAAGGCACAATCTGTATACGTTTCACATTCTGCAGACTCCAGAAGTGCTCTTGGTGGGAATGAAAAGGTCACAGGGCAACGCAGATAGAAATTAATTTACAAAAAGGAATCGCTTTTAACAAAATATCTGTTTCCAGCTTTGCTGAGTTTGAACAGATGAAAGATAGGCCTGTATCCCTCAACTAATGATAGTAAGAGACAAGATACAGACCAATAAAATTGTTACAGCACTGAAGTACTAAAAAAGGAAGAACTCATTGCAAGTTACATCTAAATCTCAGAACAAAGAAAACTAAAGAATGTCTTATCTACTCCTTTAATTTTTTGTTTTTAAGGCTCTGATGTAGTTCTTTGAACTAGTATAACTCCTTCTACAATGATTTCCTCTGGTATCATTTCTGCCACTGCATTTCCAGAAAAGAAGTAAAAATACGAGACAAATAAGAGGCCTGTCAGTAAATGCCATCTGATGTGAAGGAAAGGACATAATAGAAAGTACTTGGAGCAGTCATCTTCCAAAAGCATCTCCAAAATCCGCCTTTAGGGATGTAACTATCTCAGTCCTCACAGCCATAAGAGAAGTGTGCTGCATACTAATATTTCAACATTAACTTTGTTTCAGACATATGTAATAAAATCATTAAAATAAACAAGCATATTAAATTAGATTAAGACACATCCTTTAGAAAAACCTTCATTTTTACCAACAGGTTCAACAATAAATGAGTAGCTCACAGAGGAGATACTTACTGAGAATAACAGCACTAAAAATTAGATAGTTTCATCTGGTGAGAGACTGTCTAAAGATATTCCACAAAGAAGCAGGACAGAATATGCCAATTAGACTTACAAGTAGTTTTTGAAGTAATTATAGGGTTATGTAGTGAATACATCAGAAAGGAGTAATAGGAGCCTTTCTTCCAGTCAGTGCTTTAAAAAACTACCTGACCCCTACTCGAATTTTGAAAATCTAAGACACTAACGGTGAAATGCCTGTATGGTTTCTAACCAGTGGGGTCAACTCATTACTGGCCACTGGGCAGCAGAGACAGAGCTCAGCAGTAAAGCCACCAGTCGCCATTGCCAGACTGGCATAACATGTCTGCAGTAATTTACCCTTTCTTATGCCTCTCTGTGTATTTTTATTTGTACTTTTGAGGATTTCTGTAGCAGCCATAACAAGACAGCTGAGCAGATTTGCCCCATACTGATCCTCTCCCCTGCTGACAGATCCTATGAGCAGACCCAAAACTGGGAACACAGAGCCAGGGGAGGTCACAGCAAGTGACATCAAGAGTGAGTTCCAAGGGAAAAAGAGATCCCAAGAGAGACAATATGCTTCTGCAGGCAAGCCATGGTCCCTCTTCCCCACTGGACTAGGTGACATCAGCATTGATGGATGTTCAGAAACAAAGGCAACAGGTTAGTGTTTTTGTCCTAATATTGTATACATTTACTTTGGACATCTCCAAGGCTGCCTGGTGTAGCACCCATGAGCTAAAAATACACATTACCCCGTACGCAGTAAATAAGGAAAACAAAGTGGATATGAAGAGAACAACACAGTGTACCAGAGGTGCAAATACACCAAATTCTAGACACCAGGGACAAGTAGATACTCAGGTTAGTTTTATTTAACATGTAAGAATGTGAACATTACCAGCACTGACTTGTTACACTCTCTAAGCCACATGAAGCAGAATTACTCCTCGCAGTGTAAGCTCCCTATATTTGATAACAGTAGCAAGTTTGAGTTCATGACAACAAAAGCAAAGCCAATTGACTGTAAATGCACTGGGGTGAGTCCTGCTTCTCTCTTCACAGTCCTCTCTTTGAGCTGGGCACACCTCACACTTGCCTCTTTCTCACTCTCCATATTTTTGCACCAGACTCTTCACTGACAGAAAAACAACCACAACAGGAACAGTGCAGGAAATGGTAAAATTCTTTGATGCTACCCACCATATTTTAATATGTGTTTTTTCTTGTACCTGTTTAAAGGTTTAATTATTTTAATGTTTCATGGAAAGAAGCATTTTTAGATACATATTTTCCTCAAAAATCTCATTTTTTATTGTTTGGAAACTACTAGTTCTGCCGTGTTTCTATGTGTTGAAAAGTTGCTTGCTATTTTGTCTGTTGCTCATTAAATTTATTACAAGCAAGATACTTTAAAGATGAGATACATAGTTTTTATATGTATTCACAAAGGGCCACAGCTGTGCCACTGAAAGGTTGTAACAGAAAAAGGACCAGAGTTCCTACTCATGATGTCTCCTTAGCATTATTTACTCTTATTTTACCTGCTGCTACTGTTCTGCTACTAGATGCTCCACAGCTACTGTGTATGTTCACTCCTGTTTCCCAATATTTTGGCTTTAAATCTTCTTCCCCTCCAGGAAGAATCTGGCCATGAAAGCATTAAAAAATAATATGAAGCCCAGGTCTTCACCAGGGCTTAAAGGAGGTTGATGCTGTCCTCATCCGAGTCTGGTTTCTCTCAGCAATGTAAACACAGTTCTAGCAATGGTACCATTGCTAGAGATTGGGTAACAGTTACACACAGCCTTCATCTACTGTCTCATTTTCAAATATCCACAAGACACTACAACAACAATAGTTACCCAATAACAAAGCTATTCTGCCATCTAATGAAACTTACCAATGACAGCCTTTCCTTGTTTATAAACAGCCTGTACTTCATACCAGAAAAGTATTTCCTCTGCAAAGCTTTCATAGTTCCCTCATTTCTGTTACTCAGGCCTGCACAGACAGTACAGATTTAACCTACTCAGATAGTAAGAGTTGCATACAACAACTTTGAAATCCTGTGTCTTAAATTCTCTTAATTGCTTGAACCAGGCACAGAAAGCTACAAAAAACTTCTTTGTTTACTTGTTCCTCCTTCCTTCCCCTATGAAGACACTGCCTACATCGAATCTTCACACCTCCTACCACCTGACCTGTTTCAAATTGTTATTTCCTACCCATAGTTAATTCAATACACATCTGAGCATCTCTTTTGGCTGACTCATGCCCTCCTCTTCCTCATCTACTAGTTATTACCAGCTCCCATAAGCCCTGCTGTTCATAAACAATTAGTTCACCTCTTCTAGCTCCTAAACACATGCAGCAGGTTACTGCATTTATAGACTTTCCCTTCTCCCCCATTCACAAAGAGCTGCTGGCATCTCCCATTGTGATGAGCGCTCCTACAACTGGAGCACTAACAAGCTATGACTACACGCATGCTATCACTTTCTTCAGTAAGCCTCATGCCAGCTCATCACTGATTCCTCACACCCATCATCCTCCTTACCAGCAGTATTAAAAAAGAGACAAGAGTAAATTGAACAGCCCACAAAAACTCAACCATCTCTCTTCACAGAACAGGTGATGCCAAATAAAACTCAACAGGTTAGAAGAAAAGAAGTCATCACAAGTTATTGAAACTTTTAGAGTAACACTCTAAAAAAGCTCAGCAAACTGAAGGTGAAACATACACCACAATCTAAACCAGAGTCTATTACAACTGCCCAGCTGACAACAAGCACTGTCCAAGACAACTGCTTCAGCCACCTTCACTAGAGCACCAGCTCATGAGATCAACTGGACCACAGCCAAAGCTGCTGAAGTCTCACCAGGCACCACCCAGATAAAAGTGAAAAGCTCTGCTGCCTTCAGCCACCACTTTCAGGGAGTTTCTCTCTTACAGATGTTCATCACGTAGACTTCTGGGAACGTGGTAACTTTCTTGGTAAAAAGCATTAGTTCCTGAACAGATTTAAGATTAGCACTAAGAAAAACTGTTACAATTCTGAGCACAGACTATTTCCTAAAATGACATAGGCTGAACTTTTTATATCATGAGCTTTATTTATGCTCACCACCTGATTTTTAGCACCCACGACTGAGCATCCATTCATGAGTAGAAACAGCAAAAATGCTCGGTCCAGTGTCACTCAACTATACGGAAGAAATAAAGAAAATAGAACAAAACTAAGAACGTAACTCCCGCTGCCTTTCGCTGTAAAGCTTTCACACCGCGCTGCTAAAGCACAGGTAATTAAAAGCCACGGAAGAGGCCGTGACCTCACGCCCCAGGGGAAGCTGCCGCATCTCCAGGGCCCTCCTAAAGCGCGCAGCGCTCCTCAAGCCCCAAACCCGCGGGGGCTTCGGCCGCGCTCCCGGCTGGGACAAGTGGCACGGCCGCAGGGCCCGCCCCCCGCCGCTCCCGCGCAGGCCGTGTCCCCGGCGAGGCGCGGCGGCCCCGGCAGCGCCGCCCGGAGCCGCTCCCGCCCGCTGCCCTCCCTGCGCCCGGCGCGGCGGAGCGCGGCCGCGGCCGGAACGCTGCGGCGAGGC